>OZ017780.1:15408336-15455254 GCA_963969325.1 Lycopodina hypogea | reverse complement strand
AGTTATTTCAGTGGAAGATTTTAACTTAAAATCATCGATATATTTCTCTTCTCTCTCTAATTCTTAAATTGATGTGATCATAGATGGTGAGTGGATCTTTAATTGGAGTTTTGATTTTGCGAAGAGAAATTTCAGCAATAAAACTGTTTTTCATGTTATTGTAATTTGATGATATTCACTCATCCATTGTGGACATCTGAACTATCCTCTCACTTGGTGAGTATAGTTAGTATTCATTTTAATTTGCTTGTCATTTAGAACACCTCAGGTGTATGTGCATAAACAGGTGGTGCAGTCTTGCATATAGGGGTGTGTGGTAGCTTAAAACACTGGGCTACTTAGTCCGTATGAAGAAGCCTTTGTACTAACAGTTGTGAATTACTGAACTATAGAAATGTTTATCGTTAGTATTAATCTGTGTCCATTAATTGTATGGTGTACGTTTAATTATAATTAGTGTCACTATTTGTATTGTGTTATATGACTAACTAGTTATGTGTAAGCACTGTGTACTATTTCATATTACTTAGTCCATCACTTTAATGAGCTCAGCAGCCTATTGAACAGAACCAGTTCTGAAGCACAGCTGTTCAGCCAGCATCCACATATAAGCAGAAATATTTTCACATTAATACTCATTCCTTGATCTTATAATTTTATTCTAGATTTAATTTCTGGGACAAATTCATCATACCCGCAGGGCATGTGTTCTCAAAATCAACCAAATGTTGTGTGTTAGCTAAATTTTGGAGGGAATATATAATAATAGCATTTTTGTGATTTTCATACTTCATAACTTTTCAGTATACTTTTCCAAATCTTTAAGGAGATTTGATCCACACATGGTGCAAATGATTTTCCTCTAACAATTGAGCCCACTACACACAGAACAAAGCATACCTTGAGCACCAGGCAGCCCATCATACCTTACCCACCAGTGAGCTTTCTCATAGTCTGGGCTATAAGACAACTTCTGTTGGTTGTTGACATAGAATATATGGCTCACTGGCAGAATCTGATTTTAATCTTGCTGAGGAATTATTGCTATATCGGTTCTAGGATATGATTTTGTTGCTGTCACATTTTAATATATAGGTTAAAGTTCACTGGACCACATGGCATTTCTTAACCTGCTAACACACATGCTCATTATTGATAGTTCTAGGAGACTCACCGCATGACCATGTAATAGAGTATTTACTATCTATATCAGGGATTTTTCTAGGAAATCTCCCTCCAGTCTCCAGTCCAGTCACCACTCCAGTGGACATTAAACTACTAGCAGGCAATCATGGCCTCTGGCCACAATTGCTTGCCGGGTAAAGTTTGCTAGGCCCACTTTTGATGGGCTATTGTCACACTACATGGAAGCAAAGGCATTTGCATTTAACTTGTTTCTTTAATTCTAGTTTGGAGAGAGAATTTCAATCAAAAATGGATGAATCAACAAAATTTCATTAGAAATGTAATGGTCCATGAAAGTGTCATAGTTTATTGTAATGTAACGGGGCCAATTGTAAAAAATCTCTATGGTTCAACTACTGTGTTTCCACTGACAGCTCAATAATCCAAACGCTTCATGTAGCAGTAAGTGCAACTATTTTATTATCATGAAAATATATAGACGTGTGTGGTGTCTCTCCAACCGCAAACCGCAACAATGAAATATGGATATCAACTATAAATGTTTTGCAAGTTAGTGTTACATAGCCCCCTTATCCAAAGGAATACATCCTGTAATTTTTTAGAGGCATTAAATAACCCGTGGAAACCCATATTGATCAGGTGGGGGTTGGTTTTGGGAATGGTAACAAGGTAATGGGGGAGAAAATAGGTCTGTGAATGGAGTGGAATCTTGTCAGACATACTCATCATCATCGAGCAGATTGAGGAAGGTTCCTGGTGTTGGTGTTGAAGAAGGTAGGGCTTGTGGATTCAGGCGAGATATCCTTGATACACTTGGTTTTATTTGAATGTGATTTGGGCAGGACTTCAGCCAGTCAAAATGAACCACCTTGGTCATATTTGGCCACACCTTAATGTGACCATATCATTATAACCCTGGTAATGCCAGATGTACCTTCTAATTAGCTATAAATGTTATAACCAAGTGTTAAATTAACAATTACACAGTTAGCTATATAGGTAGCTAGCTATCAATTATCTACCTCCACACCAAAAGTGGCAAGCAAGCTAGCAAGTATTGCCATGACAAATCACAATTTCCTAATTTACTGTGCCTGAATCCGAGCTGGTTGAAGCTGCAGTGTCATAGGCTCTGAAGTGATGAGAAATTATTGCACTCCAAGGGACCTCTACACTTATTCAATCAGATTTGCAACACTGCTGCTCTATTGTGTTTTTTTTTATTATCAGTTACTAAGTCGCTTGGTATCCATGTACAACTACCACTCCTGGACTTCCTGGCAGAATCCTGACTCATGAATTGTTGAAATTCGTTGAAGTAGTGTATCACTTTCATTGAGTTCTAGCTGCAGCTGTCCCATTTGTGACATCATGGAACAATTACACCCCCCACAGGAAATACATTTATGAAGCTAACTTCTTAATGAATATTGGACGAAAAATTTCCAAAAAATTTTTTTACACCAGGTTATGCATCAAGGACGGACAAGATAAGACAAAAAAGGGTTTTTTTTCCTTTTCAGTTTCCTTTAAATATTATATTTTTCTGACTAATATTTTGTGACCGATGTCATTTCAACATATGAAGTACCACACATATCCCCCAATTAGTGTTAGCCTAATGATGTCCAATAGAATGTAGTGTTTAGTGTGTCCTTTAATAGTTGTTGAATTTTTATTAATATTCTTATAATAAATTGTTATGTACCACCAATGAATAAAATATCTTCTTTCTCTCCCAGCTGGTTTTATTGAGAAGGCCCAAGTTCAGTTTGAGAAAGAATTGGAAGTGGAGGTGACCATGAAGCGAAAGAAATCTGTGATTTTGGGGTTTGCTGGAGCTGGAAAGACCCACACTTTGGCTCTCTTATTACACAACCAGCCTCCTTCCAAACGTGTCAGCACACCATGTTTCAAACCTCCTGTACGAAGCATAGGGCTCAGGCGATTCAAAAAGTCTCCTTCATCCGAATCCTGTACGGAAATTAGTCGACAAGAGTATTCCCAGAGGATAATGAGATCTGGAAAAGACGCCTTATCCAAAATTGTCCAACCGGTTGAACTGACTCTCCATGAAAGAAAGGATCTGGGTCAGAACAATGTATCTCAAGGAGTAAAAGGTAACTTGCTTTTAGATTCACTCTTGGCCCGAGATGTGGAGCCTTTAATGGATGAGGTTGTGGCAGAAATAACCGACAGTGGTGGGCAACCACAATTCCTTGAAATTCTCCCGCGGTTTATTAATGGTCTTAATGTTGCTATTGTTGTCACTAATCTGAGTGAGCGCCTGGACGAATGTCCCACCAGCTACTTTTATGGAAAAGATGGTGAGCTAGTCGGAGAAGGAGAGCCTTCTAAGATCACTAATGAACAGATGCTGCGTCAGTTCATGCAGATGATTGTGTCACAATGTCGGGGAAACAGTCAAACAAAGTTCATCATTGTTGGCACCCACAGAGATTTGGAACACAAGTGTAAGCAGACAAGAGAAGAGAAGGAAAGGAAGCTCTTGAATATGGTGAGATCATTTGACCTGAGTGACAATGTCGTTTATGCTGACCGCAAGGGCGAGAAGCTGATCTTTGCAGTAAATGCCAAGGATCCTAGTAAAGCCGATTATGAAATGGGCCGAAAGGTAATGGAGTTGGTGATGGATGAAGATGGAGCCGAGACCATCAACATCCCTTTGAAGTTCCACTTATTGGAGGAGACCCTAAGGGAAATGTCAACCACGGGGCAGATTGCATCAACAATCAATGAAGTTATGCAAAATGTGAGGGAGTACTTCACTAATGAAAAATCCTTGAAAGAGGGCCTGAAATATCTTGAAGAATCCAATCGCATCTTTTATTTCAGTGAGTTGTTTCCCGACAAGGTGTTTGGAGAGCCTCAAGCTGTGCTGAGCGTGGTGACAGAGGTAGTGAAGGAGCACATCAAGCTGACTGCAGGTGTCGATACAGGGAGGCTGATGGATGGGGCATGGAAGAAGTTCAAAGAGGAAGGGATCATTACCGAAAATATACTTAAGAAAATTTCAGATGGTTATGATTCTCATTTCACTCCTATGGATATGCTGAAATTATTGAATAAATTGCTGATCGTGTTTGAAAGGATTCCTGAGGAATTCCTGATGCCATGTTTGCTGACTTCAGATATATCCAAGAGCACGTTTAAGAGCCAGACAGCCGATCCCATGCAACCTATCCCTATGATGTTGCACTTCCCAAGGGGCGCAGCAAGAATTGGCATCTTTTGCAGCATCGTCTGTAAGCTTATCTCTAGCAAGGAATGGAAGCTCTATAAACATTGCAATGTAGCTAGAAATAACTTCTTTTTCACTCGTCCCCCTGGCTTAGGAGTAGTTTGTCTTCACGACTCCTATGACTCCTTCTTCCAAGTCACCCTTCACTTTCCCTCTAATTCTGAAGTTTACAACAAGTTATTGCCTTCTACTTGTGTGGCTGTACGGAACACAATCATGGAAGTGATCAATGGAGTCACAGACACTCTCCACTATGTTTCAGATGTTCGAGATGAACCTGTGCTTGCCTTTGAGTGTGTGGCAGAGCATACACCCAGATGCTCTCTTCACGCTGCCAAGTATATCAAGGGGGAATGTGACTATCTTATCTGTACCAGAGACTCCTCCATCCCTGGAGAGGTGACAGATGATCACAGACTTTGGCAAGGTATGTGTGGGTGTGTGTGTGTGTTTGGTGTGGTGTGTGTGTGGGTGGGTGGGTGGGTGCATACGTGCATGTGGTGTGTATGTGTACTTGTAGAGGCTATGGTCAGCAAAACATTTATAGCATTTTATTCAGTCTCTGATAAATCATGTGTCTTACATATCTTGCAGGTGTCCCTGTACCCACTGGTCTATGTTCTTCCCAGACTGTCTGCACACCTCACCACTCCTCGCTGGGTGAGTTTCCACTCAAGTGCACACAATATATGCATGTTCACATCAAAACATTCCATTCGTATATTTTTTCCAATATTTGATATGGACCTGTAGAACAAGAGAATAGAATAAGAATGGACAGGAAACAGTTGACATCAGCTGCTGTGGTGCACAAGTTAGTACTGCTGTATCACTGCCTGTCAGTCACATGACCTCACCAAATGTTGACACTAGTATTGTGACAACAGATTGTTGATGAATCACATTAGTTTGCATCCATTGCCTAAATGGTAATGGAGCACATTTGTCCCTGTCAGAGCTCTTAAAGATGTTGTGTCACGTACAAATATCTGTGGAGTGTATTTGTAGGAGTGGAAGTGATAATGACAATCTCTACCTGCAATGTTGGCACCATATTAGCATGGGAAGGAAATGAGTTTAAATGTAGCATTCCTAAAACATTATTTTTGGTCAATGTGATGTTCTAGTCTAACTAGTCTAACTAGTCTAACTAATCACTGCAAAGAAGGTATGTTGGCACTTAACATAGTTGCTTTATTTCATCCTGACCACCTTTAGTAGCTTCAGCTGAGATACCAGGAGCTTATAACTGCTATAGTGCTAATACTCTTCACCTGTTTGGATAAGATCAAAACTCAGCTAAGTCATGTTTGCCAAGAAATGCATATACACAGATGACCTAGCTACCTTGCATACTGACAAACACTGGAAAACTATTGGTATAGTGTCTTACAGAAGATATGTACATTCTGACAACTTTCCTGGTAAACTGCTACCTGAAGGTCAGCATAACCAAGACCGAGATATCGGCACTCCATTGTAACAGCCGAGGCAAGACACAGGTTCAAGTTCACCATGGCTTACAGCAGAATCTAGTTTGAGGCTAATTCAACTCTGCTTTGACTTACTGCAAGCACTGGGATGAGCTGTCAGGAAATCATATTGTGTTTTGCTGATATGCTGTGACTGGCAATACTTGAGAAACTGAGATCAACACTTCATTCATTTCTATCAACGCTGTCGCTTTCTCTGTGGCTGAGTACTAGGCCCTGGCTTGGTGCAAGAGCTACTACACAAAGAAGCTGGACACCATGGTTGCCATGTCCTGAAAGGCCCAAGAAGCCAAACTTAGGGTCTCTAATCTGGACGACTGACCTCCACCAAGAGTTGCAGCTCTGAAGGCACAAGCAAACAAAGAAGAAGAATGAACCTGCCCGATATGAAAGAGGGTTACACCACATATCTTAATTTATTTCTGGTTGCAATAGAAACTATATTAAGTAATATCGTTTTTTGTTTATATGAAGCAATTTTGATAAAGTAACAATGGTCGGTGAAATTTTAATGAGCGACATGTTTGTTTGAGATGGAATCATACATCAAGGTTGGAAAGGAAATCACACTGTCCTGCCTTATTGTATGAATCACAGCAGTCACATGCATGTACACACACACTTCTACTGAAACATAATCGCACACCTGTTTGAAGTAAATCTCAGCATATTAAAGTCACCCAGTTAATAGTGACATGTCAATTATAGATTACTATAAGTGCACATTAATGAGACTAACTGTACCCACAGGAGTAGCTGCTGTTGCAGTGGGAGCTATCAGAGATGAGTACAAAGGTATGTTCTTAGTCTCTTCCTTGACCCTTTGATCATGTCAACACCTTGTTATACTGTTGTTGTTTCTCTCCCTTTCCTTCATGACAGGTGAGAGGCTTCATGTTGGAGCCATGAAAACATAAATGACCTCTACAATCTTAACTTTAATATTGGTCATTTTCTTGATGTTTAAATGTTAATACACTGTCTTTGTTCATTGCAGGCAAAGAAGTGAATGTGAAAAATGCCATTGCTGTAGTCACTGCTGACCTGAATCCTGACAAGTACTCTCAATTGGGGCTCACATTGGGGCTAAAGTTAACAGCCATCCAAAAGATCGAGGCAGATTATTGCATGTGTGGTCGACGCCTAATGGAAATTATGCAAGCTTGGATTGACCGCAGTACATCCGTGAATCCATCAGAGAAATGGAAGACTTTTTCTCAAGCACTTGTGGATATCAAGGAGAAACGATTGGCTGAGAAAATAGTTTTTTTGCAATAACACATTACATAATATACTTGACATTTTCCCATAATTTCTACTTCATGCTTACCTCTTTTATTTTGTTTGCATTCTCAGCAGAGCAGGAGCCTGCTACTGCAGAGAAAAGTGTTTAGCTAGCTAGTACAACCTTGTATTTGTACTAGGTTAGACCTTTGAACTTGAACTTGTGCATTGCCATAACTAAGTATAATTTTTCTTTGACACAATTATATAGCTATGTATATATTTTTTGTGTATTCCTTGTTTATTTCTTATAGAAATCATTTGTATATTTTATATTCATAAACTTTATATTTTTTAAAATTAGTATGAAATTAAAAATAAAAAAAAAGAAAGAAAAAAAAAGGCAGGGTGCAAAAATATGTTCTGTTAGCTTTAAGGAATGGGTATTGATATGTGGAAGCAAAGTTAATTATCCATGATCCCTGTCTGCCTACCTTGGTAGTACACAAAAACTTTATTTCAGAAACATGGCAACCCTGTAAGATAAATCATCCTGCAAGATATGCTCTCCTGTAAAACATGTACTCCAGTAAGTCTTCTCCAACCTTGTGACACTCCTTCTAGAATGCATACCCTTAAGCAAAACATGCCATCCAGTGAAAAACGTCTTCAAGTAAAACACAATATATTGTAAGATATACCGTCCTGAAGACAAGCACTCCACCAGCACATGACCTCCAACAAAACATTTCCTAATACAAAGTATGACCTCCCAAAAGACATATGCTCTCATAGGACATGTCATCCTGAAAGACATGTACTCCAGAAAAACATGTCCATCCATAAGATATGTCCTTCCTTAAGAGAATTTTGTGACCACAGCCCACCGAAGGTGGGTCTAGCAAGCAATGCGGCCAAATGCCACAATTGCATGCTAGTATATTAAATAATTCAATTAACATTTACATAAATAAATTTAGTTCTATGCACTGTCACAAGTGGACAGGAAGGGGTGTTTGGTTGGTTGAAGGGCTTGTGATTTGCCACCATTTCGTGTGTGTTTGTGTGCAATCATAATGTGTGTATGCACATGTGCATGCATGAGTGTGAATGCATGTGCATGTGGTGTGGGAGAGAGGGATTTAGGAGGGGGTGGAGGAGTTGGGTAGAGCCCCACAAAGCAATAAGTAAACTGAGTTTGTAAGTACAGGAGACCAAGGAAAACTGACAAACCATTTCTAGGGCGGGTATTTTTCTAATAGTTACAATGCTCAGATAACAACAAATATCACAACATAGTGGAGAAATTGCATTCATTTCTTTTAACTCACCATGAAGAAGAGACCCTAGCAATTTTGTTGTCTCAAGAAAAAGCCTGTGTACACTAGGTTATTGTATATATTACCTGAAGAAAAACACAACAATAAATATCACATCACTCCAAATTTTATTTGAACCCAAGATGGTCTCTCAAGGAAAGAGCAACAAGACTCTTTAGCAAGATTTTGGTATAAGCTAAAACTAGTGTACACCCATTGCTGCATATCCCACCTGTACATCTGTCCAACTGTGCCAAAACACAACAGTATGATTGGGGTGGAGTGAGCATATGCTAATGTATACCTTTTCAACCCAGCCTAAGCCTTCAAAATCATGGACAAGTAAGAAGATAGGTATGCTCTGGGCTAGAATTTTCTATTGTTAAACATCACCCTCACTCAGGTTAAGTCTAGCTACCAATGAAGCTATGGGGAGAAAGGGGGAAAAGGGACACAAACCTTGATTCTGAAAACTTTTTAAAGTTTTGATGCTTTCACAACATGCACTAGGTGAAACTGCACATGCCCTGTGATTATCACCCTAACAGGTGCCATAGTTTGGAGGGAGTTCCATTGCAAAGACATCCAGGATTCTGAAAAATTCATTCAGGGGAGGATTTGAATGCAGGATAATTCAGCTACACTTTGCTCTGATAGCTGGGTGTAATTAGTTCTCATTTCTCAATTCTCAGTTCTCAGTCTTAGCTCTATCCTATGAAACATTATATCATCTGCAGGGTAGCTGTTGTTTCTGAGACAGACAGTCCATCTGCTCAGTTTTTGATACTTGAATACTTAATTGAGAATTCGGTGTGGGAACTTACTGCTAAATAGGAAATGCAGAGAGGTAGCCTTAGTGTATTTGCAACAGAGAGATTGTGCATCGACTAGAGAGCAGGGCAGCTACTCTAGTTTTCAGAATAACAGTGTGTTGAAACTAGGGTAGCTCTCACAGAGAGCTCTGGCAAGGTCTTGTAAGCATCAGGGGACTCTGACTGGCAAACACGATGTAAACCCTCAGCCAGAGTAAACCTAAACTGAATCTGTGAGTGGAAGCAAGTTGGTAGTCTGAAGGAGAGGAACTCTACTCTGGCAGCGTTTGGCCTCAATCTTGAATCTAATGGTGGAAACAACCATTTCATGGTCAGACACATAGTAGGTAGAGTGAGACACTCGGGTGTCAAGATCAGAGGAGCGAAACTGACTCTTATGAGGATGAAGTCCATCATGTGACCAGGTCTAGAGCGGTCACCATTGCAGTACCAAGTTGCCTGATGAAGTGGTTTGTGCTGGAACCATATGTTTTTAATGAGGAGCTGGTACCTCCTCGGAAGTCTAAGAGCCTCGTCCCATTCTTATTGCACTCACCAAGGCCACGAGAACCAGTCACTGAACTTTGCGATACTAAGTTGGAACCAACGCAAGCATTAAAGTCACCCAAGATCATGACCATGTCTCTAGGTGGAACAGAGGACGGAGTATGTTGGAGCAGGTTGTAGAAGTTATCAGATTGCACACTAGCTTCTGCATTGGTAGAGACAGGGTTGGTTGGGGGCATAGATGGCGATAACTGAGGCATATGATAGGTGAGACTTGAGACGAACACGGATGATGCGCTTAGAGATGAGATGGAAGACACTACCAGCAGCCTCCCAAGAGGAGCAAGCAGGTGGATTCAGTGCTATGGCAACACCATGAACAAGGTTGGAGGGTGATCCAGAATGAAGGATAGTGGTAGAACAGATCCTGGTAATGCCACACCCTGTCCAGCAGGACTCAGAAAGAGCCAGGAGCTCGATCTTTTTCTCCTTTATGGTTTTAATGGCAGCGAGTAGTTGTGATTCTGGTCTCCAATGATTCCGAGAGTACAGACATTCCTGCATGCAATTCTGGTTTTTAACTTAGCATGTAAAAAGTTCAACCTCTTAGTTTAAAAAAAAAACATACACACATGCACCAACCCGCCCACCCACCCAAACACATGCACACACTCGCATGCACACGCACACACAGACACAAACCAAAATATATAATAGATAGTGAATGTGATTATTTAAAAAAATATATATTAATTAACTTATTTATTACTTCTCACATATATATTTCAAAGATTAATTTTTAATCATTAAGAGTTTATCGATACACAATATTTTGAACGTAGCATAGAGATCATCTTCCCTCTGGGAGCCAAAATGTTCATCTTATTCTTATTTCTAACCCATGACTGGGTGAAATATATTTAGCTGTGGGTGAAATACATTTAGCTGTGGCTGAAAAATCGGATGGTAGGAAGATGCCCATCTGGTGAGGGTCTGACCCTGGTTCTTATTAGCAGTCATTGCAAAGGCTACCTTCACCAGGAACTGTTTCCTTTTCATGTTGAATGGGAAAATGCTGTCTCCTGGCACCTGTGGAATGGGGGGATATAAGAAGTCACTTGCTTTTGCGATTTCCAGTGGCAACTTCCCCCTCAATGATGTGGTTGTCGACATGAATAATAATATATACCAGATCCCACTGCAGTGCCTGTTTGGAGGATCGAGGTCCCTATGGAGCAACATGCAGGCACCAACGTTGAGCCTGAGCATGTGGGGCAAAAACCAGAACCATAGAGATGGTTAATGAATTTCAGCAGATATATGTGCTCCTGACTCACACTGTCGCTGCTCTGGTAGATGTTCTTATTATAAGGAAACTTATTTTTCGTGTGGCTATTCACAATCTCAAGTGGCATCATTGGTAGTGTGTGATGATGGCTCTGCTTGCCAGCCACTCATGGTTTTGGTGGTGGACATCAAAGTTATGGATGACAAAGTTGGCAGATGTCAGTCAGCCCTGACAATCCCAGGTTCAACTCCTCTGGCAACTGTACCATGTGCTGAGATGCCTTCACTTTTGGGCAGAGTTCCTCCTCCGATCTTGCTCAGGTAGTCTGCTAAGTGGGCACCATCTTCCTGGTATCCTTTAATAAAATCTATCATTCATGAGAGAACAAGCATCCATGTGATGCCATTTATCTGGGTCTGCATTGGCCATTCATATTCTGCCTCAGCTCCAATGTCTCCTTCCTTTTCCTCACATCTTGTTAGTAAGACTAGAAGTGAAAGTAATGAATATTGACTTATTTATTGAGTTCATTTCTTCTACTCATTTGCTCATGTGGAAGTTTGGCTTGTTTTCTTTGTTTTTGTTGTTTGTTTTTTAAATTATTTTTATAACATTTGATGATCACTATTTCAGCCTTCTAGAAACAATTGTGTTTGTTGGTTTATCATATGACACGCTATATTGGCTTTCATAATGCACTATTTTCTCTGATATCTGTGATAGGTTCTTTTTCTCAACATGGCATGGGACAATTTCCTCACCAATGGAGGGGATGTCTCTACCCAAAACCTTTTGAATTTGCCATTATTTCAATTGTGCCAAAAATGGCAACAAAAAATCCCTGTGACATAGATAGTAATGATCCCCAGGACCCTAAGATCCCCCACAAAATATTGGGTGGCCCTCCACCGTTTCCTCTGGTAGGAGTTTGCATATATATATATATATATATATATATATATATTGGGGAGTAGGAAGTGGAGAACACTGACCCCACCCCCTCCCTCCGCCCAATATGTTTCTATATTTTTTGTCTGTCTGTCTATGTCATTATATTTCTCAACTTATTTCTGAGATTCGGTCAGATTTTTGAATTAATCAGAATTTCATTATTTCTTTTTTTTATCTAACCCTCTTTTTCTATTAATACCATATCAGTGGTTAATAATTAGGTTCATGATTCCAAGTTCCTTGCTTCTTTTTTCCCCCCTAAATTCCCCCCCCCCCCCCCCCCCTACACCCTTTAATTTTTTCCTTCCCCACTTCTTTCTGTGGTAAAGGAATTACAGGCTTTTAATTTATTATTTTGACTAGCAATGTACCTGTCCTATGATGAGGCAACAAAGACATTTTACTATAATTTGAGATTTGTTTGACTGTTTGTTTGTTTGCTATCTCCTCCCAGACCAGATCCTTGGTTGGGCTATAAACAAAGAAGGAAAGGGATTGGGGCACAGTTTTTTGTTTTAAAGATATTTGTAGTCACAGTGTTCCAAAAAGAAAGGAAGGAAAGGATAATGTGGACTTACCTCAGTTGAGTGTGTTTACACAATTGTGCTTGGTAGTGCTCGTAATGCAGCTTGGTGGTTACTCATGCATGAAATAGAGATCCCCTATGGAAAGTTTAAAAAATAATAATTTTGAACAGGCCAGCCCTACGGACAAGATTTGACTCAAATCTTCACCAAACCTCACCTAAAACCATCGTGGGTGATCTATCATTAACCCCTGAAAATTTTAACCATGTAGCTAGAACCAAATAACTGGGAGGAGATGCCAAACAAACAAACAGAGAATTAAAGTAAGTAATGACTAATCCATAATCTGGATTCACTATTTGTAGCTATCATATATTGTGCAGCTATGGCTGTATGCAGCTCTAGTCCAATAAAATAGTACAGCAGACATTTATGTTGTTCTCTATACCTGCTAATTGGCTGTTTCCAAGGACAGACAATGCCTTGGAAGAAAAAGGGAAGGTCTTGCATGTAAAAACACCAAATTTCTTCTGGGAAATTGATTATTATATAAGCAGTAGCACATTAACTAGCATTGCCTGGGTCAATATAAACATGAAATGTGATTAAGCCACTCAAAACAACATTTCTAACCTATGCGGCTTCATTCAAATGTCAGCTCTAAGTAGACATGCAAGCAGAATTGCCTATTGATTTTTCAGAAAGGGCAGAATAATTTGAAGCATTGTGTGATACTGAAAGCTATATTGCTAAAATTTGGTGGACAGCACAATTGCCAACTTTTGGTTTTACATTTTTAGAAAGGCCAGAATTTTTTTTAAAGGATGGTGTAATACTGTGAGGAAAATTGCCTACAATTGCATAAAATTAATTTGGCCTAAAGCCCTATAGAAATATTTCAATAGAACAGTCACAGAAAATTTTGAATTAAAAAGCTATGAGAAGAAAAAAATAACATCTTAATAACCCCATGGATCATTTAACCTAAAAGTTCTTTCTGAAATCTTAAACCTCCTGATATTTCCTGAACACATTCAGCCACATTAGAGGGAGGGGTGTCATAAAGCTTTAAAATGACCACATAACTGTATTTGAGCTCCAATATAGGGCTGAACTTGCCTCTTTGAGAGTACAACTTATCCATTGATTTTTTTCTCTTTGAGAGTACAGCTTATCCATTGATTTTTTTCTCTATAGAAAGGCCACGTTTTGGAAACATGGTGAAATACTAAAAAGTAGATTGCCAACAATCAGAGGAGAGCACAGCATGCCCATCATATTACCAACAATCAAGTTTGAAAAGTTTACACGGTTTGAATGTGCTTTAAAATGTAATGAATAATTGACACAGCAATGCTGTCTTCTGAATAGATCCTTTTTTGTGTGTGTGAATATTGCTCACACATTTTCAAGTATTTCAGGCATGAGAGCACATTTCACTAGCATACAAAAACGGAAAAACTAGATATAATCACCGGACTATATTTAGCTGTGCTTTTGTATCACTACACGTTATTATAAATTTTGGTAATAGGGCTAGATCATACTCCACTAATATATACAAACAGATTAGTTTCATTATAGTAAGAGTTCATAGTTGATCTTGGGCAGACCTCTCACAGAGGACAACCTCTCTACTAGATAACAAATCTCCCATTGGTGAGAGAAAGAAACACAGCAACAAAAACAACAACAACAAACACATATGCTAACATACTGAAAGAAAAAATTATGCTGATGGAAGAGGAGAGGGAAGTCGAAAAACTGCTTCCCTTTGGCTTCATCTTGAGGTGAGCGTATTTCATGCTGGCACAAAGTCTGCCATTTCAGAAACTAACACCTAATGGGGAAACAGAAAAAATAAATACAAATACAAATGAGAATGACAGAATTGTTAATAACTCTTAGTTTACATACACACATGCACATATAAATATCCATGTTTACACACACACATGCACATATAAATATCCATGTTTACACACACACATGCACATATAAATATCCATGTTTACACACACACATGCACATATAAATATCCATGTTTACACACACACATGCACATATAAATATCCATGTTTACACACACACATGCACATATAAATATCCATGTTTGAGTGCAAGTAAATATGAATAGTAAGCACACAAAAGAGAACATGTCAAATAGATACATGTATGTACATGTTTTTCAATTTAATGAATACAATTGGCTGGTTTCAACCACAATACTGCACACCTGACCATGGCAACATGTCAATGACCACATAACCTGTAGTACAGAGGAATACGGCCATCAGCCACCTACACTTATGCCTCTCCCCCTATACTAAGTAAATAAGTTGATGCTTAATCATATGCAGTGACCAATAGCTCGAGAATCCTCATGCATAACGACATATTCCTAGGATATCTAGTATTGTAGACACATGCACATTAATGGGTGTCACTGGAGTACACCTGCACCATCAGCTTGTGCTCGAATGAGGAAGAAGATGAAGTAAGCAAAGTTTTTAGTTACAAAAGTTGCACCAGTTGATTTATACCTAATCTTCCTCTTCTCCACCCCAAAGAGGGGGGATCCCATTATATTGGAGCTTGTACTGTGTGTGTGTGTGTGTGTGTGTCTGTCCAGACTAAATCTCTATAACTAGTGAACCAAATGAGCAGGGGAATACCTGTGGATCATAAAAACATTTTGGCAAAATATTACTTGGCCGCAACCTTCCTGTGGGTGTCAGACCGAAAAAAAAATTACAAAAAAAAAATGGAGATTTGGAGGTGGGAGTTGTGGGTTCAAACCGTCATGCTCCACCACCAAGTATGTTTTTTTCTTCTTCTTTGCAATTAAAAACAAATTCCCCTGCCTATTCCCTTTCCCTATCCCTTTCTACTTTGTCCACTAGTTGCCCTACAGCAGCAGCAGCAGCTATTTCTCCACTTGCTTGCAGCTGCTCCTTTTTAGATTATTGGAATCTGTCTCATAGACAGTCAGAAAAAGGTCAATATCTATCACTTTTTTTTATATATATTAATGTCTCTATATATCAAAAGTTGTGTGACATAATTAAAACTAAGTATCCTTAAGCTTATCCAATTGGTAAGGATCATCATATACAGTGTGTGTACATATAGAACGCTTGCAAATGGAAATGACCCTAACCAGTAAGAAGGAGCAATATAAGTATGCAGCAGACTCCAATAAATCCTCCCTACAGAAGTGTGCCTGCCTTAAGGCTTGAAGAGGACTCCTCCACCCCCTGCTCTAACTAACTGGTTCAGTTTTCTTAATGAAATATATCAGGTCACTTTTTTTGTGGGGGTTTGCCCTATTTCTGCGTTTAAGCCAGAATATGCTTACCCTAGCCCAATCTGAATGTAACCTTCACGGAGATTTGCAACAAGGTGCTGTAATCAATCCTTAAATGTTTTGCAAAGATTCCTTCAAGGGTTTGGAAGGAGATGCAATCCACACACACACACACACACACACACACACACACACACACACACACACACACACACACACACACACACACACACACACACACACACACACACACACACACACACACACACACACACACACACACACGCACGCACACACACACACACCACAACACTCACGCATGCACACAGAAATCTTGAATTACAGCAAGATGGTGCTATCTAATTCAAATGCTGATATTGGAAGAGCATTTAGCATCGTGCGGAATAATAAAACGTAGGATAGCACACTATTGAAGCATGAAATCCACGTTAGTTCAATGAGCTATAAACTAATTCATTTTTGGCATCTCAGCTGCTACAATTGGAAGTGGACAAAAGAATCAATTTACAAGTGAAATCTGATGTATTATTACAATGTTCAACAGCAAAGATAAATTAGTCTAATAATCAGTTAGCAGTGTTACTCACTAACTTAAAGATCCCTAAACTAGTAAGCATGTCAGTGACACTGTGTGACGTGTCGTTGCTCCATAATGAAGGAGAAAGGAGAAATATAAAACAATCTATCAACCAATGCTAACATGGGGAAGTGTTCTTAAATTTACAAAACCACGATAATGATACTAGTCAGTATACAGTTTAGAAATAGCAACTGTAATTATTCCTAAACTAGTAATTGTGTATAGTAATGTTACCATAAGATTCTGACAGTTGACCTCTGACCTCGGGACTGACATAATTAGCATGTCTCTGTGGTGGAGTCTTGTGGTTGGACACAAACTCATCAAACTCTACAGAATCAGAAGCTCCCAGAAATAAACTGTCCACTTGTATTGGTAGTTCTCCAGTATCCCAACTTCCTGTGGACAAGGAGCGATAGTGCTTCATGTCGTGTGGAGTGGGAATGAAATCACCCCCAGAATGGGAATCAGTGAGTGCATTTATATTGAGAGTTGGTTAACTGGCAGAGTTAGTGTGCGCATGTGACGGGTGCAAGTGGAAGTTGTCCATATACTGACATTGCCTTGTAGGTCCTTGTGGCCATAATAGCCTCCTCCAGCCACACCCACCTTTGCAATGAGTTTGTGGTTTTGGTTGCTGACACGGGAGGAACTAGATTCATTGCCATCTCTGTTGATAGGAACAGGGAGAGGAGGGGATGTTTAGGGTGAGGTCAATTAGGACACATATTAAACCAACTTGAATACGAGTTATACTTGGAAACATTGAGCATACAAAACCAGCTGCTAATTTTCTCATATTCGTACATTTCTTGTAATACCATTGACACACACACATACACACACACAAAATGCAAATTGTCTAGCTGCCATCAACACGGTGACGCGCACCTGACATAGTCAGGGTCCTCTGGTGCCTGTACACTAAGCAGGCACTATGAGCCAGTGCAAGCAAACTCCTGTGTGTGTGTGTGTTCATAGCCCAGCTCCCAACTAATCTAATTGACTGCTGACCAAAGACAATTGTCTGGGCTAGAGTTGCCTGGCTTCTGTGTGCACACATACAGTAGGAAGTCAGTTATCCAAACTTCAGTTATACAAACATATCAGTTAACCAAACAACATTTGATACCACACTCACCACAATGCAAGCATGTTGAAACCACAAAAGGAGCAACAATTATTAAATTGGCACAAATTAACCAATTAACCAACCTACGAACACTGCAGCTGTTTACTCCATAGGATTTAAGGAGCTGAAAATTAAAATTTGGTGAGTAATGGGAGAACTTTAGCCAGTGTAGCTACCCAGCACCACCTGAGAAACCAACAGTCCACACTATTATAAGGAATGGAAGACAAGCTGCAGTCCTTCAGAATACATTCAATTGACAGAACAAATCTAGCCTGCAATAAATTAAATAATTGTGTTAACACAAGAGGGCAACTTCAGTTATCCAAACATTTCAGTTATCGGAAGCACTCTAGTCCCAATAGGTTCAGATAAATGATTACCAACTCGTGTGTGTGTAATACTGGGAGGGGAAGTTTTGTTCTTCTCCTACATACTCCAGATAAGAACTTAGCAAAGTTAGAAATAGAGGTGAAAGTTCAGCGTGCTCATTCTAACCAAGTTAATCCCGTGTTGATTGCCCTTTGACCCAAGGTTGGTTTGAGGTCATATCTAGAACTTCACTTCTTTCCTGGAGAAGGCCATTCGTCTACATTGTTGTGTAACAGAATCCCTTCCCCAATGATAGCAGAGTTCAATACTCTCTCCCCCTCCCCCCTCCCCCCCACACCATGGTTGCAGTGTAACCATGAAAACAGTTGGACCCAAGTGACCCATGCCTGCTACGACATGAATCATGCACAGAGCAACACAGTGATGCGCACCTGACATAGTCAGGGTGCCTGTGCACTAAGCAGGCACTATGAGCCAATGCAAGCAAACTCCTTCAGGTGTGCGTGCGTGTGTGTGTGTGTGTGTGTGTGTGTGTGTGTGTGTGTGTGTGTGTGTGTGTGTGTGTGTGTGTGTGTGTGTGCATGCGCTAGCACTGACAGAAAATTTTTCCTGTCCTTCAACATCTTCTTCCCACACCAGTCCACCCAGCTGTGGGGAGAGAGGGAGGGAGGGAGGGAGGGAGGGCAGGTGTGGGGAGGGAGGGAGGGCAGGTGTGGGGAGAGAGCACACCTCACCTCACACACACTCAGAACGAACACCAGTGGATCAACTACCACTGGACCAGCTCATTCTTGCCCTGTGGCCTCCCCTCATGTTGCATGTGGCCAAACAGTGTTGCAGCAACAGTAACCACAGTAACATAAACACACCATCAGTGAAAGAATACCCTAAAGCCTTGTCCACTTCAAGTAAGGTTCTTTAAAAATGGGGGTAATCCAACCAATCAGGATTTCTATAGGTAACTGGTAGGAAGTCAGTCCTCCTTACCTTTGACCTTTGACATCCCATTCCTGAACATCAATAAGAAACTCCAATAAAAAGTTCGTTCAACTAAAAGTCCTAGCTGACCTTCCAAATAGAGACCATCATAAGCATGGTTCCCATGTTACCACTGCATAATGCTTTGTTGAAATATGTCATATTCCTCAGAGGATCCTCGAGGGGAAGGGGGAGGGAGGGGGTGAGGGTACATACAGGAGTGCCATGTATACAGAAATATATATGCTCAGAAGTGTTGATGCATGGAAGGAGAGGAAGAGAACTGGAGGCCAGACAACAACGAGGCCAAGTTGTGTAATGCCTTGCAGTGTGCAGATGCAGAGATACACTAGCACTGGATGATGTGTTATTCTAGCATGGGAGGTCAGTTACAGTGATGGCTATCTTATGATACACAATACACAGTCTAGTGTAGCTAGTGCTAACTCCACCTGGATAGGTACTCCATAAATCATCCTGAATATACCATCCTCTCCAATAGTAATAATCAGACACACATGCACACACACAAACACACACACACATTCCCAACGATTCAGGTCCTATCAATACTGCAATAAGCATAAAGCAGCCAATACAGTGCATGTTTTGCCAGTGGAGTTTCTTGAGTGGGAAGGCATGATACACAACCAGCCCAGAGGAACAGACACTGGAAGTGGGTGGCCAAAATAAAGAATAAACTTCCTCCAGGAACAATAGGATACTTCCTCTGAGGTGGGCAATGAGACTGACATGTGACAATGATGTACTATAAAAGGTTGTTCCCCAGGGAAACCAAGTGTGGTCATGTAACTGGTTACACACTCACACATCACATAGTCACACCCCCTCCCCTAAAGTAATCACTCCTCTCTCTCTCCCCCCTCCACACACACCCTTACTGTGGCGAGTGGTGTTGTTGTGGTCTTCCATTGAGTTGGGGTGATCTGATGGAGTTGGAGGTGGAGGAAGTTGGGGTAGCCATTGGTGAGGCGGCCGGTGTGTGGGGAGGCTTGTCCATGACCTGTCCCTGCAGTGGAAGGTTCTGAGCATGTCTCCGTGCGAGGGATGGGGTCAAGCCTTTTTGCTGACACTGTAGGAAGTCAAGTATATTGTAGATAGAGTGGGCAGCAATGACTAGTCATACACACATCATAGAACATACCACTGCCCACCCACTGCCTAGTTTCTATTCAACTTTCATCAACTCCCCACCCCCCACCCCCCACAAAAGTTCCATTAATCCCCCACCCACCTCCCATTGACCCCCCACTTTCCACCTCCCATCAACCCCCCACCCTTCACCACTGGTTCTCCTCACTTGCTGCAACAGCACCTTCATCCTCATCTTGCTCTTGCATAGTGCCAAGTCCAAAGTCCATCCCACCTGCGCTGCAAGGCAGATAAACCTTCGCCAGCTGTCTCCAGCACACAACAAACAAACAAACTAACTAACAAACAAACAGTGTGCACAATGAGGTTGTTGCATATGTGGTGATCACAGATAGGAGTTACTATAGTCATGGGATCATTTACTACATAAACATTATACTCCAGTGAGTTGAGGAAGATAAAACACATAGATGCAGGTCCATGACAGCTCCATGGCAATGGACAAGTTCTTAAGACAATGGTCGACTGTGCACACAGTCTCTCGGCTGCAACAGTGATCATAATTTAAAATAAAGCACACCTACTTACATAACTGAATCAGCTGCAAATGATCCACTGATTTTGGAGTCAGCGTTGGAGTAGGAATCATCTTCACCATCCAATTGGGACCACTACTTGTGCCAGTGGTGAATACCCATGAACCTGCCACCACTGGTCTCCGAGTCCTACATTGCCATGGCTACACCTGAGGCAGCAGCAACTGACAAAAAGGAAAGAGAAAAAAAGGAAGAAAAAAAATACATTAGAACACGCTGAACATTCCCCGTGAGCTTTTGAAGTCAATTCTCTACCAGACACATCCATTCTTGACAGCATGTCCTAGCTAAGGTCCCCCCCTCCCCGTTCCAAAAAAAAAAAAAAAAAAAAAAAAAAAAAAAAAAAAAAAAAAAAAAAAGAGAGAAACAACAATGAAATAGTCAGATGCGCCCTGGAGAGCTCAAAACATCTCCTGGCAAAGAGTCTTATGCCACGGATCAGATAATAGCCTGCTAATTAGAACATTGCACTATATAATGTTCTGTTACATTTGCTTGTCAGTTTATGTCAGTGAAGTGACAGCACAAAACATGAGCGAGTAAGTGAGTGCATACACATGCACACCCACCCACACCCACAGGCAGGAACACACACACACCTACCCACAACCACACCCACAGGCAGGCACACACACACACACCCACCCACAACCACACCCACAGGCAGGCACACACACACACACACACCCACCCACAACCACACCCACAGGCAGGCACACACACACACACCCACCCACAACCACACACACTGGAACTTTCTAGAGCAACCCTTATTGGAGGTGATCAATCAGCTGTAGAGATCTGGCAGCCTTTATAGTTTTAGAGTGAAACAAGAGAAGCACAACTGTGTCCAACACACCCAGCTAGTAGGTGTTATGGGAGTCTAACTAGAAGGCACTAAGGTCAGGAGAGAAGTGAAGGTCAGTTGAACATACTGGACTTGGAGAGGCCTCAAACTAGAATGGAGGAGCTTCAGGGTTGAAGGATGTTTATGGCATATCTCAAGAAAAGGTAATTAACTTTATTAATGAAAAATCATGAAGTAATTAACTTGCAAGACTTCACAAGGGATGACAGCTAGCCCTTATGGCATGAAAGACTGAGCCTCTTTCAGTGTGTGGTGTGGTGTGTGTGTGTGTGTGTGTGTGTGTGTGTGTGTGTGTGTGTGTGTGTGTGTGTGTGTGTGTGTGTGTGTGTGTGTGTGTGTGTGTGTGTGTGTGTGTGTGTGTGTGTGTGTGTGTGTGTGTCCACACACTGGTTTAATTAATGGGTTATATGTCAGACACCTTGTCCATTATAGAAGTCTGGCTGTGGTCACTTCAGCAAACACACAACCAACTAATCACAGCAGTGACATCAGAATAGCTCCACAATGGATGAAGACATGTCCCCACTGCACTAACTGGGGAAATTATAAAATAGGAGATAAAAAGGCCTTTCCATGTTGTTCTCCTAGCAATGAGTCCACCTCTCTATGGCAGCCTCTTCCACACACTCCCATGTTGGTCTGCTTCGTCAACCAATCAAATCCCTGGAAGGCCAACTAACAGCTAGTTGGCATAGTGACTATCAAGAAACTAGAAGGAAAACATTCACCAAAACATCCACCAAAAATTTTTTTCAGGGGTTGCTCATAGGACTACTGGCCTGGTTGAGGAGAATGTGGTTAGGGCTAGGGCTAGGACATAGATCCATTAAATAAACTTCCTTGTTCATGAGTAACCACCAAGTTGCAATCTTTGGTCTGATCCTATTCAAAAGGGTATTTCTAGATGAACTTATATTTTCAACTATTCTCATCATACAGGAGCATCAAAAGGATACTAAATACCTGAGGTGCATCATAATACTTTCTTTAAAAATGGGTAATGCCTCAGAAACCATCCCCCCGCCCCCCATGCCCTATACGTAACAGCAAAGAAATGTGACCTAGGTGAACTAAATAGGACACTAATTACTAGAGGCATTCATAGTATTTACATTAGAAATGCCCCACAAAGCTGCTACCCCCTATATATAAAATATTAAGCAAACTACTGGAGGCCAAAAGATAATTTCTAATTTGGAGCGGAGCCAATTTACTATTCTTGATAGCCAGTTTCCTGATTTCATGTGTATTCTTTCTTATCTCTGCATGGAATAGGCTACCCTTATTCTGATTTCCTTGGTAGAGTATTTACATATATGCAATTTTAAAGTGATAGAAAAGTTCTTGATATGACTCTAATGCAGAATAATAGTCGGGAGTCCCAGTTCTCTAAGCTTAAATGCAATGCAAGTCCTTCATGAAATTTCAAACTTCATAGTTTTCCTCAGGAGAAAATTCATATTTTTACCCACTAATTTGTTTTCACTGAGTCTAAATGTTATTTTCTTGTTGACCTTGTTATTCTTAGGAAACTTCCTCTGGAGTTCAAGGTTTCAGGTTCAATTACTAGTCAAGGTTGGATATTTCGTTCCCCCCCCCCCCCCCCCCCCCCCCTTTTCTTTTATCTGTGGATTTGGAATTCAGAAATTTAGATTTGGAATTCAAAAATTTAAGTCAAAATTAAGTCAAAACATTAAATCGTAAGTGGATGGGTTTTTGGCTGGAAATTTCCAGTCTTGTTCTTCCTGCAGCTCCTAATACACAGCACTTGGCACATCACATTAATATCATTCAGCTTCACCACTTTACCAGGCAACAGTGAACTTCCATTCAGTGAAACTAACGCCTTCAATCAGCATAAAACCTGAGAGAGCAGAGCCCTTTTCAGGGCTGGAAGAAAGAAAATCACTGCATATTCAACCAGCTGAGGCTTAAAAAGTACATGATATGATGTAACATGGTTAGCCATTAGACTCAGCTCATCATGGCCAGTCAACAGCAGGTTTTGAAGTACATAGGCAAGATTGAGGGGAGTGGGATGGGAAAGGGTGTATGTAGCCATCATTCCACAGAAAGGAAGATGAAGTAAAATTTTCTTTCACGATTTATGTCTGCATGCATGACGTCGAATGTTATTTGTATTGATGTCCACCTTAATCTGTCTCTGTTGTGTGGTTACATGTTTGTCCACCTTCCTGTGCTGTTTGAATTCCTTTCCACCCTTTCTACTCCATTTCCTCTGCCCCCTTCATCCAGATCCTCTCGTCATACCTACTACACTCCCACACTAGCACTAACAAAGTCAACACCTTTGCTTAGGGAGGAGCTTCAGTAGGTGTTTACCACTCCTACTTCACTGGACCAGGATAAAACAATCACTGATATCTACCTTGTCTGACACACCTATACTTCCCTGCCACACCTATACTTCCCTGCCACATAACACCAAATTTTATGATAGCAACCTTACTGTAATTCATGTAGTGTGTGTCCGTCCATATGTCTGTCCGTGAATAATGCATTTCATCCCAGATGCCTGGAGCAATCGTCCTGAAAGTTTCAGTGGTTACTCACAGGACCACGGGCCCAGTTTAGGGAGAATGTGGATAGGGCTAGGGTGAAATGACATTAAATAAACTTTCCTATTCATGAATGACCACTATGTGTAATATGATCCTTCATATTCAAAAGGACATTTCTACAGAAAGATATTTTTATTAACACCAATCTGAACTCACAAAAAATGGACACTAAGTACTAGAGGTGCATCATATTTCCTTTAGAAATGGGGGCAATGCCCCACCCCCCACCTATGTTTAACAGCAAAGAATTATAAGTCAGGTGAGTTCAAAAGAAAACTAATTACTAGAGGCGCATTCATATTTACTTTAGAAATGTCCCACAAGCCCCCATTCCCTATATAAATCATTAAGCAAACTGAACAAGTTTGTAACTACAGGAGGCTGACCAAAAATCCGCCCTATAGATAGACTTTTCACTAGAATTAACAATAACAACAGCTATGATGATAATTTTCTAATAGCATTGCATTCTCATTATCAATAATGACATCATTACATGAACAGAGAAGGTTTAGAGTTTGCTGGCTAATGTGGATGCCCTCAGTGCTGCAAGACCTCCCTCAAAGGCTTCAGCCAACACTTCCTCCATGCACATCACCAGGCTCAACTTCATGGCACCCTGCACAACAACAAACAGTATAATTGATCAATAACCAATAACACTTGAGGAATTATATTGCAACATCTCTCAGCAGAAAATAAACAATCGTTGAACCTACACTTGATGGAACACACACTGGGCGAGCCACACTGGGCGAGCCACACTGGGCAAGCCACACTGGGCAAGCCATACTGTACACATGCAAGAGTTTGTAAATTGAGAGACCCTCTACCTTGACAGTGTCAGAAATGTCTTTGAGGTCCTTCTTGTTCCTGTGTGGGAGAATGACATGCCTGACTCCTGCCCTGCGGGCAGCCAACACCTTCTCCACCACACAGCCCACAGGCAACACCAAGCCACGCAGGGTCATCTCCCCCGTCACTGCCGTGTCTGAGCGCACACAGCAGCCTGTGAAGAGAGAGACAAGGGCCACAGCAATGGCCAAACCAGCAGAGGGGCCGTCTTTACCCACAGCTCCAGCCGGGAAGTGAAGGTGGAGGTCAGTCTTGTCCAGACCTTCACAATCCCAGCCATGCTGAACATACACAACATAGGGAACACAGACACAGAGCAAGGCACAACTGATGGTAAATTCCCACTCCTAACTCTGCTGTTCACCATCCATGGTTTACATAGGGGCTGCCACGGCAACAGGTGTAGCAAACAACTACAATGGACAGCTATTGTCTTACTCACCATACAAACACAAACACTGGGTAATGATAACAAGAAGTGATAGCGATAAAATAAGAAAAGAAAGATGGAGGGTAGGGGAAATGGAGAGAAGGATGAAATAAAGGAGTGAGGAAAAAAGGAATTAAAAAAAAAGAAGAAAAAGCAGCAAATATACATCAGCTTATGTTCGGCTTCATGGAACACAAGTGGTGTTCTTGGTACCTATGACACATGCCCACGGACCAGGCTCATATCTGAACTCCCCACTACTGCATGAGGATAAGTTCTGGCCATATTTAAATACATAATCAGAAACACACGGACACAGCCATAGTCATCGAGAGAATACATTTTCCAGTTCCTTGGTTAACCCCCCCCCCCCCCCCCCCCCCCCACGACCCTCCATTGATGTCATCCATTCACACACTCTAACCTTCTGTGAGTTGGCACGGACCCAGTTCAGTGCTATCTGGGCCGACTCCTTCATGACGTCACCCAGCTGCCCTGTGAGTACCAGCCCCCCACTGCCCACCATCTTGGAGGCCTCCACATACATGATCTCACCACCACTCTCACTCCAGGCCAGACCCACAGCTACCCCTGGGCGAGTCAGCCTCTCACACACCTCGTGACTGAAATTAGGAGGCTGCAATGGAGGGAGGGGAGGAGAAGGTTGGAAGCTAATGAAGAGGACATTGTGGAGAGATGAGAGGATGGAGACGGTAAGAAGGAGGGAGGGGGAGGAGTGGAAGGAATTTACCCCAAGAATCTCTTCCAGGTTGTCCAGGGAGATAGAGATGGGAAGAGACACTTGCTCAGTATCTGCCACCTGTAAACAGACAAAAGGAGCAAGTGAGTGAGTGAGTGAGTGAACATGCATGCGCATGCAGAGGGAAACATATGCAGACAACACTGCCTGATGTTGACTCTATGTATCATCTGTGTCTACATGTGTGTACAGACAGGCTAGCAGTCAACAGGTAAACAGAGAACAGAAAGATAATAAAAGGTTAACTCCAGTTGTTTCCATGTACCTTGACAGCAGCTGATCTGCAGAGAGCTCCTAACATCCTCTCCAGCTGTCTAACTCCAGCCTCCGAAGTGTAAGTGTTGACTACACACGCACGCACACGCACGCACACGCACGCACACGCACGCACACACGCACACACACACACACACACACACACACACACACACACACACACACACACACACACACACAAGTATAAAAGTATTTACAGCACCTGCAGTACATGCATGCACCAATATGTGTCAGTGAGTCTGGAAGAACATGGAGTGTGTCTTGAGTGATGCCATGAAGCTCCAGTTGTTTGGGCAAGAGATGTCTCCGCCCAATCTCTATCTTTTCCTCCATGCTGTACCCAGGCACCTCTATCACCTGCCACAGAAGAAAAGTGGTGGATAGTTTAATAGTAACAAAAAAATTATACTAAGGGGGATGAGGCCCACAACTCATGCAAGGGTTTCAGTTTTGCAAGAAAAGATTTCATTTTTGCCGAATTGATAGTTCTAGAAGAATTATTGTGTGGCCATGTAACTGGTTCCCATTCCTGCCCTATCTGAAGGAGAGGAGGAAAACAGCACTGTAGGGGGGGGGGGAGAAGGGAATTCCACCTTTATCCTCTCTCCCTCCCTAGTAAAAACCATCCATGTGGGATAATTCTGTACGTGTGTAGGGGGCGTACCTCCATGTGGGATACTGTGTGTACATGTGTAGGGGCGTA
Source organism: Lycopodina hypogea (assembly GCA_963969325.1). Classification (NCBI taxonomy): domain Eukaryota; kingdom Metazoa; phylum Porifera; class Demospongiae; order Poecilosclerida; family Cladorhizidae; genus Lycopodina; species Lycopodina hypogea. Next base: position 15,428,191 of record OZ017780.1, on the reverse strand, counting down.
CCTCCATGTGGGATACTGTGTGTATATGTACAGGGGCATACCTCCATGCGGTCCAGGAGAGGTCTGGAGATGTTGGTCGTGCTGTTGGCAGTGGCAATGAACAAAACTTGAGACAAGTCAAAGGGAATATTGAGGTAACTGCATGTAGACGAGTGTGACGAGACACATGGGTGTGGCTAAGGAATGGTTTCCATGGGAACATATGCACATACAGAAGGTGCAAAGGTGTGAAGGATACTGGTCCACGAAGCTGTTGTTCTGCTCAGGGTCCAGGACCTCTAGCAAGGCAGCAGCCGGGTCACCTTGGTAACCCCGACACTGTATGAGGACAACACACAAGAACATGTGAGGTGCTCCCATAATGAAATGACCACTACACGTACGTACACCTACATACATTTAACACTTATTTTAAACTCTAAACAATGTGTCGCTACATCCCACTATCAGTAACTCCACCCCATCCCCCTCCCCCGCCCCATTCCACCCCAATCTCCAGTGAAGAAGTGGAGATTAACAGACAGTCACCCGCTACAACTGGACAAAAGTACATAATGACACACCAATTATCCATGGACTATCAGGTTGGCCAGTTCAGGTCTTGTGAGAGCACTGAACACTATCACACAGAAAGATACTAGCACATCCTATGACCAATAGGAAGGCAGTCTTGTGCCCACCCAACTGACTAGAGCATGACAGATGAATGTATCACATGACACATCAACTAATCACATGATACATCAACTAATGACATGACTTATCGACTAATGACATGACAAATCCACAAATAACACGTCAGATTAATCGTTTCAGTGGCCAGGTATTTGTCCGGTCACATAAGAAAGTACACACCCCTCACAATGAAGGCTGCCAACACACACACACAGACAGATAGACAGACACACACCTCACCAGTTTGTCCACCTCATCCAGAAGGAAGACTGGATTATTAACGCCCACACTCTTGAGTCCGTGCAGAATCCTGCCCGGAATAGCCCCAATGTACGTCCGCCGGTGGCCTCTTATCTCTGCTTGGTCATTTACACCCCCCAGGGTGATGCGGTGGAACTTGCGGCCAAGAGTGTGGGCCACAGAACGGCCCACACTGGTCTTGCCTACACCAGGAGCCCCCACGAAGCAGAGGATGGGACCTAGAAGACACGCATCATTGTCAACCAACACACACTATGGACTAGAATGATGCCTGTTCACTGCCACAGGTACCACCCACACATGCCCTCCCACCCGCACATACCTACCCACCCATATACACTCCCACCCACCCACACACACCCACATACCCTTCCACCCACACCCTGCCACCCACACATATCCACTTATGGACGTGTAGGCTAGCACAGTCTCCTTGTACGATGTACATATATACATGTATAGATATACATGTATAGATATACATGCATGTTATATATCAGTACATATCATGGTCGTCCCCAGAGTGTTAATTTAGCACCACACTACTAGCTACTTTCTTCTTCTTCATTTTTTTGTAAGCAAGTCAGATGACCCTTTACCAATTAAAATATAATCACTCTAATCATTGTAGCTCCAAAAAAATCGCAAGGATCAGAGTATCTGATTTGGATGGTCAATGGGTCATCCCATTGTGGTCCACTGGTCACAACCTTGATCCCTTTCATTCCTTCTCCCACCTTTCACAGCTCAGGCCCTCCCACCTCACACAGAGGCCACTCCCACCTTTGAGAGAGTTCCTGAGCTTGCGTACGGCTAGGAACTCTAGCACGCGCTGTTTGACCTTCTGCAGGCCAAAGTGGTCTTGGTCCAGTTGTGCCCTGGCCCGAGTGAGGTCCAGGCAGTCGCAGGTGGACTTGCTCCAGGGCAAGTCCAGCAATGTCTCCAGGTAGGTGCGAGACACAGCGTGTTCAGGAAACATGACTGGCAAGCTACGCAGTCTCTGAGACACAGTAACACAACAACAGGGAGAACAAGATGTGCAACAGCCACCAAACAAATCATGTACTTGAATACCCACTACAGTTCAAAACTTTGATGACTTTTTCTTTCCTTCCGCTCACCACTTTTCTAATTGAAGCTCATTGTACAGCGTGTATCAACCACAACTATACATGTAGTTACAATGTAGATATATCTGAAGTTCCATAAACACAAAGTGTAATATATACATCACAGGGTGTCATACAGGATAATTTGGTCGGGCAAGGATGGGGAGGGGGGGAGGAAGATAGTTTGCCATGACCACATACTACATTCCTTCTATTAGGATTACTGTTAGTTCAATGCAGCTACAAAAAAAGCTTTTCATGGTTTTGCTAGCTAATCCAGTTGTAAGTTCATCAGTAGAGTTCTCCAGTCCAATGAAGCTGATCAAGACTTGCCTGAGACACAGGATCAGTGATGTTGACCTCACCTGGCTAGATTAATGAGAATTAAAGTTGAAGGATTTCAACTAAAAAAACCAGTTGTCTTCCAGTAAATACTAGACATTATTAAAGAAACAAAATCAGCTAACTTTACTCATTACACAAATGTTTATAGAGGCATACAATGTCAATATCTTCTCAAACTTCAGGGGAAAGGAGACGACCTTTGCTTGGGGGGGGGGGGGGGAGGAAACCTAGGGCAACTTTATCTCTGTATGTCCCCATGACAACCTGTCAAATGTTCATGCTACCTGAGCAGTTCACTTTAGCCAGTCAACAGCAGCATAGACAATATGGCAAGCTACCGTCATATGAACATCTAATTGTTGTTTATTCTGTTTATGTGTGTGTGTGTGTTTATGTGTGTGTGTGTGTGTGTGTGTGTGTGTGTGTGTGTGTGTGTGTGTGTGTGTGTGTCTGTGAGTGTGAGCGAGCAAGTGAGCGAGCGAGTGAGTGAGTGAGTGAGTGAGTGAGTGAGTGAGTGAGTGAGTGAGTGAGTGAGTGAGTGAGTGAGTGAGCGAGCGAGTGTGTGAGTAAGTGAGTGAGTGCTGCCTTACTGTTCGGTAAACGAAATGCTTGAGGTCAATCATTGCCAGTCATTCCAATTCTAATGGTTGTAGTTTCTAGACTGCCATGACACGACAACCATACATGAGTGCCCAGCATTATTTAATTGGTTGATTCCTAATTTTGGGTTAAACTAAAAGAAATAATAATAATAAATCCCTTACCATATTATACCATATAGTGATCCGTCTTTGATCCGAGAGAGAGTGACATGTGATATGTACAAATGTCAGCTGCCACATTCTACAGGCCACCACATGTCCTGAACATGGACACCCACACACGTGCACATGGACACACACACACATGGACACACACCTTCAGTTCCTTGTTGGCTGCCTTCAGGGCGTGGTCTGGCAGATTAGCTGCCAACAATCGCTTTTCCAACTCTGTTAAATCATCTTCTATCTTCTTTAGGCCATGCCCCCTTTTCTTGAAAAAATCAGGTATCCGCATCTAATTGGATGAAATAGATTCACCCACCATCACTACAGACTTGTACGTTGAATACACCATCAGCCCAGCCACAAACATACATACACTCATGCAACATGTGCACACACCTTCAGCCATACAACAGCCCCCACACACAAACATACACTCATACAACATGTGCACACACCTTCAGCCATACAACAGCCCCCCCCCCCACATACATACACTCATGCAACATGTGCACACACCTTCAGCCATACAACAGCCCCCACACACAAACATACACTCATACAACACGTGCACACACCTTCAGCCATACAACAGCCCCCACACACAAACATACACTCATACAACACGTGCACACACCTTCAGCCATACAACAGCCCCCACACACAAACATACACTCATACAACACGTGCACACACCTTCAGCCATACAACAGCCCCCACACACAAACATACATAAACCAACACCAAAACTACACCCACTCACCACACACACAAAACCACACCCAGACACCCTTGGTTACACACCCAGACACCCTTGGTTACCCACCTGCGGAGGTAGAGTCTTCTTGTCTCTGTCCTTGTCCATCAGTTGAGGACGCTGCTCCACTGTCTTCAAGCCCTGCCAAGATGAACCTTGTCATAGCACTCAGTGTGCACGTGTATAGTGTACACATACATACACTGCACATACAGTGAGCCCATTAATCAAGGTTTAGTAATTATATAATGATATATGTGACTGGATGAATTAGTGCTCTCTAATTGTACTGGTTCTGATTTATTGATTTCTCTGATTAGCTATTACAAAGTGATCAGAATCAACTGACTGTGAACGCACATAGTTTACACAATTGATTTATATAAGAGTTAAAGTAGTGTTAAGGTATGATATATTTAATACTAGCAATGTATCCCTGGCATTACCTGTGCCAATGTCAACATGAACATTATAGAAGCACTCAAAACTACACCTCTAGACCTTCAATGAAACAAAAGCAGCTCACAAGTGGGCATGCAACCACCATGCCAGTTCATTTTTTAGAGGGGCCAGTATTTTTTTCGAAATAGGGAGAAAGAAGAAAGGGGAAGAGGGTGTAGGTGGGGGGGGGGGGGGGGGGGGGGGGGGGAAGAAGAAAGGATAAAAGGATAAAAGGAAACAAAGAAAAAGAGGAAAAAGGACAAAAAAGAGCCAAGCCCAGGAATTGAACACAGGATTTTCCCACTTAGTAGACCTGTGCCTTAACCACTGGATCATGGTTCTAACAGGCCCTTTTTTCTTCTGTTGTATAATTCCCCTGAAGATTCTAGCAAATGACCAATTTTGTGGCAAAATTGATCATTTGTTAGAGTCCTCCAGGTTAAAATTGAATTCCTTTATTTCCCTACCAGTGTATGATGGCACCCAATCTTTCTTCTTCCCCCCCCCCCCTCCCCCCTTTTTTGGCTTATAACCATCCTCAGTGTGCAAGGTGCAAACCCAGAAAGTTTCGTTCATTTCAGTCCAATGACTTGGCCGTCATGCATAAACACACAAACATGCATGCATCCATCCATCCATACGAACCAAAGTACGTAACAGACAATCCAATTGGGTGCACATGTGCCTGTCCACATGTGACTACAGCAGGTGATGCTGATGCGTTGCATTGGATGAAGTAGACAATCTCATGCACATCCGGACACTTGCTAAATTCTTTATGATTTCCTATGTCAAATCCAAAGGGAAGTAGAGCCTTTGCTGACTTAATCACAGAATATCTTGTGAGAATCCATCAACTAAAGTTACGGTCATGTTCTAGATCACAATACTTCACCACGCACAACTAACACTGAAACTCACACATAGCTGTCCAAGAACACAATGTTGAGACAGACACCACACTCCCTCACCAGACACCACACCCCTTCCTCACCCACCCCATTCTCACCGAGATATGACGCTGCATGAGAGAGAGAACAAGTCTGACCCTTTCCACCATCTCAAAGGTACTCAACACTTCCAACTTCTCCTCAAAGGAAAAACAGGCCAAGGAAGTGAGGACATCTGGCAGCTGGTAGTCTGGCACCATGAGGAGGATAAGCTACCATAAATACGAATGAAAGTAAACATCACAAGTTGTCATAGGAACAGGTAATCTAAATACTACACACATGGACACTTGGCCAGTTTCTATTCATACAGTATAGATTATAATCCAGTTGAAACTGTGAAAAGAAAGCGGTAAAGTGTGAATGTATGCCATACTACTACCTGCTGGGGGTGCTCTCACTGCATCAGATAATGGTAAATGCTATTTGTTGGTTTATAGGATGGCACTAAGTAAGTTATGATTTGTGTGAGATTGTGTTTAGTGTTACCAGAACTACAGTACGTAATTGAGCAAGTAACTTATTATGAACTATCTGTGGCTCACAAGAAGTAGTACTGACATGCTGCAAATTTGTCCAGCAGAGTCAGTCACTCCTGAGTCATATGGAACTGAAATTCTACAATCCTACAGTTCTTAATCCACAGCAAAACTACACACAGGCACGCTCACCCACATGCACATCCACACACGCATGTACACACACACACACACATCTATACACACACACATCCACCCACCCACATACATACACACGCACGCACACACCTGTATGGAAAAGTCGCTGTGTCTGATGAGGTGCAGGAAGTGAGCGGCTAATGACCGCAACTCTGTCATCTGGGGCTGGAGTTCAGAGGACAAACGCTCACCTAGAAAGACAGAGAGTGCCATATAAGGCAAGCCCATAGCCCATAGTGAAGGGTGCAAGGCATACCAGGGAGGTAGTCCAGCTGGGTAGCTTTGGCAACTGAGAAGGATGCCTCTTTCTGTATGTCCTCTATCCAGAAGCGACACAAGCCCACGAGGAGCACAGTATAGTGAGGAGTGGGGTGGGAGGAGCCTTGCACCCTACAGACACTGGCCGCAGTGCCTAGAGACTGCAGCTGAGTGGAGAAATGACAGGTCAGGAGTGACATGCACAAGATTAGGAGTGACATGCACAAGATTAGGAGTGACATGCACAAGATTAGGAGTGACATGCACAAGATTAGGAGTGACATGCACAAGATTAGGAGTGACATGCACAAGATTAGGAGTGACATGCACAAGATTAGGAGTGACATGCACGAGGTGGTCGGATCTGAAGTGATGACTTGAACTTATTTTAATCACATGTTTTACACAATAACGTCACTCATGTATTCAATGGTGGCAGGACTACACTTAATATAGTCAATACCTATATTTGAGGCTAGGGCCAAGGTAAAGAGATAGAAATAACTTTTGATTTCTACAAAGAAATGTTTACTAAGTTATTTCATCTATAATGTCTGCACATAAACACACTAGTACAGAGAGAGAGTGGGAGTGTCAAGAAGCACCCCCACTTGCTCTTGTGACAAATACACTGTGTGTGTGTGTGTGTGTGTGTGTGTGTGTGTGTGTGTGTGTGTGTGTGTGTGTGTGTGTGTGTGTGTGTGTGTGTGTGCAGGAAGGATGTCTGCATTTTCTAAGTTTCAGAGAAATAATAAAGTAGGAGTGCATTGAGGTGAAAATATCCAGATTTTTCATTACTTCATTTTAGATCTCCAGGTTTCCATGCCTCCCCTGGGTTGGCAGGTCTGGTACATAAGAATCACCAAGTACCAACATACTCATTTCTATATGCTACTGCAACTAGAACCTCAACCGCTGACAGATATATATATATATATATATATATATATATATATATATATATATAATAATACACTTTTAAATTTTCTACTTAACTCAATATCGATATGCAAGGGTATGGTCAATACTGCTAAACCCAGGCTTATTAAAATTACAAGGTTGAAGATATAATATAATATAATGGGTGTAAATATAATTTTATATGGTGCCACTGTAACTCTAATTATTTTATTAATATTATTATTATTATTATCATTATCATTATTATTATTATATTACTCTAATGGGATGCCTCCAGATTTTGAATCAATTCCATGTCAGCCTTCCCACTTTTGAAAATTATCTACATCTTTGCAGTGCATGACCTTTCCAACACACCTTAGCCTCTTTAGACTCTCTAGTGACCAGTCCAACCTTCTTCCCCTGTAAATTCACCACACTCCAGGAGGGAGTCTCGCTAAGGCCACACCAACTGCAAGGTAACCGCCACAGTCAAGTTACTACACAACACAGCGGCAGATACTCATTTACCCATCTCCGCCCCCAACCCTAAGGAATAGAGTGGACCGAGGGAGCAGCACCCTACGCTCCACCAACAAGAGAGGTAGGAAAGGAGGGAGTAAAACGTTCTGCTTGTCGCTGGACATATTTTTCTCAAATCTTTTTCACACACTCCACAGCACCAACTGAACCCTAAACCCCTGCTAAGTTTCCCCGGGAAAACACGAATATTTCCCAGATTTTGAGCGGGGAGCAGCTGCTTCCCTGGACCAATAATCTTAGCTTGTTTCAGCTTCAGCTCTGGAGAGAAATAAACAATGAGTTTCAACGGGGAAGTTCTTACTGACGTGAATTATTTATGTGGCGTGGAGCTGCCTCCAGGCTTGGTCCCAGCCCCCCAACAGCACCTGGGCAGCAAGGAGGACCAGGACAGACGCTACAGGGACTTGACTTGCTCAGAAGTCCTACCTAGCCCTGGAAATGTTAGACCTGCACCCCCAGTCTTCTTTCATGCCCACCTCCTCTGCCACAATGGCATTGGACCCCTTCATGGCCTCCATGCCTCTATCTATGGGTGCCCTCCATTCTTCTCCCACCTCTGCTTCTTATGGTGGAGACTTTGCCAGGTGTGGGAGTAACACAGAGCAGTGTAAATTCACTCTGCATGTGGAGGTATGTCAGAGAGCAGACAGCACTCTACGTTGCTCCAAGCTTAAGGAACTGGTTCTGAGCATGCTCAGACAGAAGGGGACGGCCTTTGGTGAATTATTCCTGCAAGAGTTTGAAGACCCTCTCATGAAAGAACATGTACGGAGTGTATCTGTCACTGATGTCCCTTACCAACTAAAGGTACTTGCAATGCATGCAGACTCTTAGCTGGTAAAGTGGGGGAAGGGGTTGAACCAGGTCACTTGACTTTTATATGATCTGTAAACTGTGGACATGCTTGAGTCAAATGGGAATTGACCACTGCATGTGTTGGAATGTTGATCCACAGTGGTAGAATATATCACCTTATAACACACTGTAATTTGTTACTGTGTCCTTACTGAACAATCATGGTATGTAGCACATGTACTCCGTCTCATTATGAATACTAACATTACTGTCAGTATACTACTGTTTCAAACTTTAAGATTTCATTTAATGGAGGGTCTGTCAGCTATAGCCAGAAGAAGCAAAACGCATAGCTCTAGGGAAATTACACCATTCAATTAATAAAAAAAACCACTAGAGAAGCTTTGGCTTATAAATATGCCCACCTCGTGTGTGTGTGTGTGTGTGTGTGTGTGTGAGAGATAGCTGCTGGACTTCAGGTGTCTGCCCCTGGCTGTGCACGTGTTCCGTCTGCATGAGGATGGCCCAACGGCTGAGGAGCTGGAGGAGGGGGAGGATACCGCCTCCTCTCACTGGACACTGCCAGCAGGTCAGAGGTCATTACAGTGTCTGTGCTGCCTAGTGGCACCTCTGTCTGTTTGCTCGTATTCTGTGGTATCTCTGCATGAGCACCCGATAGGCAGTGACTCCTGATAGCTAATTATTCAGTGTAACCACGACAGACTGACACTGCAGCTCTTAAGACAAATGAAGGCAGACATACCAACAGATAAGAGTGGGCAGAGATCAAGTAAATAAATGCTTTTTCATTAATTTTCCTACCATTTTTTCCAAACCCCTCACCTCCCAAGTGGCATAACCTAGGCATGTTCATCCCTTGACTATATCCTCATGGTGTTCCTCCATGTGAGCCCTCACCACAGGAGGCAACAGCTCACCATCACTGCATGTATTGCAACTGCAGTTTATATTAGCAAGAGAACCTGCCCTAAGGGCAGTTTTTTCAGGCAGCCTCTGGCCTCCTGCAGCTGCAAACATGTGTAGTTTGCTTAATGGAACAACTAGGGTTTAGTGACACACACTAATCTCATCAATTAAATAAACATGATACAATTAATAGACATGGCAAGTTTCATCTAATTTGTTCATTAGTTAGTGTTCTATGTCACCAAACCACACCCATTGACAAAACTACACCTACCTCCACCTGATTTAAACAAAACTTTCCAAAGGATATGCAGAGAGGTGCCCTAATCAATCCGTGAAAATTTCATGAAGATCTCTACAGAGGTTTGGAAGAAGTTAAATTGCACAGACAGACAGACAGACAGACAGACAGACAGACAGACAGACAGACAGACAGACAGACAGACAGACAGACAGACAGACAGACAGATTGTGATCTATAGTAAGATGTGTATGTACTATATCATATATATATATACGTGTGTGTGTGTTCATGCAGAGGAGTTCCATGGTCTGTGGGACAACCTGGTCTACAGTGTGGACGTCAAGCAGAATGTAAATATATAAGTACATGCATCGTACATACATACATATGTACATACATATGTACATACATACATACATACATACATACATACATACATACATACATACATACATACATACATACATACATACATACATACATACATACATACATACATACATACATACATACATACATACATACATACATACATACATACATACATACAAGTGCACCATGTTCATCATGCATACTCAAACGACACCCACCTAAGTGAAGTCTGCTAAATCAACCTTGGACCTCACATTCAATTCTTTATCACTAGTTACAAGATTACCCTTTTCAGTATTGCCCTAGTAAGCTACATTGGTATCCTAGTTACTGTGGTACTCTAGGTACAACTCTACCCTAATTGGTGGTCCCCTCTCCTGGTTGCCATGCTACCCTAGTTCCTAATTACTGTGGTACCTCTATTATACTGCTGCCTTAGTTGCACTGGTCTATCACCTCTGGTGTCTGCCGGTCTCACATTGAAGGACCTTAATGAGTGACGTGGTAAAGGATGGTAAACAAACTCTCTCTGTAATCAGTGTGTATCAAAACTCCATTGTGTGTGTGTGTGTGTGTGTGTGTGTGTGTGTGTGTGTGTGTGTGTGTGTGTGTGTGTGTGTGTGTCTCACTAAGTGTTGTGAACAGGTGATGACTAGATACATGCATGTGTCAATATGCAGCACCTTCAGCTGGGGAGGGCATCTGGAATTGAAAGTTCTACTGCATGGCCAAAATTTTTTTCCCGCGAGCTATCCACTCGCAGTATATTAAAGTTACTTTGTTGTTGTTGGGCTGGTCAAACTTCCTGTTTTGAATGGGAAGGTCTCCAGTTCAACTCCTGGTCATGGCTGTGTCCACCCACCCTGTCCCCTTCTTTTATCCGCTTCGTTTGTTGTTTTTCCCCATTGGAAATTCAATGGATTTGTCAAGTCAACATTAAGCAAGTGTGTTTTTGGCTTGAATTCCCTGTCTTGCTATTATACAGTCTTAATGTAGTATTGGTCATGGTGGCTGGATGCCTGTGGTGACCTGAAGGATCTGCTAGTGTCATTCTCATTTGTAATATTTGATTTGTCACTCATGTTTTGACCCACCATTGTTGCTGGTGTGTAGTCATGATGATAAGAATGCTATTATCTCTACAGTTGCTGAACTATGCAGAGACCACGCTGCTGTTCTCGGACAGAGGAGTGGACCCTCTTGTCATCTCCTGGAACCGTGTGGTGTTGCTGCATGGTCCTCCGGGCACGGGCAAGACCTCCCTGTGCAAGGCCTTGGCCCAGAAGCTGTCTGTGCGGCTCTCCCACCGCTACTCCTGCGGGCAGCTAGTGGAGATCAACAGCCACAGCCTCTTTTCCAGGTGGTTCTCAGAGGTACAGGCAGGCAGGCAGGCACCACGAGGGGGTGTGTCTTGGATAGTGTACATACCATGTGGGAGTTAAGGGAGGAGATGCTCTGTGCATCCCTTGGTTGCCTCTTTCTTCATGGGCTGGGAAATGCGAATTCTCGTTTGTTAGTGTGTGGGAAGTCATCATACACACACACACACACACACACACACACACACACACACACACACACACACACACACACACACACACACACACACACACACACACACACACACACAATGGTTTGCAGAAGGAGAATGTTTTATATATTGAATAAATGTCATTGTTGGATTAATGTGTACAGGAGTGATTGAAAATAGATTGTGAATGTAGACTGCAATATTGAAGACCATTTACCAATTCAAACGATTTGCTTAAAGGGTAACTGAAATGGAAAAAAATATTTTTTTTTATTGTCTTATCTTGTTCTTGATGCATAAACCATTATCAAATCTTTTTTAAATTTTGGTCCAATATTCATGAAGAAAACTTAGCTTAAAATTTTTATTTCCTGTGGGGGTGTAACTATTCCTTGATGTCACAAGGGGGATAGCTGCAGCCAGAACTCAATGGAGGTGATGCGCTATTTCAACAAACTTCAATAATTTCTGGAGTTTGGAGGCCCAATTCTGCTTATTAGTTCAGGAGCGACAGCAGTACATTAATACCTAGCGAGATAGCAACTGCAGTAGAGCTGCTGGAGTAGCTAATCTGAAGACCCAGCTCTTCTGAAGGAATAAGTGAAGAGTTCCCTTCGGAGAGTGCAATAATTTCGAATAATTTCAGAGCCTTATGACACTGATTCTTTTTTAGCTCCATCCAGCTCTGATTCAGGTAGCTAGCAAAGTATGCAATTGTTGATTTTTTATACTTGGTTATAACATTTATAGCTAGTAACTGCCCTTGGCTATTAGCCATAAATGTTATAAGAGAGTGTAAAAGAACAATTATACAGTTACTACATAGCTATCAAATATCTAGCTCCACACAAAAAATGGCAACCTAGCTAGCAATTATTACCATAACAAATAAAAAAAAAAAGTCTTTGATACTCACTTTCAGTAGCTATATAGCTAGCTATTAAATATCTAGCTCCACACCAAAAGTAGCCAAAACTAAAAAGTATTTGCTAATAACTATATTTTATCCAAACAAATCAAAAATCTTTGATCCTCATTTTCTGTACCTGAATCGGAGCTAGATGAAACTGAAAAGCAGTATCAATAGAATCTGAAGATATGAATAATTATTGCACTCTCCCAAGGGACAGATCTCATCACTTTTTCCTTCAGATTTTCAACTCCACAACTCTTTTTCAGTTGCTATTTCGCTAAGTGGCAATGTGCTGCTACCGATCCTGAAATAACTGAAACTTATAGCCAACAGCTGTGAAGCACACTTAAATCTCTCTGGCTAATATGTCAATTAGCTACACTTTCAAAGAATGATGCCAATGAAAATTTAAACTACCTTTTTTTTCAATTTAAAAAAATTTTTATAATTAATTAATAAAAACAACTAGTATTTACTTTCCACTGCTCTAAGCCACCTACGGTAGCAGCACACCCAATGCTAACTAACTGCCTTGAACTGTGCACTGATTTCATCTTAAAAATGAAGACAATTATAGCTGGAAGATTAATGGTAATGAAAATTCAACCTAAGAGCACTCATCACAAAGTCACTGCAAAAGCAGCTTTTCCCAAGAGTTGTAAACCCATTGTATCAGCCTGTGTGTGTGTATGTGTGTGTGTATGTGTGTGTATGTGTGTGTATGTGTGTGTGTTCTTAGACCGATTAGGGGAGTGGGATGGGATATATAAAATATTTTTTGCAAATGACAAAAACAAAAAATTCGATAAAAAATTGAGCGAAAGATAGGGGGTGGTGAGAAAGGGTAAGGAAAAGTTGCAGTAGAAAACGGGCCTTTGGAGGAAAAGAAGGGAAGAAAGAAGTTAAATGCCTGTCCCATGTTTAAACTGCCAACTTTCGGTTTGGGAATCCTTGCTGTAAACACTACACCAGCCACCACGTTTTTTTTCAGGCTTTTTTTTTGTATGGAAATTTTACTTCTTGGTCCACCCCGACCAAGGTTCAATTTTTGTCTTCCAAGTTACTTCATTATCTATTCCAGTACCCAAAATTATGCAAGAAAGATTTCATCAGGATCCAGTTCATTCATAAAAAGCCTTATGCAAACGTGTGTATATATATATATATATATATATATAGATGTGTTAATCTTTACCACTCCCTCTCCTCCCTCCCTATCCTCCTCCCTCCCTCTCTCCTGCTCCCTCCCTATCTCTCCTCCCTCCCTATCTCTCCTCTTCCCTCCCTCTCTCCTCCTCCCTCCCTATCTCTCCTCTTCCCTCCCTCTCTCCTCCTCCCTCCCTCTCTCCTGATCCCTCCCTATCTCTCCTCCCTCCCTCCCTCTAGAGTGGGAAGTTGGTGCAGAAGATGTTCAAGAAGCTGCAGAGCATGATCTCTGACCCCACAGTCCTGGTGTGTGTCCTCATAGATGAGGTGGAGAGTCTGACCTCTGCCAGGACCTCTGCCTTCAGGGGCTCAGAGCCGTCTGATGCTATTCGTGTGGTAAATGCCTTGCTGACTCAACTAGATCAGATCAGACGCTACCCAAATGTCCTCATTCTCACCACATCAAATATCACAGAATCCATTGATATTGCCTTTATAGACAGGTGAGTCCACACATGGTCTTTATAGGGAGGTATGCCCTCAAATGGTCTTTGTGAACAGGTATGCCATCACATCATGGCTTCCATAGACTGCAAGTTCTACATATGGCCTTTACAGCCATGTTGATCCACACATGGTCTCTGCAGAATGATAGTACCCAGATGTACACAAAGGTTTAATTTTTTTTTGTTTTTGTTTTTTTTCATATATATTTTTTAATTTGTCGAAATCTTACCTTCATTGGGGGCAGGTCCATCCAAATGTAGTTGCATATATCTAGTCCAAGCCCTCGGGTGGATTTAGATGTACTGCAATGACACCATAGCATTATGTAGTGCATACAGAATTCAGAAATGTCTCTCTCTCTATCTCTCTCTGCTGATTGAAATACAAAAAAAAAAAAAAAAAAAAAAAAAAAAAATCAGGAGAAAAAAAATAGTAAAAAAGTTTTTTGTTTTTTTTTGTAACTGATGAGTGAGCTTTAAGAGGACATCATTGAACAAGCTCTGGAGTAGTTGGTAAGTGCTTCCTCGACATCCTCAAGGTTGATGACATAGTTGCTGAGCACTCATGAGTCCACATCTTGCAGGACTGATTGCCTCTATTTATAGCACACCACATTGCAGGCATGTGCATAAAACATTAGGCATACTGCATACACATTACCAACACGTAGTGTGTGTGCGTATGTGTATGTAGGGCAGATATCAAGCAGTATATTGGAGTGCCAACAGTGGAAGCAATCTACAAGATCTACCACTCCTGCATCAAAGAACTCACCCGGGTCAGTATCCCCCACCCCCACCCATGGCCCAGTCCAGTGACCTACATCTTAAGGCCTTATGTACAAAGGTAAAGTTTTTCTTTCTTTTATGTGAACAATATGTCTGCTGTGTGTAATATGGAGTAGGTTGGGATCATCAGCCACACCCACCAGCTGCTGGATCTGCGCACATTAGAAGTAATGAGGTTCCTGGAAAATGACACCACAAGACCAAGTCTTGAACTCAGGCATATATCCAGGTGAGCTCCAACCCTTTACCAGGCTCTGACATTTCCCAGATGAAGCCCTTCCCTTTGCTGGAGCCACTGACTCAGTGTGATACTAATAACCAGTGCGTGCGTATGCGTGTATACCAACAAGACACTGTTGACTTTTTGTGTCTGTATGTTTACAGACAGAGTGAAGGACTGAGTGGGAGGGCTCTACGCAAACTTCCCTTCCTTGCTCATGCAATGCTCAGCCAGGAGGTATGGACAGATAGAGATAGCTTGGGGCAGGGATGATATGTGTGCCCCTCCCCCCCCCCCACACACACACACCTTGTATCTACTTCTGTGACAGCTTGTGTGCAATAACCCACTTGGTGTGCATAGTGTGTTAAAGTTACACGACGTGATATTTAATGAACATACACAAGACAGTGGGTGTGGTTTCTTGTGTAGTCTTCATGTATCAGCCAAGCTTCATCTGCTCTTGTCGTGCGTATGTGTGTGTGCGTGTGTGTTAGTTGAGAGAGATGTCCCTCAGTCAGTTCCTGGAAGGCCTTGGAAGAGCCGTCCAGAAGCACATCTCAGAGAGCACTGAACTCAAGAGCATGTCTTGACTCAGCTGGCACTAGCACTGCTCCACTACTATCCTATCAGCACATCACAGCTACTACCTCTCACCCACCTGCTCACCCTCTCTGCAACCAGCACCCTCCCTCTCCCATTGGCATCATCTGAACCAGCACCCTCCCTCTCCCATTGGCATCATCTGAACCAGCACCCTCCCTCTCCCATTGGCATCATCTGAACCAGCACCCTCCCTCTCCCATTGGCTTCATCTGAACCAGCACCCTCTCTCTCCCATTGGCATCATCTGAACCAGCACCCTCTCTCTCCCATTGGCATCATCTGAACCAGCAGCATTCATCTCCATATCTGACAGATTCTGATTTCCATTGTATTATCATTATATACTTGTAATTAGGTCATGAACAACCATATTCACTTGATGTATGTAATGCTTAGTATATAATACTGCACATAATCATATGGAGCTTTACCATCACTCTACTTGCAAGTGGACAGTGGTATGAACCAGGCTGAGGGGGTGGGGCAAATAGCCAGCCAGCCTTCCACTAGAAGTGGTATATATAAACTTGTCCTGATATTTGCTATAGACTGCTTGGGCTGAACAGATTTTGATGAAACTTTGAAGGCACGATCCTTTTGTATGCCAAGTAAGGCTCTATTATTTCTTTTTAATTTCCCAGTGGGGAAAAATGGAAATCAAATGGTTGATACCAAATAAGCCTGAAAAAACAATGACTAAATTCTTGAGGCATGTTATAAGGTATTCCCAGTCAAAGTCAGGTGGTTTAAGTCAGCTAACAGCTGCAGGGCTTTCTTTCCCTTCCTATCCCGAACATCTGCATTAGTATCTGCAGCTTTGATCCTAGACCAGGTTTGTCTCTTCCCCCATTACATTAATCCTGAATAAAGTTTTAAGTTGATAGAGCCACTCCTGGGGTGTCCACCCAGAAATGGAATACCCCCCCCCCCTCTCCCTAAAATGCATCCTAATAGAGTTAGGGGCTGAAATGCCAAAAAAAAAAAAAAGAAAAAAAAAAAAAAAAGGTTTCACACATGGGAAGATAAAAGTTAATATCTGTAGCAGCTCAAAATTAGTACATGAAATGTGATGTTTCCAAATAGAAACTTTGGTAGACCCACAAATCTTGACCAGAGCAGAGCCAGGTATTTCTACTGGCATAAAAGATTTCAATGCCCTGAGGGGTACACACCTGTGACCCCAGAGGGCAAGTGCTGGTCCCTCCACTCCCAGTGGCGACAGCACCTGAATGAGGACACAGCCAATGGCCACACCCCCAGACCAGTACAACAGTGAACTCTAAATGCGGACCTGATCATCCCAGATGTCATCACATTTGCAAAATAACATTGAACTTGTCTAGTAACACCCCATCCCTCTCAATGAGTGCCTAAATTAGTCCACATCCCTAGCAAGGAACCCCTTAGTGCAGCAGACATAATTAAGTGTATGATGTAATAGTGTGATGTCAAAGTAACAACACAAGAGATGCATTAACAGCTGTTCAGTCATATAGTTAGGTATGTACTGCTCCATTAGGATTCCAGTTAGTGCTTCAGTGCTGATTCAGCATATCTTGATGGTCTGTCCTATTAGGACCAGGAAGTCCTCGTCCTGCAGCAGATGTAGGGCTGCATCCAGCTGCTGGGTGGACACGCCTACCTGGGACTGCGCCTTCACCTCAGCCAGGACAGAGTCGTACTTGAGCTGCTTACCAGACATGCTATGACCCTGGAGCGAGAGAGAGAAGAGATTAAATACCAAGGGTGTGTAGTATCACAGCAGCCACATCACATTTCCCTTCAAACACTCAAGGGATGTTTTTGTCTACCATTGTTGACACACAACTGTCGAGGACTTCATGTCCACACAGTATTAAGCTACACCCACCCACGTCCTATTCTTGCCTGGTATATCCTCTTGATCTCCTTGGCCAGGAGCTGGCGGCGAGCCCTCTCAGAGGAGCTGACTCCTGTGGTCAGGATGCCCACGTCAATGATGCCAGTCTTGGGGTCGGTGGCAGACTGCTTGAGGGCCTCGCGATGCAGTCTACAGGAAAGGGAAGTGACTAATCAACAACAGGAAGTGACTAATAAACATGACAGGAAGTGGATATGTGACTAGACATTGTTTTGCAGTAAAACACACTTCCCAGATGCACTGAAGTCTCCAGACACATTCTCAGCCTAACCCATGAGTAGTTGGCCAAGGAACACACACCTCCTCGACCATACAGCTACCACCCCACACCCCACCCAAGCCCTGAGGATACACTTGCCAACAGTTTCAGTTGCAAGAGAAAATTTTAGCACTGTCAGCAGAAGATAGAGAGAGAATTGATAACAGACTGATAACTATGGGGGGGGGGCTGAATAGTGTGAAGAACACTTGCCCAGTATTACAGGCTATACCACGTGTTACACTCCACTTTATACCTTAATTAACTACTCTTAACTTCCTTGTGTGAGGTGGTGTAAATCTTCCCTATACCAGGTTTTGACCTGCTACAAGCCAGAGTAGAGGAGCTCACCTTTTGGCTTCCTCCACATCGACTAGCTCCACAGTCTGAGAGAGACGCATCTTTGCATGGGCTTCAGACAGCCGCAATAGGGACTCCAGTTGCCTGGGATATGCCGTCACCATGCCACGTGAGCTTCCAATCTTACGCATAGCTGGAGAGAGAGAGAGAGTAGAGTGCGTGATACATCTTAATGGAGATGATGGGAGGGAGAAGTTTGCAGTGAGAGTGAAAGTTGGTAGGGGAG
The DNA here is from genome assembly GCA_963969325.1 of Lycopodina hypogea. NCBI lineage: Eukaryota > Metazoa > Porifera > Demospongiae > Poecilosclerida > Cladorhizidae > Lycopodina > Lycopodina hypogea. Next base: position 15,409,717 of record OZ017780.1, on the reverse strand, counting down.
GGAGATGTTTGCAGTGAGAGTGAAAGTTGGTAGGGTAGGGAGATGTTTGCAGTAAGAGTGAAAGTTGGTAGGGGAGGGAGATGTTTGCAGTGAGAGTGAAAGTTGGTAGGGGAGGGAGATGTTTGCAGTGAGAGTGAAAGTTGGTAGGGGAGGGAGATGTTTGCAGTGAGAGTGAAAGTTGGTAGGGTAGGGAGATGTTTGCAGTAAGAGTGAAAGTTGGTAGGGGAGGGAGATGTTTGCAGTGAGAGTGAAAGTTGGGAGGGGAGGGAGATGTATGCAGCGAGAGTGAAAGTTGGGAGGGGAGGGAGTGGGTGAAAGAGGGTGAGAAGGTTCAGGTTAGGCATGAGGCAGAGAAGGAAGTAAAGGAGAAGTCTGAGTCCCCATATGTACACACGTACCAACGTAGGCACGTATGAGGGCCTCTCCCGCCTCCTCAGAGATCTGAGGGTGGATGAAGGAGCGGGCGTAGGCGATGTAGTCCCTGAGGTCAGCCATAGGCAGGAAGTTGGTCTCTGCCTCCTCCTGGCCTTGGTGGTAGAGAGATACCAGATGAGTGGCCAGCCGACGATCAAACTGCTCATCTTGAGGATCCAGCATCAGGAAAATCAGGTCAAACCTGTTTGCATTAATCAACGACCACAAAATAAAATCACTTTTATCTCTAAATTGATTGCTTCCACTGACCCCTTGACCCCTACAGTACTCACCTGGACAGGAGGGTATGTGGCAGCTGTATGTTCTCCACCACGGTCAACTTCTCGTCCCAGCGAGACATGCGTGGGTTAGCAGCTGCCAGGATGGATGTGCGGGCATTGAGGGAGCAGATGATGCCGGCCTTGGCGATGGACAGGGTCTGCTGCTCCATGACCTCGTGCAAAATGGCACGCGTGTTGTCTGTCATCTTGTCAAACTCATCGATGCAACATATCCCATTGTCACTCAGCACAAGAGCACCTCTGGGGGTGTGGTCAAGGACATTCGTGATCCACTTATAGCATGCTATGCAATATAGACCACACCCCTTATTGTCAAAGACTTACGTCTGTAGCACCAGCTGTCTGGTCTCTGGGTCTCGAGTGACGTAGGCAGTCAGCCCAACAGCACTGGACCCCTTACCCGAAGTGTACTGACCACGAGGCATCAGCTTGTACACATACTGGACACACACCACAGAGAGAAATGAAACATGACAGAATGTATGTGTGTGTGTGCACACCCACTTGCCCACAACCTCTAGAGCTGACACTGGCCTAAGTTAGTCTATGACTGTATGCCCACACAGCTCTAAGTCAGCCAGTATGTATGTACGCCTTCACCTGGAGGAGTTGAGACTTGCTGGTGCCCGGATCTCCACACAAGAGGATGTTGACCTCCGCCCTGA
>OZ017780.1:15368336-15405836 GCA_963969325.1 Lycopodina hypogea | reverse complement strand
AAGTTCACAGCAGTACCCAGGCCACACCCACCCATATCAGGCCACACCCACCTGTCTCCTGGTTGTACCAGGTCCACAAGGTCATTGTGGGCATTGAGAGTGACGGTGTGCGGTGTCTGTCCCGGTGGCATGTCGTCAGGAGACTCCTGCAACTTGACCAGCTGCTTGTCGTTGAAAAGGGAGCGGTTGTGGACAAGGGCCATGCTGTGCAGGGACTGGCAATGGGCACACACCGCCGGCTCTGCTATGCGCCCACGATCAATGGTCACTGTCTTTGTATCATGACACACATAGCAACAGAAGAATGCTACATGGAGGAACAAGAGAGTGTATGACCACAGACAGAGCAGTGGAGCCCACTGGACACTCAATAACGACAGAGTGGGACACTGCATGACGCCCACACAACTTTAGGACAGGTTACCCCGATCATGGCTGCTCATACACTGGTCCAACTAGCTAGCCCTCTCTAATCACACACTAGGCAGCCTTGATACTAGCAACCAAGGGTTCCACTTCAGCAGCACACCCAGCAACAGTGATCGCCATAGCTATACCCAGTTACCTCATCCCTCCCTGACTTGGAGGAAGAGGCACCATGACCTACCAGAGTGAGGCCACCTCAATCCACTGAGAACCTTCCCCACACTCACCTTCCCTCATCTCTGGGATGAGCTGAGAGGTGCGTATCACCATGCCACTGATGGTGATCAGCTGGTCTATGTCCTCAGGGTTCAGAGCTCTCATGTTCTTAGTCTTCTCCACGTTGAACGTACGCACCTGAGGCAATACATTACTCCATCATGACTATGTGAGTAAATAGGCCACAACACCAGCACGCATCTAGAGTAAATGCTGAGTCAGTAACATTACTACACACACACACTAATACTAATGTATATTCATGTAGTGTGTGTGTGTGTGTGTGTGTGTGTGTGTGTGTGTGTGTGTGTGTGTGTGTGTGTGTGTGTGTGTGTGTGTGTGTGTGTGTGTATCTTCCCAGATGCCTGGATCAATCTCAAGGTCCTACCAGCCTGGTTTGGGGAGAATTTGGTTAGGGCTAGGGCATTAAATAAACTTTCCTATTCTTGTGTAAATACAAAGTTGCAATCTGAAGCTGTAATATGATCTCATCCAAAAGGACATCTCTAAAGTGAGTTGTTTACAAACCACACTGCAATTTGATCACATGTATGCAAGCACAGTTCAGAGGGACACCAATCACCTGAGGTGCATTCATATCTACTTTAGAAATTGAACATGTCCCACAAACCCCGCCCCCCATGTATAACAGCGAAGAATTATAATTATGGGAGTTCAAAAGGACACTAATTACTAGCATGGCAATCTTAATGTTTACTTGAGAAATACCCCACAAACCATCTAACCACGTCCTCTCCAATATATATATATATATATATTAGAAGACCTATGTAACTATGTTTGTCAGTTTCTCAAAATCCCTGTTAGATTTTGACCAAACTTTTAGGGATGGAGGAGACCCACCCTGAGATGGTTTTAAGCCAGGTGGCATGTCTGGGAAAAAACAGAATTTGTCTGTCTCTCTGTCTCTCTGTCTGTCTGTCTGTCTGTCTGTCTGTCTGTCTGTCTGTCTGTCTGTCTGTCTGTCTGTCTGTTTGTGCCATCATTCCGGCCAAACCGGTAGGTGGATTTCTCTGAAACTTGGCATGATGATAGGTTTTGACCCAACATAAAACATGGGCTAAAAATTTCGCAAAATGGTTACTATGGTAATAAGAAAAAGCCAAAAATGGTATTTTCTCCACCATTACCTTTCTTACTGGCAAGACATGTTCAACTACTGGATTTTAGCCTATTTTGGCCGGGCAACGCCAGGTATATGCTGCTAGTATATATATATAACATTAAAGAAAGTGAACAAGTTTGTAACTACATGTCAAAGGTAGGAAAACCCCCCGCTCGTATGGCGGGGTTTCAGCTAGTTACACCACATCATGCAGGCCAATTAGGTCGAAGATAACTCTGCTGATTCAACTATATTTGAAACACCTATAAATAAGCCACACTAACCTGAATCTGGTGGTCCAGATCAGCTTGTGGGTAGAGCTCAAAGAACAGCTCGTTAGTGGCTATATCGAAGTTTGGGATGACCTCTTGCGGATAGCGGACCAGCTTGGAGTAGAGGTCCTGGTTGAAGCTGAGCAGGTGGGCACAGTTGACGTTGAGGAATGGCTCCTGCAACGTGTTGATCTATGTGGGCGGGGGAGGTCGTATAGTGACATGGAGGACTACTAATGGCAGACAGTGGAGAAGGAAAGGACATGGAGAAATAAAAGATCACTAGGAAGAAGAGATAATCAAGGTTCTATGAAAACACTCCCTCTTCATCACTTGGAAATGTCTCCAGAAGCTGTCAAAAGCTGTTACATGCAGACACAACACATGCTGTGATAGCTGTAACTACTGGTGCATACAAACCTCATCCAAGCGTGACATGTATAAGGGCACGCTCCTAGCAACTGGCGACTCCCCACCATCAGGAAAATCATCAACAAAGTTCTCAAGGAACAACTTGAATTTCTTCTTGGTTTGCTGGATGTTTACGTCTGTACCCCATATGGTAAGGTGTGGCTCAATGCCACCAGTACCATCACTGGTGGTCACGCCTGCAGTGCCCATGGATGTGTGCTCACCAGCCTGTGTTGGCAACAGTGTGTGGTGCCCATAGCAACAAGAAGAAGGGGGAGAAAGGGTGATATACTACAACAAAACAGGTCACATTCTTAATCAGGGAGGGGTGATGTACCCATGGTGGGTGTGAGAGGGGGAATCACAGGCTCCCACCTCCATCACTCCTCTCACCCTTTCTACCTCACTGGCCACACCTACCAAAGGGTCGGACATCTCCAGGTTCACTTCCCGTATCCTGTACGAGCTTGCAATGTCATTGCGGTGTCTCCGAGGAGTGCCCTGACTTCCTGCCCCACCCACACTGCCCAGGCGGGAAGTGGGCGTGTCAAATACCATAGGAGAGCTCAGGAGGTCATTCTCAGAAGTGTGAGGTGGGGAGAAGAGAGGGATTCCCCCTGTGCTGGAAAGTCGACCCTCAGGGGACAGTACATGACTTCCATTATTCTGAGAGGCACTATCCCTGTGGCCAACCAATGGAGAGGTGACATCTGAGGTCTGTAAGGCTGCCCCTCCATTGCTAGAAGGTGAAGCTACAGTGCAGTGTTTAGGGGGTGTGGTTAGAGAGAGGGTGTATGTATTGTTAAACAAAGAGTGGAAATTATCCTAAAATACTTACAAGCATTTCTTTTCCTCTTTGACCACCTTGACTTAGGACTCTGGTAACTTTCAGACATCTCAGATCCAACAGCTCTTTCTCATTCAAGAAAGATTAGGCCCCCTGAGCACACCTACTTTTAATCTCCAATTCCCGCCAAAAATAACTATTCTCGCGCTAATTGGAAAGTAATTTTGAACCAAAAAGAGAAAAGAAAGGAGTGGAATATCTCCCATGGCGACCACTAATGATGTCCGAGTCAGTCTGCTCGCTAGTGAAGCTGAACTAGCGAAAAGAACTGCCCAGGTAGAGGCGGAAGAGGGGGAAGACATTGAAGTACAGTTTCACCTGCAAGACAGAAAAGGAAAGGCGACATCGGAGCAAACCCTTGGACTTTACCAGCAACATGACCTTAGTTTGGGGAATGAAGGCATTGTGGACATAGGAGCAGCGCTTGGGATAGAGTTGCCTGGCGAGGAGAAGAAGAGGAAGAAGAAGAAGCTGTTTTCTGGCAGTGAAATGATAGTATCAGTGTTTGTAGTGGCCTTTGACACTAAGAAAGGTGAGAGAAGGGCTCTGTGTGTGTGCCCCCACATGAGTGAGTGAGGGAGGGAGGGTGGGTGGGTGGGTGTGTGTGTGTGTAACAGAGTGGCTGAGTAGTTATGCTCTTAGACTAACAAACCTAACAACTCCCCCCCCCCCCCCCCCACCCCACCCCGGGTTACGAGTTCAAACCCAGGGTTACGAGTTCAAACCCAGCACTGACCGGGAAAATTTTCTTGTCCTTCAACATCTTCCCACACCAGTCCACCCAGCTGTGATGGGGACCTGGCCATGGCTTGTCAATCAGCTAAAGGATCCCGGTGGGACTTCAGGTGCCCACACCCATAAGCTGAAAGTCTTGGTTAGTCCTCCTGTGAGTTCCTAGCCTGTCTCCTGGAGTTTGCTTGCACTGGCTCATAGTGCCTACTTAGTGCACAAGCACCCTGACTATGTCAGGTGCGCGTGACTCTGTTGACGGTAGCTAAACATTTTGCATTTGTGTGTATGTGTGAGTGAGTGAGTGTGTATGTGTGTGTGTGAGTGAGTGAGTGTGTGTGTGTGTGTGAGTGAGTGTGTGTGTGAGTGAGTGTGTGTGTGTATGCACGTGTGTGTGTGTGTGTGTCTTACACAATGAACACTGCCGATGTTATGAAAATATGATATTAAGATTGTGACAGGAAAAATTAGGTGTCAGAGACTATCAGATGGTGTTTTTCTGTGTAATTGCATTGCTTCTGGGCATGTGACTAATGGGTATATGTTAACACCCTTCCCTTGTTGTGGTCACACCTAGCCTTGGCTGCCAGCACATCTCTGTCTACATTTTGTTTCTAATAAGCAAGACAATTTCATGAATATTAAGAATGAGATGGGATGTCCACTTACTTCAGTCCTAACTTCTGGCAAATTAGGACATCTTTTCAGATCACTCTCCTCATTAACTACTCTCCATCTATTACCCCCCCCCCCAATCTCTCTATATTTTTTCTGACGTCTGTGAGAGCATATCTCTGTAAGTTCTCTATTAAATCGTGTGCTGTACATTTCTCAACTAACTGACCCCTGACCTTCTTCATGTCAGCTCGTTCAGATGGCATAAGCCAATGTATAGGTCTTAGCAAAAGGTTTGACCACACAGTGACACCCAATAATGTAGGATGTGATCAAATGTGTTGATGAGTGTTACATGATTAGGACATGATCAAATGTGTCAAGGAGTGTTACATGAAGTGTGCACAGTTTGACAGTGTGGCAACAGCCATTCTCTGTCACACAATGCCACACCCACCTCTATGTGTACCCCTCAGGCAACACTGTGGAGTGGAAATACCCGCCTGAGGTGATGTTGGATGGCATCGAGTTCAAGTCTATGGCCAGTGGGCTGCACAACATCACCAAGGACTTCATGTGAGCACGTGCACACACACGCACGCACGCGCGCACACACACACACACACACACACACACACACACACACACACACACACACACACACACACACACACACACACACACAAGACAACGCACATAGGCACACTCTCACATACATATGTTAGCATGCCATATGATCAACACCCACATCCCCAACCCATCCCCCTTCCATCCATTCCTCAGCTATTTCAAGCAGAACCAGTTGTTTGGTCTCAGTTGCTTTGAGAAGATCCCTGTGGCCAGCCAGGAGGAGAGAGGTGCCCGCATGAAGTCAGTTGGACTGCTAGCTGTCGGCTACTCTGACTTGCACCACCACATGGAGTTCTTGCAGAGACAAGTCAGGTGACTAGTGGGTGTGGTCAATGGAAACTCCCCATCTTATATTTGGTGGGGAAACTTACATCTATGAATTATTAAGGCACACCCTCAATGGAGTACTCATCGGTTACACAACCTCTATCTCTCTCTTCAAATACTTATTGGTCTGTATTAAGGGAGGGGGGACATCACCCCCCCCCCCCCCCCTTCACTTGCTGATCCTTTGTTTCCCCCTCTGTATTATTGTATAGTATCGTTAAATATATGGTGTCAAACAAAATGCATATTAGCATTATAATATGTGGGCAGGTAATCCATCATTTGTTATTTGAGTTTAGATAGCTATTCTTCTTATTTTCTGATTCCATACTTCCAAAATTTCTCTAGCATCATGCTATTTAAGTTTCTCTGGTGACTCCAAAGATATTATTAATGGATGACACAGAGTACATTCAGCAATAAGCTTCATTCTCATTGACACTAAATCAGCGTTCTCTCAATGATCTTATCTGCTGATTATTACTCAAGTGATGACTGTGTAGTAATATTATGAAGTATTATTTGCTAATTTGTTCGAACTCAGCATTCCTGATTGTATCAAGTGCTGAGTCATCCCTAATCTCATTGTTGGTATAATGTCAGAACATGCGCTGTAAGTGATCTCTCATGAAGTCTGAAATAAAAGCTTTCTATGGAAAACATGCCCCATATCCAACTAGCTTTTGGTGTATTGTAAGGCACACCAAATTTTACATTGCTCTCAATTCTCAGAGTCCCAGTGATAGACAGGGAAAAATAAGGTGGTGGGTAGTTCAGGTGGAGGAGCCCATAGCTGCTGCCATGCGCACTGCCAGTAGTTAGGGCTGTGCAGCTGCTGAACAGAAGATAGAGCAGTATGTGTGAAATACCAGTGTCATAGAAATGATCTACTTCAGTCAGGGGAAGAGGAGGGCAGCTAGTAGTCTACTGGATATGTCACAGACAGCAGCCCTTATATATTCATGTGATGGTTTGTAAATGATTTGTTGCTTGTCATAAGTTCCTATGTGAGTCAAGGAACATATAGCACTATATACGTACATGCACAATGTACGCCTGCCCTCACGCCCATACATATGAACAGACAGGTAGACATATTCACACATACACACAATGAACGTGATGGCTATGCTAGACGAAGGTCTGGTTCTCACTGTTCCCTGCTCCTATCAGTTGTGGGTGGAGCACTAGGTCGCCCCATCAGGTGGAGCACTAATTTACTTATGGTCATGTGTCTCCTTCTCTTCTCCCAACAGAGTTCAGGTGGAGTCTCCCGGGGAGTACGGCTCATTAGAGGAGTACTTGAGACACTATCGTAACCCCCGAATACCCCCAGGACTTACCCACAACCACAGCACAATGACTCTGTCTAATGTAAGTTTATTGCTTTATTGTACAAATACTCAATTTACGTGGTGATAATAATCACATGACTTCCATGTGACATCTTACAGATGGTGCGGCCGCCTGCAGGCTGCTTCTCGCAGATGCTGCAGATGTACGGTCCCAAGGTATTTGTCCTCTGGAAACTGGCGCTGCTGAAAAAACGAGTTATTTTCTTCTCTCCTCCTCCTATTGGCTTGGTCTGTCACAGAGGTTAGCCACGCCCACCAGAGAAAGGGAGCCTGAGTATATCTCTTCTCCACACCTCCCCCTCCTCCCTCCCTTCCACTCCTCCCTCTCTCCCTTCCACACCTCCCCACTCTTCCCACTCCTCTCTCCCTTTGTCTCACACCTCCCCACTCCTCCTCCCTCCCTCTCACACCCCAACTCCTCTCTCCATCCCTCCCACACCTCCCCACTCCTCTCCATCCCTCCAACTCCTCTCTCCATCCCTCCCACACCTCCCCACTCCTCTCCATCTCTCCAACTCCTCTCTCCATCCCTCCCATACCTCCCCACTCCTCCCTCCATTCCTCCCACACCTCCCCACTCCTCTCCATCCCTCCAACTCCTCTCTCCATACCTCCCCACTCCTCTCTCCCTCCCACACCTCCCCCCAACTCCTCTCTCCATCCCTCTCAAACCTCCCCATTCCTCTCTCTATCCCTTCCACACCCCAACTCATCTCTCCCACACCTCCCCACTCTTCTCTCTCCCTCCCACACCCCAACTCCTCTCTTCATCCTTCCCCACTCCTCTCCACCTGTGTGCACTTGTTCAACCCTCTTCTGCCTTCCCCCAAATGTCCTTTGTCCATTACATTATGCTGCCATCTTCATGTCCTGATGATGTCCTCCCTGCTCTCCTCCCTCCCTCCTGCAGTGTACTGCACATGCCTACTAACTACCCATTGCCTTTACTCGGACATAGACACCAACCCCTGCCCCCAGTTCTACGTCAATGTGACGGACATAGACATGCTACAGAATCTGGACTCCTATGTGGCCTGTACAACAGAGAAGATTTTTCAATCCAAAACTCACCTCTACGACGTCTTTGTTGATGATGACGACTTTCAGTACTCCTCAGAGGGACTCAACTACCTCACAAGACCTTCAGTCATGGACGAGGCAAGATACGTCCACCTCAACAATGTCAGGTCTGTATGCGTGCGTGTGTGTGGTCAACAGCAGCCACAGCAGATGCACAGTGTTGATGAGCCAGCCAGTGTTGCACGAGAAGATAGGCCAATCACTTCACTGTAGTGTCTCTAACAGTTGCACTGCTGCATGGCTTTGAGGGGGCGGGGAGACCTCATCTTTCATAGAATTGCTCAAGATCACTGCCTCCTGTTACTCTCTTCGCATGTTGTACGTGCAGTCATGCATCCTTACATAATGTTTGTGATCTCTATGTGTCTATATCTGTGTCTCTGTCTGTCTCCCTGTCTGTCTGCATTGTACAATCTAATGGCTGACATTTGTACGCTGAAGGCTATCAAGCTTAATCTTGCACTCCACATCTTTCACCCATGTGATGGACCTTGTGTCCTGGCAACGAGGAGTTGGAACAACCCCTACATAGTTGTTGGAAGACAACAGAGCTGGTTGCACATGTTGTTTCATAATATCATGTTTACCATTTCAAGATGTCATCCAAGTATCTACCTTCTACCTTCTACCTATACCAGACAGTCCTTACCACTACATACCACTGACCATATTTTGCCAGTGTATGTCAAATCACAGATCAGGAAACAAATAAGTTACAATGGGTGGTTGGTATTATAATTACTATATAAAAAGGAGCTCACTACGCTATTATGTAATATAGCCTATAGCCTGCATTTAACAATAGGCTTTAACCATCCGTCTTTGGTGGCTGTAGTTCAAGTAGATATAGAGGATATAGCACTGAACAGAGAGGCAGACAGACATTGGAGATAAGTGTAGGAAGAGGTTGATTGACCTTGTAGAAGTATGTGCCAGGTTTTTTCATTGTGATTTAAAAATTTAAAAAAAAAATTCCATCTATGTTACTGGTTTACCACCTTAGTAAAGCAGTTCAGACATTTTAAAAGTATTCTTGCAAGTGATGCCACTTTAGCCACACCCACTTCATAGGTTGCTATGATGCAACTGTTGAATTATAGCTGAGCTATAAAGTCTGCTTGTGGGAGGGGGGAGTTATTTGTGTTATTTCTTTAAAAAATTCCTGAGGCCATGTGAAGACAGTGAAGTCGTAATCAGTCCAAATATTGCGCTGTCTAATCAAATCCAGTTGATAGGAGTGGGTGTGGTTGTTATGGTGATTGGTGGTTTCTATGTGACTCACACACATATAGGTCTAACAATATACATGAAGAGGCCAAAGAAGACCTCATTCTTTCGGAGTAAGTGATGCTATTTTTCTATCAGTTGTACCTATGTGTATCGTGTTCATGATCTCTCATCTTCCTCCCTTCCTTCTCCTCCTTGTTTCCCTCTTCTCTCCCCCTCCTCCTTGTCTCGCTCCTTCCTTTCCTCCTTGTCTCCTTCATCCCTCCCTCTCCTCTCATCTTCCTTCTCTTTCCCTCTCGTTTCTCTCCCTCTTCCTCTCCCTCCTGCGTCTTTTTCCATCTACCTCCTTCCTCCTTCCCTCACCTTCTGATCTTCCTCCCTCTCCTCTCGTTTCCTCTTTATCTTCCTTCCTCTCATCTCCCTCCGTCCTTGCCTCCCTCTGTTCGTCTTCCTCCCTCCCTCTCCTCCTTGTGTCCCTTCTCCTCATCTCCCTCCATTTCCATCTCCTCACCTGTCTCTCCTCCTCTCCATTCTTCAACCTCAGATTCTTCACAGAAATGACAAGTCAGCTTCTGCGTGTCATGTTGGATGCAGCCAGCTCGGAGGATCATGTGATGACAGTGGAGATGGTGCAGGCAGTACAGTTGGACCCCGAGAGAGATCGGCTGTTTCTGGTGGAGCTGGCAAAAGTGTTGGACATAAACATGAGCGTACAACATCCAACAGACATGTTTACTTGTTGCTTCTAAAAATAGATAATATTCACTCTCTCTCTGAGTGTGTGTATGTTTGTGCATTTGTGTGTATGTATGTGTGTCTCACAGGTCTGTGCATATTCATGTCTCATCACCACTTCCTGTAATTAGTTTTTGTCCATTCTTTGGTGTCATGTATTTGCATTGTACTCTTACATCTGTGCTGATGTGTGTGTGTGTGTGTTTTCATGTTCTCACTGCACTTGCATGTACTGTTTATGTCATGTCATTTTCGCTGCCCAGAAAGTAGTCCTTCCTATTTAGAAATTCAGGGAAAACACTTCAAGGACTTTTTTTTTTTAAACATTTTTGTGCATCTCTTTTTTAAAAAAATTTTTTTTACATCCTCTCAATATTTTTTAACCGATGAAAAGATGATTAAAAAAATTTAAAAAAAAAAAGAACATTTCAGACTTAGAAATAATATGTATGCTTGTAGTTTGGCCTGAGACTGGAGAGGATATGGCTTACAAATACGTAGGATTTAGTGTGTGTGTGGTGTGTGTGTGGAAGAGAGCTGGGAAACAGTGGAAGGCATGGGGTCCAAAGTTGCATGTGGTGTCGTGTTATGCTCCCATGAGGGTAGCAAGTAGACAAGTGAAAGATGCTTTCTTTCAAGACCTTGAGAGCATCTTTTAAGCAATACCAACAGGAGAAAAGTATGTGATTCTTGGTGACTTCAATGCTCATGTGGGATCCAGGGAGTGTGTAGGGGATCTGTGTGGGTCAGTGAGAGGGCCATATGGGATGGGTATGGAGTCATCAACCATGCTGGTAAAGATCTTCTCTCCCCTTTCTGTCCATTGGGCAACTGTGTATAATATGTGGTTTGCAAAGAAAGCCATACACCAACAGACATGGTAATATCCAAAGTCCAAGCAGTGGGGTTGCATTGATTATGTCATCATGAGCCAGTGTGATAGTAGGATGTGCCTTGATGTAGCTGTGAAGAGAGGAGCAGAGTGCAACACTGATTACCAGTTTGTGTGTGTGAAGATCAGGCTTGCAGGTGGGTATTGTAGTGGACTAACTTAACTGGCCATTGATTACAACCATTGACATGTGTTCATTCATGTTGACATTATGTATTCATAACTAATAACCATGGGCCACACAACACTCACCCTGACATTTCGAACATGCAACAAGCACAATTCAATACCACAAGCCACACACACAATCAACTATGTTGTGCTTTTACTATTTAAGCTCATGATTCAACGGTGAGCTTTGTAGCAGCTCTACTTTACAACATCAACCCTGGAGGAGACACTTTACCACTATTCCATACCTGCCAACCTAAAATATTGAATTTCAGAGACAAGAGGGGGGAAAAGTAGGGACAGAGGTTCTAATTTCCAGGGACAGAAAGGAAAAACCTAGGAATATGGGGAAATAATACTGTGTCATGAAGTATATCATATCAAAATAAATCAAGATAGATATTCAGGAGAATAGCTGTTTGACAAACATTACCACGCACCATTAAGATTCTGTTGAAATCTTAGCAGGAATAATTTTACTTATTAATACTATGTCTGTGGCTCTTAGCAATAAAAAACTCTTTTTGCACACTATTTTTACTTTCTTCTAACACTGACCTTTGTGTGAAATTTTTGATAGTCATCATTTTGGTTAAACAATATCTTAATTGTGTTGTACAGGAACAGTGGTAAGTGGAGGTTGGGGAGCCCCCCCCCCTCCCCCTTTGGGTGCAGAGAATTCTGTACCATCAGCTGCTCTCCCCTTTAGCAGCAGTCCCTTGCAGCAATAGGATTTCATTGAACACCATTTCCAGAGTTCAACAAATTTATTCTCCCATTGAAAAAGCTTATAGGTTTTTATCTTGTTAACTAGGTGGGAATGTTAAAATTCATTAATGTCTCTTTGGAATGGTAGTGAGAACTGACTAGCATTCCCCTTGATGTAAATAAAATAGCAAATGTGGAAGAGACAGTTTTAGGCTTCTTTTAGTTATTCCACTTGAACAATGGGGCGTGGAGAAATGGGACAGCCCAGGTTACTTTTGCTTACCTGAACATGATATCTGCCATTTTTTCAACCTAACCCTTACTGCCATTTGGCAGGTTATCTTACACATATACACATATAAATATATATGTCACATTAAAAACCAGGATGAAAGCTGGGTAAATAGCAACTTTCTACCTTGACTGGGAAAGGCTCAGCAAATCCAGGACTGTTGTCAGGTATGCTGTTCTGAATTTTGAAGCCAGTGTGATGCCACTGCTATGGAGAAGGTAAGACAGAGGGAAGTGGATGAATGCCTTGGCAGCATACCCACAGCAAAGGAGGTGACACAGGCACTAGGAAAACTGAAGAATGGAAAGGCACCAGGTAGCTCAAATGTCCTCCCAGAAATGTTGAAGGTGGCAATGAAAGATGGAGAGTTTTGGTAGTTGGTTTTGCACTTGGTGAAGGAAGTCTGGAAAGATAAGTGTGTGCCTCAGGAGTGGGTAGATGCCATCTTTATCCCAATCCCCAAGAAGGGAAATTTGCATTGCTGTGACAACTGGCATAGCACTGTTGGATGTGCCTGCTCACTATTGGTTCAGGAGAGGGCGTGGGTACACTGACATGGTCTTCACTGTTGGACAGCTCACTGAGAAGGCTATAGAGCACAGAGCAAGTCACTATCTCATCTTTGTAGATCTGAAGAAAGCCTATGATTCTGTTCCATGTGAAGCTCTGCTGGTTACGCCAAGCTCAATAAGCTTAGTGTCCCACAACTGCTGATTGACATCATCAGCTTCTTCCATGAAACATGAGGGTGAGAATATGTGTGGAAGGTGAGCTTTTGGAGGAGATAGAAGTGGAGAGTGGTCTTTGACAAAGCTGCACCATGGTGCCTACATTGTTCAACCTCTATTCATGTGTGGTGGCTGAGAGTTGGTTGTGAAGGATGCATGATGTGGAAGGAGTGGGGACATACTTGCTCTATAAGCCTGACCAGCGACTCTTTAGATGACACACAAAGAATGCCTGTGAAGATATTCTGCACAAGTGTGAGTTTGCTGATGATGTTGCACTACCAGCCACCACACGTGCAACTGCAGAAACAGCTATTCAGGCATACTATTCTGAAGCAGAGAGGTTTGGGCTGACAGCAAATGTCTCCAAGATGAAATTTTTGGTTGTGAGCCATGAAGTGCAGAATTCAGGAATTATGCCAATGACATTTGATGGTGGCAGCATTGAGTATGTGAAGGAGTTTCAGTACCTGGGGTCAATAATAGCAGCATATAGTCTAATTGACATTAAGGTGGACAAGCTCCTATTCAATGCTTCCAAGGCATTTGGTGCCTTGCAGAAGGCTATTTTCACCAATGCCAACCTTTCTCTTACCACCAAAGAGCAGGTATATGAAGCTTGCGTGCTCTCGGAGCTGATGTATGGAGGTGAGTGTTGGATTCTACCCAGGAAGCACCTGAAACGGCTAAATACATTCCACCACCACTGCAATCACACATTAGTGGGAATCACCAACACAGAGGCAGTGGGAAGAGCGAATCACCACAAGGATGACCAGAGAGCAGTGTGGAAACCAGGAGATCATCACTCTCAAGCTCATGAAGTGCTGACTTGAGTGGCTGTGGCACCTAGTTTATATGCCAGGACCATCAAATTCCCATAAAGACTCTATTTAGCTGGTTTCCCCAACAACACTCAGAGTGGAGGACCAAGGAGAAGGTGGAAAGACCTAGTGAAAAGAGATATAAAGGCTGCACAGATCCATGAAAGCAGCTGGTTTGATGTGGCTCTCCATGGAGGGAAGTGGCACACAGCATTAGTGATAACTACCAACAATCTCAGTTGCAGGAAAGAGTGAGCATGCCTAGGGATATTAAGTGTGATGTGTGTGGCAGGTGTTTCAGGAGGGAATGTGACAAGGTTCAGTGGAAGTGTACTTTACCACATTTGTGTTAATTCGTAGTCATCAAAACTGTGCCCAAACCACTTCCAGCTCTTTTTCTTTGTAGCTTCATTTTGAGCCCTGTGGGCCCAAGCATCTGGGATGAAATAGTGAACAACAAATACACAATTACATTGAGAGGTCTCTGTTGTCTCTGTTTGCAGGGTGGGTGCTATGCTAAAATGTTCTTCAGGAGGAGGGGGGGGGGGGGGAGGGAGGCTGTTGTCTCCATACATAGGATGGATATTTTTCTAGTTGAGGAAATTAGAAACAAAACCAATTTTAACTTTGAAATGGATCATACAGTGCCTATAAAACTAGTAAATATCTAATTGCCACATAGAACAACAGTTCAAATATATTAAAATTAAAACAATAATGAAGGACCAAAATTATACCCAGAGGCTAACAGGAATTTGGTTGCCAAAACCCTGTAAATTTATTACCTTAGCTAACATCAGGAAAAAAATTAGCTCTGCTTGACTCACAACTGTAGAGTGTTCAGAAAAATTCCCTTCTGTCATTTGAACCCTGCAGTAATTGGCCCCTCCCTACCCTTACATTGGTTCCATTGTGTAGGGATACACGGGGGGGGGGGGGGGGAGGGGGGGGGGGCAAATATGTATTAAGGTACATTTTTCCATGCGTCCCAATAGCCACATGTCATCATGTCCATATTGGCACACACGCAACTATTTTTTATTTATCAAGCCATTTTATTTGACATAACTTATCTTAATTTTATTTATCTTGCCATAATTTTTGGCATACTAACATACATATCATAATTATGTATTTTACCATTGTATTTCAATGACAATTTTTTTTATTCTTTCTCAGAAATACCAGTAGAGATATGGCTAGTGATGCCTTTCACAAAAAATAAATGCATTCAAATTTAGTGATGACTGCATTTGGTCCATGTATTTACTGTTCAGGTGAGTTCTTGCTCTGTTAGGCTCCACGCCAAGGCTTCTTCCTTGGCTGAGGCTGTATCTGATGGAGAAGCAGGTATCTCCTCATAGCTGTCCATTATGCTGGTGAAGGTGGAGTTTGGCCATTCAAAGTCTGTAATGTTTCCCCAATCCATTATAGAGGAGCCCTGGGTCAAGAAAAATGGGTGGAGAAAAGAGGGACTGAAATTTGTATAAAAAAAGCAAACAAAACAAGACACAACAACAGTCACTAACCCCCTCGATAATAGCATTTGTTTTTAAAAAAAAGACTGAAACTTGAATTACTTGTTGTGAACTACTGTGTGTGAACTAACAGCATTCTTTTAGATAATCATTTACTTTGAGTTCTCAATACATTTATAGACTTGAATAACCCTAGTTCTTAAATAAATTGCCCATTTTTGTTTTCCAAGTGAAATAAACAATAATCTGGAGTAGCCTGGTGTTTGATAAACCACAAGATCTGTTTTTTTTATTGATTGAATGAAAAAGAACTCACCCTTGTGTGTATGTGTGTGTCTTCTGTCTGTGTGTGTGTGTATCTAATGTCTGTGTGTATGTGTGTATGTGTGTGTGTGTTTGTGTGTGCATGCATGTGTATGATAGTGTGTGTGTGAGTGTGTGTGATAGTGTGTGTAGGAGTGTATGTGTTGATTGCAAGTTGTGTGCATGTGTTGGAGTGTTTACATGCATGCATGCTTGTGTGTGTACATTTGTGTGTACATTCAGTGTAACTACAGTTATTAACATTTTCACCAACCCCAAACTAACCTCTGCAGCATCAGGTGACCACATCAAGTCATCCTGTCAATGCTCTACCAGTGGATGCTCCAAGCACTTCTCTTGAAGCAGAGAAAGCTTAGCCCCAGGAGCACGTCTGCATGCAGGAAGAGTGGTAGAAGCAGGCATCAGGCCAACATGGTGAAAGCTTGGCAGACCACTCTCATCATCCTCCATCCCACTGCTACATAAACTTGCTCTGAATGGGATTGGTTGTGATGTGATATCATGCAGAAGTCTGGAAGGCAACTGGTGCGGGTGATAATCACAGGGCATGTGCAGTTTCACCTAGTGCATGTTGTGAAAGCATCAAAACTTTAAAAAGTTTTCAGAATCAAGGTTTGTGTCCCTTTTCCCCCTTTCTCCCCATAGCTTCATTGGTAGCTAGACTTAACCTGAGTGAGGGTGATGTTTAACAATAGAAAATTCTAGCCCAGAGCATACCTATCTTCTTACTTGTCCATGATTTTGAAGGCTTAGGCTGGGTTGAAAAGGTATACATTAGCATATGCTCACTCCACCCCAATCATACTGTTGTGTTTTGGCACAGTTGGACAGATGTACAGGTGGGATATGCAGCAATGGGTGTACACTAGTTTTAGCTTATACCAAAATCTTGCTAAAGAGTCTTGTTGCTCTTTCCTTGAGAGACCATCTTGGGTTCAAATAAAATTTGGAGTGATGTGATATTTATTGTTGTGTTTTTCTTCAGGTAATATATACAATAACCTAGTGTACACAGGCTTTTTCTTGAGACAACAAAATTGCTAGGGTCTCTTCTTCATGGTGAGTTAAAAGAAATGAATGCAATTTCTCCACTATGTTGTGATATTTGTTGTTATCTGAGCATTGTAACTATTAGAAAAATACCCGCCCTAGAAATGGTTTGTCAGTTTTCCTTGGTCTCCTGTACTTACAAACTCAGTTTACTTATTGCTTTGTGGGGCTCTACCCAACTCCTCCACCCCCTCCTAAATCCCTCTCTCCCACACCACATGCACATGCATTCACACTCATGCATGCACATGTGCATACACACATTATGATTGCACACAAACACACACGAAATGGTGGCAAATCACAAGCCCTTCAACCAACCAAACACCCCTTCCTGTCCACTTGTGACAGTGCATAGAACTAAATTTATTTATGTAAATGTTAATTGAATTATTTAATATACTAGCATGCAATTGTGGCATTTGGCCGCATTGCTTGCTAGACCCACCTTCGGTGGGCTGTGGTCACAAAATTCTCTTAAGGAAGGACATATCTTATGGATGGACATGTTTTTCTGGAGTACATGTCTTTCAGGATGACATGTCCTATGAGAGCATATGTCTTTTGGGAGGTCATACTTTGTATTAGGAAATGTTTTGTTGGAGGTCATGTGCTGGTGGAGTGCTTGTCTTCAGGACGGTATATCTTACAATATATTGTGTTTTACTTGAAGACGTTTTTCACTGGATGGCATGTTTTGCTTAAGGGTATGCATTCTAGAAGGAGTGTCACAAGGTTGGAGAAGACTTACTGGAGTACATGTTTTACAGGAGAGCATATCTTGCAGGATGATTTATCTTACAGGGTTGCCATGTTTCTGAAATAAAGTTTTTGTGTACTACCAAGGTAGGCAGACAGGGATCATGGATAATTAACTTTGCTTCCACATATCAATACCCATTCCTTAAAGCTAACAGAACATATTTTTGCACCCTGCCTTTTTTTTTCTTTCTTTTTTTTTATTTTTAATTTCATACTAATTTTAAAAAATATAAAGTTTATGAATATAAAATATACAAATGATTTCTATAAGAAATAAACAAGGAATACACAAAAAATATATACATAGCTATATAATTGTGTCAAAGAAAAATTATACTTAGTTATGGCAATGCACAAGTTCAAGTTCAAAGGTCTAACCTAGTACAAATACAAGGTTGTACTAGCTAGCTAAACACTTTTCTCTGCAGTAGCAGGCTCCTGCTCTGCTGAGAATGCAAACAAAATAAAAGAGGTAAGCATGAAGTAGAAATTATGGGAAAATGTCAAGTATATTATGTAATGTGTTATTGCAAAAAAACTATTTTCTCAGCCAATCGTTTCTCCTTGATATCCACAAGTGCTTGAGAAAAAGTCTTCCATTTCTCTGATGGATTCACGGATGTACTGCGGTCAATCCAAGCTTGCATAATTTCCATTAGGCGTCGACCACACATGCAATAATCTGCCTCGATCTTTTGGATGGCTGTTAACTTTAGCCCCAATGTGAGCCCCAATTGAGAGTACTTGTCAGGATTCAGGTCAGCAGTGACTACAGCAATGGCATTTTTCACATTCACTTCTTTGCCTGCAATGAACAAAGACAGTGTATTAACATTTAAACATCAAGAAAATGACCAATATTAAAGTTAAGATTGTAGAGGTCATTTATGTTTTCATGGCTCCAACATGAAGCCTCTCACCTGTCATGAAGGAAAGGGAGAGAAACAACAACAGTATAACAAGGTGTTGACATGATCAAAGGGTCAAGGAAGAGACTAAGAACATACCTTTGTACTCATCTCTGATAGCTCCCACTGCAACAGCAGCTACTCCTGTGGGTACAGTTAGTCTCATTAATGTGCACTTATAGTAATCTATAATTGACATGTCACTATTAACTGGGTGACTTTAATATGCTGAGATTTACTTCAAACAGGTGTGCGATTATGTTTCAGTAGAAGTGTGTGTGTACATGCATGTGACTGCTGTGATTCATACAATAAGGCAGGACAGTGTGATTTCCTTTCCAACCTTGATGTATGATTCCATCTCAAACAAACATGTCGCTCATTAAAATTTCACCGACCATTGTTACTTTATCAAAATTGCTTCATATAAACAAAAAACGATATTACTTAATATAGTTTCTATTGCAACCAGAAATAAATTAAGATATGTGGTGTAACCCTCTTTCATATCGGGCAGGTTCATTCTTCTTCTTTGTTTGCTTGTGCCTTCAGAGCTGCAACTCTTGGTGGAGGTCAGTCGTCCAGATTAGAGACCCTAAGTTTGGCTTCTTGGGCCTTTCAGGACATGGCAACCATGGTGTCCAGCTTCTTTGTGTAGTAGCTCTTGCACCAAGCCAGGGCCTAGTACTCAGCCACAGAGAAAGCGACAGCGTTGATAGAAATGAATGAAGTGTTGATCTCAGTTTCTCAAGTATTGCCAGTCACAGCATATCAGCAAAACACAATATGATTTCCTGACAGCTCATCCCAGTGCTTGCAGTAAGTCAAAGCAGAGTTGAATTAGCCTCAAACTAGATTCTGCTGTAAGCCATGGTGAACTTGAACCTGTGTCTTGCCTCGGCTGTTACAATGGAGTGCCGATATCTCGGTCTTGGTTATGCTGACCTTCAGGTAGCAGTTTACCAGGAAAGTTGTCAGAATGTACATATCTTCTGTAAGACACTATACCAATAGTTTTCCAGTGTTTGTCAGTATGCAAGGTAGCTAGGTCATCTGTGTATATGCATTTCTTGGCAAACATGACTTAGCTGAGTTTTGATCTTATCCAAACAGGTGAAGAGTATTAGCACTATAGCAGTTATAAGCTCCTGGTATCTCAGCTGAAGCTACTAAAGGTGGTCAGGATGAAATAAAGCAACTATGTTAAGTGCCAACATACCTTCTTTGCAGTGATTAGTTAGACTAGTTAGACTAGTTAGACTAGAACATCACATTGACCAAAAATAATGTTTTAGGAATGCTACATTTAAACTCATTTCCTTCCCATGCTAATATGGTGCCAACATTGCAGGTAGAGATTGTCATTATCACTTCCACTCCTACAAATACACTCCACAGATATTTGTACGTGACACAACATCTTTAAGAGCTCTGACAGGGACAAATGTGCTCCATTACCATTTAGGCAATGGATGCAAACTAATGTGATTCATCAACAATCTGTTGTCACAATACTAGTGTCAACATTTGGTGAGGTCATGTGACTGACAGGCAGTGATACAGCAGTACTAACTTGTGCACCACAGCAGCTGATGTCAACTGTTTCCTGTCCATTCTTATTCTATTCTCTTGTTCTACAGGTCCATATCAAATATTGGAAAAAATATACGAATGGAATGTTTTGATGTGAACATGCATATATTGTGTGCACTTGAGTGGAAACTCACCCAGCGAGGAGTGGTGAGGTGTGCAGACAGTCTGGGAAGAACATAGACCAGTGGGTACAGGGACACCTGCAAGATATGTAAGACACATGATTTATCAGAGACTGAATAAAATGCTATAAATGTTTTGCTGACCATAGCCTCTACAAGTACACATACACACCACATGCACGTATGCACCCACCCACCCACCCACACACACACCACACCAAACACACACACACACCCACACATACCTTGCCAAAGTCTGTGATCATCTGTCACCTCTCCAGGGATGGAGGAGTCTCTGGTACAGATAAGATAGTCACATTCCCCCTTGATATACTTGGCAGCGTGAAGAGAGCATCTGGGTGTATGCTCTGCCACACACTCAAAGGCAAGCACAGGTTCATCTCGAACATCTGAAACATAGTGGAGAGTGTCTGTGACTCCATTGATCACTTCCATGATTGTGTTCCGTACAGCCACACAAGTAGAAGGCAATAACTTGTTGTAAACTTCAGAATTAGAGGGAAAGTGAAGGGTGACTTGGAAGAAGGAGTCATAGGAGTCGTGAAGACAAACTACTCCTAAGCCAGGGGGACGAGTGAAAAAGAAGTTATTTCTAGCTACATTGCAATGTTTATAGAGCTTCCATTCCTTGCTAGAGATAAGCTTACAGACGATGCTGCAAAAGATGCCAATTCTTGCTGCGCCCCTTGGGAAGTGCAACATCATAGGGATAGGTTGCATGGGATCGGCTGTCTGGCTCTTAAACGTGCTCTTGGATATATCTGAAGTCAGCAAACATGGCATCAGGAATTCCTCAGGAATCCTTTCAAACACGATCAGCAATTTATTCAATAATTTCAGCATATCCATAGGAGTGAAATGAGAATCATAACCATCTGAAATTTTCTTAAGTATATTTTCGGTAATGATCCCTTCCTCTTTGAACTTCTTCCATGCCCCATCCATCAGCCTCCCTGTATCGACACCTGCAGTCAGCTTGATGTGCTCCTTCACTACCTCTGTCACCACGCTCAGCACAGCTTGAGGCTCTCCAAACACCTTGTCGGGAAACAACTCACTGAAATAAAAGATGCGATTGGATTCTTCAAGATATTTCAGGCCCTCTTTCAAGGATTTTTCATTAGTGAAGTACTCCCTCACATTTTGCATAACTTCATTGATTGTTGATGCAATCTGCCCCGTGGTTGACATTTCCCTTAGGGTCTCCTCCAATAAGTGGAACTTCAAAGGGATGTTGATGGTCTCGGCTCCATCTTCATCCATCACCAACTCCATTACCTTTCGGCCCATTTCATAATCGGCTTTACTAGGATCCTTGGCATTTACTGCAAAGATCAGCTTCTCGCCCTTGCGGTCAGCATAAACGACATTGTCACTCAGGTCAAATGATCTCACCATATTCAAGAGCTTCCTTTCCTTCTCTTCTCTTGTCTGCTTACACTTGTGTTCCAAATCTCTGTGGGTGCCAACAATGATGAACTTTGTTTGACTGTTTCCCCGACATTGTGACACAATCATCTGCATGAACTGACGCAGCATCTGTTCATTAGTGATCTTAGAAGGCTCTCCTTCTCCGACTAGCTCACCATCTTTTCCATAAAAGTAGCTGGTGGGACATTCGTCCAGGCGCTCACTCAGATTAGTGACAACAATAGCAACATTAAGACCATTAATAAACCGCGGGAGAATTTCAAGGAATTGTGGTTGCCCACCACTGTCGGTTATTTCTGCCACAACCTCATCCATTAAAGGCTCCACATCTCGGGCCAAGAGTGAATCTAAAAGCAAGTTACCTTTTACTCCTTGAGATACATTGTTCTGACCCAGATCCTTTCTTTCATGGAGAGTCAGTTCAACCGGTTGGACAATTTTGGATAAGGCGTCTTTTCCAGATCTCATTATCCTCTGGGAATACTCTTGTCGACTAATTTCCGTACAGGATTCGGATGAAGGAGACTTTTTGAATCGCCTGAGCCCTATGCTTCGTACAGGAGGTTTGAAACATGGTGTGCTGACACGTTTGGAAGGAGGCTGGTTGTGTAATAAGAGAGCCAAAGTGTGGGTCTTTCCAGCTCCAGCAAACCCCAAAATCACAGATTTCTTTCGCTTCATGGTCACCTCCACTTCCAATTCTTTCTCAAACTGAACTTGGGCCTTCTCAATAAAACCAGCTGGGAGAGAAAGAAGATATTTTATTCATTGGTGGTACATAACAATTTATTATAAGAATATTAATAAAAATTCAACAACTATTAAAGGACACACTAAACACTACATTCTATTGGACATCATTAGGCTAACACTAATTGGGGGATATGTGTGGTACTTCATATGTTGAAATGACATCGGTCACAAAATATTAGTCAGAAAAATATAATATTTAAAGGAAACTGAAAAGGAAAAAAAACCCTTTTTTGTCTTATCTTGTCCGTCCTTGATGCATAACCTGGTGTAAAAAAATTTTTTGGAAATTTTTCGTCCAATATTCATTAAGAAGTTAGCTTCATAAATGTATTTCCTGTGGGGGGTGTAATTGTTCCATGATGTCACAAATGGGACAGCTGCAGCTAGAACTCAATGAAAGTGATACACTACTTCAACGAATTTCAACAATTCATGAGTCAGGATTCTGCCAGGAAGTCCAGGAGTGGTAGTTGTACATGGATACCAAGCGACTTAGTAACTGATAATAAAAAAAAACACAATAGAGCAGCAGTGTTGCAAATCTGATTGAATAAGTGTAGAGGTCCCTTGGAGTGCAATAATTTCTCATCACTTCAGAGCCTATGACACTGCAGCTTCAACCAGCTCGGATTCAGGCACAGTAAATTAGGAAATTGTGATTTGTCATGGCAATACTTGCTAGCTTGCTTGCCACTTTTGGTGTGGAGGTAGATAATTGATAGCTAGCTACCTATATAGCTAACTGTGTAATTGTTAATTTAACACTTGGTTATAACATTTATAGCTAATTAGAAGGTACATCTGGCATTACCAGGGTTATAATGATATGGTCACATTAAGGTGTGGCCAAATATGACCAAGGTGGTTCATTTTGACTGGCTGAAGTCCTGCCCAAATCACATTCAAATAAAACCAAGTGTATCAAGGATATCTCGCCTGAATCCACAAGCCCTACCTTCTTCAACACCAACACCAGGAACCTTCCTCAATCTGCTCGATGATGATGAGTATGTCTGACAAGATTCCACTCCATTCACAGACCTATTTTCTCCCCCATTACCTTGTTACCATTCCCAAAACCAACCCCCACCTGATCAATATGGGTTTCCACGGGTTATTTAATGCCTCTAAAAAATTACAGGATGTATTCCTTTGGATAAGGGGGCTATGTAACACTAACTTGCAAAACATTTATAGTTGATATCCATATTTCATTGTTGCGGTTTGCGGTTGGAGAGACACCACACACGTCTATATATTTTCATGATAATAAAATAGTTGCACTTACTGCTACATGAAGCGTTTGGATTATTGAGCTGTCAGTGGAAACACAGTAGTTGAACCATAGAGATTTTTTACAATTGGCCCCGTTACATTACAATAAACTATGACACTTTCATGGACCATTACATTTCTAATGAAATTTTGTTGATTCATCCATTTTTGATTGAAATTCTCTCTCCAAACTAGAATTAAAGAAACAAGTTAAATGCAAATGCCTTTGCTTCCATGTAGTGTGACAATAGCCCATCAAAAGTGGGCCTAGCAAACTTTACCCGGCAAGCAATTGTGGCCAGAGGCCATGATTGCCTGCTAGTAGTTTAATGTCCACTGGAGTGGTGACTGGACTGGAGACTGGAGGGAGATTTCCTAGAAAAATCCCTGATATAGATAGTAAATACTCTATTACATGGTCATGCGGTGAGTCTCCTAGAACTATCAATAATGAGCATGTGTGTTAGCAGGTTAAGAAATGCCATGTGGTCCAGTGAACTTTAACCTATATATTAAAATGTGACAGCAACAAAATCATATCCTAGAACCGATATAGCAATAATTCCTCAGCAAGATTAAAATCAGATTCTGCCAGTGAGCCATATATTCTATGTCAACAACCAACAGAAGTTGTCTTATAGCCCAGACTATGAGAAAGCTCACTGGTGGGTAAGGTATGATGGGCTGCCTGGTGCTCAAGGTATGCTTTGTTCTGTGTGTAGTGGGCTCAATTGTTAGAGGAAAATCATTTGCACCATGTGTGGATCAAATCTCCTTAAAGATTTGGAAAAGTATACTGAAAAGTTATGAAGTATGAAAATCACAAAAATGCTATTATTATATATTCCCTCCAAAATTTAGCTAACACACAACATTTGGTTGATTTTGAGAACACATGCCCTGCGGGTATGATGAATTTGTCCCAGAAATTAAATCTAGAATAAAATTATAAGATCAAGGAATGAGTATTAATGTGAAAATATTTCTGCTTATATGTGGATGCTGGCTGAACAGCTGTGCTTCAGAACTGGTTCTGTTCAATAGGCTGCTGAGCTCATTAAAGTGATGGACTAAGTAATATGAAATAGTACACAGTGCTTACACATAACTAGTTAGTCATATAACACAATACAAATAGTGACACTAATTATAATTAAACGTACACCATACAATTAATGGACACAGATTAATACTAACGATAAACATTTCTATAGTTCAGTAATTCACAACTGTTAGTACAAAGGCTTCTTCATACGGACTAAGTAGCCCAGTGTTTTAAGCTACCACACACCCCTATATGCAAGACTGCACCACCTGTTTATGCACATACACCTGAGGTGTTCTAAATGACAAGCAAATTAAAATGAATACTAACTATACTCACCAAGTGAGAGGATAGTTCAGATGTCCACAATGGATGAGTGAATATCATCAAATTACAATAACATGAAAAACAGTTTTATTGCTGAAATTTCTCTTCGCAAAATCAAAACTCCAATTAAAGATCCACTCACCATCTATGATCACATCAATTTAAGAATTAGAGAGAGAAGAGAAATATATCGATGATTTTAAGTTAAAATCTTCCACTGAAATAACTCATCTATGTTTAATAGACAGGACATGAGAAGTGTTGTAGAAGAGTGGACTAATGCATATTTCCCAATAATGCTAGGAATACGCTAGCATTGCATGCAATTCACTGTCTATGATGATAGAGCAGTCAAAGAGAACTAAATCATTCCAATTGGAGAAAATAATGCCATATCTTATCAAATTGAAAGTAATACACTAAACTACCCTGTATAAAGGTAAGGGGGTATATTGAACAAGTGCAAGTTGGACAGACTGTTGAACAATAAATATATAAATATATTTATCTGAAGGTGCTAAATCTCCTATTAATTGCATATTATGTCATGTAATGAGCACATTAAAATCTGCAGGAATTATTCAGATATCATCTTCACCGTATGACTGGCTATGTTCTATAGTGTTGCTGTAACACTTTATGTGACACTGTCATCACACAAGTAATAGTGATCACAACCACTACACTACCATTTGTTATCTATAGTACCAGTCTTTGACAGTGACTCCATCTCATTGGGTGGCAGCAGTGTAAACTATTTCACCTAAAGACTAAACTATACACACCAGGAGATTCAGGGTTACATAAGTTCCAATGTCGGCATAAATTGAAACTATTAATATTCAGGGACTTATAAATAATGTACTTATTTTGTGAGTACAGAAATCAAGTGTGGTCAACTTTACATTCCATGATCACAGTTATTTTGTGGCCACATCATTACTGTGGGAAAATTTTGTATAAACTTCAATAATATTTAATTTTCACTACTAGAATTCTTTTGCTAGATTTTATCAATAAATTTCTTCTTAAGAAAGTTTGTAGAGTCTCATTAGAAGTACCCTAGCACTTTAACTCACTCTCTATGATATGTAGTTCATAGTCCAGCAAGAACAGAAACAGGACATCTCCATATGTAAGTTACTACAAGTTTAGTAGTGAAATAGCAATGTAACTCACCAGCTATGATGATATAGAGTCAGGAGGTCAGACAGAGAGAATAGGACATGTTCAAATGTGAGATAATTAGAGCATGTTTCTTGCAGTGGTAGCTATACACTAGCATTGTAACTCACCTCCTATGATGATATAGAGTCAGGAGGTCAGACAGAGAGAATAGGACATGTTCAAATGTGAGATAATTAGTGCATGTTTCTTGCAGTGGTAGCTATACACTAGCATTGTAACTCACCCCCTATGATGATATAAAGTCAGGAGGTCAGACAGAGAGAATAGAACATGTTCAAATGTGAGATAATTAGTGCATGTTTCTTGCAGTGGTAGCTATACACTAGCATTGTAACTCACCAGCTAGGATGATATAGAGTCAGGAGGTCAGACAGAGAGAATAGGACATGTTCAAATGTGAGATAATTAGTGCATGTTTCTTGCAGTGGTAGCGATACACTAGCATTGTAACTCACCCCCTATGATGATATAGAGTCAGGAGGTCAGACAGAGAGAATAGGACATGTTCAAATGTGAGATAATTAGTGCATGTTTCTTGCAGTGGTAACTATACACTAGCATTGTAACTCACCGGCTATGATGATATAGAGTCAGGAGGTCAGACAGAGAGAATAGGACATGTTCAAATGTGAGATAATTAGTGCATGTTTCTTGCAGTGGTAGCTATACACTAGCATTGTAACTCACCAGCTATGATGATATAGAGTCAGGAGGTCAGACAGAGAGAATAGGACATGTTCAAATGAGAGATAATTAGTGCATGTTTCTTGCAGTGGTAGCTATACACTAGCATTGTAACTCACCCCCTATGATGATATAGAGTCAGGAGGTCAGACAGAGAGAATAGGACATGTTCAAATGTGAGATAATTAGTGCATGTTTCTTGCAGTGGTAGCTATACACTAGCATTGTAACTCACATCCTATGATGATATAGAGTCAGGAGGTCAGACAGAGAGAATAGGATATGTTCAAATGTAAGATAATTAGTGCATGTTTCTTGCAGTGGTAGCTATACACTAGCATTGTAACTCACCAGCTATGATGATATAGAGTCAGGAGGTCAGACAGAGAGAATAGGAAAGTTTCAAATGTGAGATAATTAGTGCATGTTTCGTGCAGTGGTAGCTATACACTAGCATTGTAACTCACTGGCTATGATGATATAGAGTCAGGAGGTCAGACAGAGAGAATAGGACATGTTCAAATGTGAGTTAATTAGTGCATGTTTCTTGCAGTGGTAGCTATACACTAGCATTGTAACTCACCGGCTATGATGATATAGAGTCAGGAGGTCAGACAGAGAGAATAGGACATGTTCAAATGTGAGATAATTAGTGCATGTTTCTTGCAGTGGTAGCTATACACTAGCATTGTAACTCACCCTCTATGATGATATAGAGTCAGGAGGTCAGACAGAGAGAATAGGACGTTCAAATGTGAGATAATTAGTGCATGTTTCTTGCAGTGGTAGCTATACACTAGCATTGTAACTCACCCTCTATGATGATATAGAGTCAGGAGGTCAGACAGAGAGAATAGGAAAGTTTCAAATGTGAGATAATTAGTGCATGTTTCTTGCAGTGGTAGCTATACACTAGCATTGTAACTCACCAGCTATGATGATATAGAGTCAGGAGGTCAGACAGAGAGAATAGGACATGTTCAAATGTGAGATAATTAGTGCATGTTTCGTGCAGTGGTAGCTATACACTAGCATTGTAACTCACCCTCTATGATGATATAGAGTCAGGAGGTCAGACAGAGAGAATAGAACATGTTCAAATGTGAGATAATTAGTGCATGTTTCTTGCAGTGGTAGCTATACACTAGCATTGTAACTCACCCACTATGATGATATATAGAGTCACGAGGTCAGACAGAGAGAATAGGACATGTTCAAATGTGAGATAATTAGTGCATGTTTCTTGCAGTAGTAGCTATACACTAGCATTGTAACTCACCCTCTATGATGATATAGAGTCAGGAGGTTAGACACAGAGAATAGGACATGTTCAAATGTGAGATAATTAGTGCATGTTTCTTGCAGTGGTAGCTATACACTAGCATTGTAACTCACCATCTATGATGATATAGAGTCAGGAGGTCAGACAGAGAGAATAGGACATGTTCAAATGTGAGATAATTAGTGCATGTTTCTTGCAGTGGTAGCTATACACTAGCATTGTAACTCACCGTCTATGATGATATAGAGTCAGGAGGTCAGATAGAGAGAATAGGACATGTTCAAATGTGAGATAATTAGTGCATGTTTCTTGCAGTGGTAGCTATACACTAGCATTGTAACTCACCAGCTATGATGATATAGAGTCAGGAGGTCAGACAGAGAGAATAGGACATGTTCAAATGTGAGTTAATTAGTGCATGTTTCTTGCAGTGGTAGCTATACACTAGCATTGTAACTCACCCTCTATGATGATATAGAGTCAGGAGGTCAGACAGAGAGAATAGGACATGTTCAAATGTGAGATAATTAGTGCATGTTTCTTGCAGTGGTAGCTATACACTAGCATTGTAACTCACCATCTATGATGATATAGAGTCAGGAGGTCAGACAGAGAGAATAGAACATGTTCAAATGTGAGATAATTAGTGCATGTTTCTTGCAGTGGTAGCTATACACTAGCATTGTAACTCACCCTCTATGATGAGATAGAGTAAGGAGGTCAGACAGAGAGAATAGAACATGTTCAAATGTGAGATAATTAGTGCATGTTTCTTGCAGTGGTAGCTATACACTAGCATTGTAACTCACCCTCTATGATGATATAGAGTCAGGAGGTCAGACAGAGAGAATAGGACATGTTCAAATGTGAGATAATTAGTGCATGTTTCTTGCAGTGGTAGCTATACACTAGCATTGTAACTCACCAGCTATGATTATATAGAGTCAGGAGGTCAGATAGAGAGAATAGGACATGTTCAAATGTGAGATAATTAGTGCATGTATCTTGCAGTGGTAGCTATACACTAGCATTGTAACTCACCGCCTATGATGATATAGAGTCAGGAGGTCAGACAGAGAGAATAGGACATGTTCAAATATGAGATAATTAGTGCAGGTTTCCTGCAGTGGTAGCTATACACTAGCATTGTAACTCACCCTCTATGATGATATAGAGTTAGGAGGTCAGACAAAGAGAATAGGACATGTTCAAATGTGAGATAATTAGAGCATGTTTCTTGCAGTGGTAGCTATACACTAGCATTGTAACTCACCGCCTATGATGATATAGAGTCAAGAGGTCAGACAGAGAGAATAAGACTTGTTCAAATGTGAGATAATTAGTGCATGTTTTTTGCAGTGGTAGCTATACACTAGCATTGTAACTCACCAGCTATGATGATATAGAGTCAGGAGTTCAGACAGAGAGAATAGGATATGTTCAAATGTAAGATAATTAGTGCATGTTTCTTGCAGTGGTAGCTATACACTAGTACTCTAACTCACCTCCTATAATGATTTAGAGTCAGGAGGTCAGACAGAGAGAAATAGGACATGTTCAAAAGTGAGATAATTAGTGCATGTTTCTTATAGTGGTAGCTATACACTAGCACTCTAACTCACCTCCTATGATGATTTAAAGTCAGGAGGTCAGACAGAGAGAATAGGACATGTTCAATGTCAGATAACTTTTGCATGTTTCTTGTAGTGGTAGCTATACACTAATATTATAACACACCCACTATGATGATATATAGTCAGGAGGTCAGACAGAGAGAAATAGGACATGTTGAAATGGGAGAGAATCAGTGTATGCCTTCTTGTAGTTGTAGCTATAGATTACCATTTTTAACTCACATTCTATGATGATATAGAGTCAGGAGGTCAGACAGAGAGAAACAGGGCAGTTAAAATGTGAGGTAATTAGTGCATTTATTCTTGTGTGGTAGCTATACACTAGCATTGTAACTCACCAACTATGATAATATAGAGTGAGGAGGTTAGACAGAGGTAAATAGGATATGTTCAAATGTTAGATAATTAGTGCATGTCTTCTTGTAGTGGTAGCTATACACTAGCACTCTAACTCACCTCCTATGATGATATAGAGTCAGGAGGTCATACAGAGCAAAATAGAACATGTTCAAATGTAAGATAATCAGTGCATGTCTTCTTGTAGTGGTAGTTATACACTAGCATTGTAACTCACCTCCTACGATGATATAGAGTCAGGAGGTCAGACAGAGAGAAGTAGGACATGTTCAAATGTGAGATAATTATTACATGTCTTCTTGCAGTGGTAGCCATACACTAGCATTGTAACCTACCCTCTATGATGACATATAATCAGTAAAGGAACAAGAGGTAAGTTCCGGTATACATTTATATTAATATTTATATTCTTTCATATGATAGCAAGTATATGTATTCTCAAGCTCTGAAGTGACTCACCTTCTATGATTCAATGAAGTTAGAAGGTGGACATGAGTGATAAAGCACATGGACAAATGATACTGATTTAAATCTTGAAATCATTTCCATTTCTCAAATCAAAACATGTAATTGTGAATACTTATGGTAATCAAATAGAAATAATGTCATCTAGAGATTAGAGATGTGAATATGTAGTTGTTGACACTAGTGTGTGGGGTCAAGATGGTTTCAATACTTAATCTCTTCAGTTGGTGCTCAGAGATAGTCCTAACTGCGAGGTAGAGTTTATGCTAGCCTTCAGTCGCCCAAGTTATGTATACCTGATGCGAAATGTGGAAGAGTTTATTGATAGATTAGTTGGGGCTAAGTTCATAACCATGCTAGATCTTGCCCTTTTGGAATGTCTTTTGTAATGCCCATTGCAGTGGAAAAGTAATAGGAAATAAGCCTTCCTTGCCTAAATTTTATTTTAGTCAGCCAAGCAGTTTACACAAAAAGGAAAAGAAGAGATAGTTAGGAGGAAAATACTGTAATTCTAAATATTATTATTTTAAAACTATCCCCAACCGACCACAACTGGACATGCTAAATTTGATCCCAGTTATCCCAGTGGATACATGCAAATAGTAAAATATAGATAGATAAGATAAAATACTGCAATTAAACACTTCATTATGTAAGAAACAACAACACCCACTCTAAGCAATCATGCCAAATTTCATTCCAATCAGACTTGTGGTTCTCTAAATTCCAGTGATTATGCACAAATAAAAAAGGATGGACAGATAGGCAAAATACTGCAGTTTTAAATTTCATTTTGCAAAATCCATCTTGGATAGATAGACTAAATATATGGTAATTCAAAATTTAAATATGTAATAATCATCCCACACCTACCCCAGGTGCTCATGCCAAATTTCATCTCAATTGGTTCAGCTTTATTGTCAACACCAGTGGTTATGCACAAATTAAGGACAGATGGATAGACTAAACTACGGGAATGAATAATGCTATTATATGTAAAAACTATCCACTACTCTTCCCACGTGCTCATGCAAATTTCATCTCAATGGGCCAACCTGTTCCCTCAATCCCAGTGGTTATAAAAGATGGAAAAGGACAGACAGATGGATAGTCGAAAAATGTGGCAATTCAACTTATTTATGTAATGACCATTCCACAACCACCCAGAGTGCTCATGCCAGATTTCATGCCAATCAGCCCACCCGTTCTCTCACAGTGGTTATGCACAAATAGAAAGAGATAAAGTAGACTAAAAATACAGCAATTTAAAATGTAATTATGTATTAACCATCCCACACCCACCCAAAGTGCTCATGCCAAATTTCATCCTAATCGGTCTAGCAGTTTTAAAAATCATGCGATGCAGACAGACAGAACTAAGCATACAGAGAGAGAGAGAGAGGGAGTGAGTGAGAAAGAGAGAGAAATTGAATTTGGAATTTGCTATTTTCATGCTCTTGCAATCTTACTCTTCTAACTGCGATTGAACCAGGAGTGAATGTTTCCTTAACAAGTCTGTGAATTGTTGTAGAAGTACTACTGTAACTGACAAGATTTGAAGGGGCTTGATTAGCTGAATTTAAAATATATTGAAGTTAAAACATTCTCTAGGATGACTACCTCAATAGCTATCAGAATTCAATTAACTACAGTCAATTATTTATTCATGAACCTTTAGTGAGTAACTCCCTAAATAAAGTATTTCCTCTACCAATATATAACAACTATTTTGAAAATGTTTACTATTAGGAATCTCATGTACTTTATTTATATATTTTCAATAATAACGTAGCAAGTCCATGGCAACAGAAAATTTCCAAAAAGATACTCCTTCTCAGAGCCTCCAAGCAGAAAGGTAGTGCTTCAGTAGCAATTTACAAAAGTATCAGTCATTTTCTATTCACTTTCAGTAACTTAAAATGTTCCTTTTCTTCTTCTTCTTTCCTTTCTGCAGGTCACCATACTTCAGGGGCAACTTCAAGAAACGGTCTGGGCCATGTGTGCATTTGATTTACTAACTTGTATATGAAAATTTTATTAGTATTATGTCTGCTCTGGGTCTAATGTAAAATTCATGATATATTCCTCTATATGTATGTAATGAATAAAATATGTGAATGTATGGGTATATTGAAAATTGTTCTCTTGTGCATTACTATGTTTGACACTCATCCTATAGAGAACTATTGGTATTCCGAGGTCAAAATAGATTCAATGAACAAAAATAAAAAATGTAACATATAAGCAAATAAACAGTCCATGCATGGTGCTAGTACTGCTCGCAGCATATCTCAAATTCCTTTCATGAGTGCATGTTTAGGCCTTGCTGAGTAGGCATTCATCGACTTGAATCATCTTACAACATTTAGTAGTCCTGTTGAAGTGGCACCCAATCAGAGCAGACAAAGTGTCTGTGAGGAGAGAAAATCAGAACTCTGTTTAACTCATTGTCTGCATTTAATAAGGGACTGAAAGTTGCAGAGCTGGACTTCCTTGATTGTGGTACTTACCTGCATGCAAAATCAGCTGCTATGGCTGAATCAGGAGACATAGATGGAAATAAATCTGAAAAATGATCAGTTGCTTGATATGAGGTATTATGCATGGCAATGAAATTCACCACCTTAACTTCAGCTGAAGTAATCCTTAAAGTATGATCAATCTTTGCTCCTGACTCCTTCCAAATCAATTAAAAATGCTAGCACTACCTTGTAAGTCTTTATATTTTTGTTGGTGTACTGTCCCATCTACATGGTGCTTAATGTCATTCATCCCACCATGAGAAGTTATCAAGTGCTTGGTGCACAATTCACAATGAGCAAACCAGATTCCTTTAGAGCTGGAAAAAATACGGGTAGATAAGGTCCAGAAAGGTTTGAATTTCATAGCCATTGTTCTTTCTTCTTTTCTACTGGTGGGCAATCACTAAAAATACTTGAAGTTCCCTCTTCACTGCTAGAGGAAGCCTCAGCAGCACTAGGGCCAGTCCTACTCTCCGCCATGTGTCTGTCTCCCCATTAACTGCAAGAGGTCGGTAAGCACAAAAGAAAAATGAACAAAAGAAAACGTACAAAATAAAAGCAACCAAGAGGTCTGTAGATCCAGTATCAGTACAAAAAGCCAACAAATTCTTAGCCCGTACATTTTATTGCTTTTCCGTAAAATTAAGGATGATTCTGTGTGGTTGGAGGCACTGCCTTCTATCTTGTCACAATAGACCCCAAAATTCCAGAGCAATTGTCTTCTCCCTGCCCTTTATGTGACAAAACTTGTAAAGTCTTGGTAAGCACATTAGAAAATAAAGAGAGAGAAATGGTAGAGACACTTTACACTATCTAGCCAAGAAGACCCTTGAGAAAAACGTTAGATCCGAGCTATCAAAAAAGTCTAGATGCTCTAAATGCCACAAGCTATTTCTTAGGTCAGATACACACCTTGGGAGAAAGGGGTGTGGCCAGGTGAGACTCTTGCCAAAATGTTCATATGTGCCACCAGAGTCTGCCCTGAAAATTTGAGTCCATTCAGTCCACTGGTTATTGAGTTTTGTTCAGACAGACACACAAACAATCAGACAGCCAATCTCCATTCTAATAAGGTAGTGAATTTAAAAAGCTGTCAGATAGTGAGCAATATAGAGGGAATCTTCATTATCGTGACAGTTTGATCTGGTGAGGGTAGACCAGGATATGTCTACATCTCCTACTTTTTGTATTTCAATTCACAACTTGCCCTAATAAGGCTTAACAGTTAATACCTTTAATAAAATGTACGGGGAAAAAAAAAATTTTAACGTTTTTTTTGCTGAGTCTTATCGTAATTGTATAAAAGCATTCTAAGGCTGATTGAAGCATTGACACTCGAGTTGGAGTTGTTGGAAAACTACATTCTCTCTTACATCACCTTTTCATATCACTGTCACTATACTGCACTCTCACCCTCCCCAAGCAAACAAAGAGATTAATCTTTTGAGCACTAATCTATTATTATGGAGACTATAGTTTAAATTGCCATCGTTCCAAGTTGCAGCTCAAATTTGACCTCAAATCTCCAAGGGGGGGGGGGGGGGAGGGAAGGGGGCAAAATTATCCAAGGGGGGAGGGAAGGGGGCAAAAATATCCAGGGGGGGGGGGACGAAGAAATCCAAGGAGGAGGGAGAGAGTAACCCCCTACCCCTACCAAAAAAAAAATCTGGTATGCATAATACACTATTATGTTAAATTTGTGCAATCATTTACATGATTCTCTTTCTCTCTCTTCTATTTATTTATCCGATAACATGGTTCTTAAAAATAAAATTCAAATATGGGCTGGCTCGAACAGAGTTTGCAGTACACATGCATGTAATGCACATGCTCACCATCAAACACTAGTGGGTCACACTTAGGCAAGTTTACACTATAGTCAGCATGAGAAACACATCAAAGTCTACCACCTTATAATAACATCTGAACTACTTACCTCAGCCATTCCTTTGGTGCTGGACTCCTATTCTAATAATAAAAGTTTTAAAATCAACATTACAAGTCATCCACAATTGTGTGTGTTTGTTTGTGGGTGTGTGATAAGAGTTGCCAATAATAACGTGATATCTCTCAACCATTCTTCTAAGAGAAAATAGACAACTAATGCTCTTAATTGGAAATTTCCTCGGAACATTCAAACTTGAAAGTGTGTAACATTGAGAAGTTAAGGCTGTTCTAGATCATTAAATTTAAGACTAGGGGTCACTAGACAGTTAGACTAGACCAGGGGGGACTAGATCTTTAAATTTTAGAGGATGGGTCACTTGACTATTAGAATCCCGACCAGGTGGGACTAAACCATTAGACTTCATACCAGAGGGGGGGGGGGGTGGGGACCACACCAAGACCATGGGGCACTAGACCATTAGACTTCACACCAGAGGGGAGGGGGGGGGACCACACCAAGACCATGGGGCACTAGACCATTAGACTTCATACCAGAGGGGAGGGGGGGGGGGGACCACTCCAAGACTATGGAGCACTAGACCATTAGACTTCATACCAGAGGGGAGGGGGGGGGGGGACCACTCCAAGACCATGGAGCACTAGACCATTAGACTTCATACCAGAGGGGAGGGGGGGACCACACCAAGACCATGGGGCACTAGACCTTTAGACTTCATACCAGAGGGGGGGGACCACACCAAGACCATGGGGCACTAGACCATTAGACTTTATATGACCATAAATTGGGTGTGTACTCTATTAGTTAGGTGAGCCTGCTATCAGTGATTAGATCTCTGGTTCATTACTTGGGCACCACACTATGCAGGCACTTAGCAAAACTGTATTATACCAGCAGCATATACTCGGTGTTGTCCAGCCAATGTCAACATGAAAGATTATAAGTAGCCAAATTTCAGCATGGATGGTCTTTTAATTAGCTTTTGGCATCCAATAAACCTCTTGTGGGTGTAGCTAGCACCAAAACACACCCATTGACAACCTGCACGTGGTTAATAACACTCACACAGTTATTTACAGACAAAATGACATATTTCGGACCGAGTTCCTTTAATTAGCTTGTGGCAGGCAAAACATATACTTTTGGTGTGGTTATGACCAAACCACACCCACTAACACAACCATATGCAGTCAATAATGCCCACCTGATTACTTAGAGACCTCATGCCAAATTTCAGCTATATTGGTTCTATATTTAGTTTTTGGTAGCCAAAACGACAATTAATAGGTGTGGCTATGACCAAACGACACCCACATGGTGAATGATGTTCACCTGATAACTTGCAGTCCATATCTCAAACTTCAGCTGATTAGTTCATAAACACGTTTTTGGCAGCCAAAATAACTTCCCATGGGTGTGGTCTTGAACAAACCATGCCCATTGCCACACCCACATAATAACACTTACCTGAATTCATGGAAACCACATGCCAAATTTCAGCCTGGTTGGTACTTTGATTAGCTTTTGATAACAAAAAAAAAACATCCTGTGGGTGTGTCTATGGCTAAACCAGACCCAATGTGGTTAATACTGCTTACCCAGGTACTTGGAGACGACATAAATTTTCGGCCTGATTGGTATTTCGATTAGCTCTTGGCAGTCCAAACAATTTCCTGTGTGCGTGGTTGACAGAAACTGCACCCATTACCATACCCACATGTGGTTAATAATGCTCACCCAGTTACTTGGAGACCGCATGCCAAATTCCACCCTTTCAGTCGGACAGTATGGCTGTGACACACACACCCACCCACCCACCCACACAAACCCAAATATATAATAGTGTGTGTGTGCGTGGATGGGAGTGTGTGTGCATGTATATATGTACACATACAAACATATGCATAATCTATTATATATATTTCGGTTCGTGTGTGTGTGTGTGTGTGCGCGTGCGCGCGCGCGAGTGTGTGCATGCACGCATATACGTATGTATGTATGTATGCATGTATGTGTGTGTGTCTAGCAATCACAGCCAAACCCTTGGACAAAAACTGCCGAAATTTGGCATGTGGTCTCCATGTAACCGGATGAGTGTTAATAACTGCATGTGGGTGCAGTAATAGGTGTGGTTTTTGTCACAGCCACACCCCTAGAAGTTATTTTGGCTACCAAAACCAATTAAAGGACAAATCAGGCTGAAATTTGGTGTGTGGTCTCCAAGTTACTGGGTAGGCAATATTAACCATATTGTGTAGGGTTTAGCCATAACCACACCCACAGGAAGTAGTTTCACTATCAAAAGCTAATTAAAAGACCAATTCAACTAAAATTTGGCATGTACTTTCCAAGGAGCTGGGTGAGTGATATTGAACATGTGTGAGTGTGGTTTTATCAGAGTCAAATGCATAGGCATTTTTTTTTTTTTTTTTTTTTTTTTTTTATTTTATGCCAAAAGCTAATTTATGGACCAATCTAGACGGAATATGGTATATGGACTACAAGTAACCAGGTGAGCAGCATTAAACATGTGGGTGTGGTTTGGTCATAACCACACCCTCAGGAAGTAAATTTGGCTACCAAACGCTAATTAAAGGAGTAACCAAGCTGAAATTTGTCAGCGTGGTCTCCAAGTGACAGGGTGAGCATTATTGACCAAATTTGGCTGTGTCAGTGTGTGTGGTTTGGTCATAGACACACTATAGGAAGTTATTTTGGCTGCCAAAAGCAAATGAATACACAAATCAGGCTGAAATTCAGTA
>OZ017780.1:15352438-15368136 GCA_963969325.1 Lycopodina hypogea | reverse complement strand
AAGAGAACAAGAAGGGGGGAATGAATAAGAAGGGCTAGGGGTGAGAAGGAAAAACCCTGCTACAACCTTGACTCATATTCAAACTACTCCCAGATGAAGCTCCATCTCTGCACACCAAGAACTTCTATAAAAGAGGAGTACACTTACTTGCAAACTTTATGTAGTGGGATACTTCAGCACAATCACCAATAAATTAATTCAAAGCACACACACACACACATATATATATATATATATATATATATATATATATATATATATATATATATTACCTAAAGGATCAAAACAGATAAAATTGGCAACAACCAGATTCATTATTTTGGAAATCACTTGGGTTATTATTTTTTGTGTGTAATTAGATTGCATAATGACAATGAACAGTTAGCATCAACAATGGGAAAATAAGGGAAAGAAGGAGAAAAAAAAGGGGGCAATGATGGGAGGGGAGGAAGAAAGGGTTGAAGGATAAAGATTCAAAGGAAAGGGAAAGAAGAGAAGAAAAGGAAAGTAAGAAAAAGGAGGGGAAAAAGGAGACCAAAGCTGGATACTCAAACTAATGGCTGATTTTTAGCCTTTTTTTAATTTATTTATTTATTTAAAAAATTTTTTTTAATGAATCCATTTTCTCCTACCATGGGTGTAGGTGCAAACCCTGAAAAGGTTTGGCTGCTATGCCTAGAACACAGACGTAAATTTAAAAATTTTTCAAAATTTTTTAAAAATTAAAAAAAAAACATTTGCAAAGATCAGATGTGATTTCACCATCTGTGTCGGGATATAGGGGAATGTACAGACAGCTAAATTTTTCATATATATATATATTTATATACTAGCTGCATATACACTACGTTGACAGACCAATTTAAACATGAAAATATTATAGAAGCCACTCAAATTTTAGCCTGGTTGGTCCTTTAATTAGCTTTTAGCAGCCAAAACCACTTCCTTCGATGTGGCTAAGATCAAACCACACCTATATGTGGTTAGTAATGCTTACCAATTACTTGGAGACCACATGCCAAATTTCAACAAAGTTGGTCCCTTAATTAGCTTTTGGCAACTGAAACAACTTCCTGTGGGTGTGGCCACGACAAAACCACTCCCACATGTTGTTAATAACATTTACTTAGTATCTTGGAAGCCTGTCAAATTTCTGCCTGATTGATCTGTAAATAAATTTTTGGCAGCCGAATTAACTTCCTATGGGTATGGTCATGACAGACCACACCCACACACCTAATAATGCTTACTCGGTTCCTTGGAAACCACATGCCAAATTTCAGACAGGTTGGTCCTTTGATTTGCTTGTGATAGCAAAACAACTTCTTGTGAGTGTGACTATGGTCAAACCACACCCAATGGGTTAATAATGCTTGCTCAGATACTTGGAGACCACATGCCAAACTTGGGCCTGACTGATCTTTTGATCAACTTTCGGCCGCCAAAACAACTTCCTGTGGGTGTGGCTATGACAAAAACCACATAATTAATACACACATATAGGTGGTTAATAATGCTCACCTGGTTACATGGAGACCACATGCCAAATTCCGTCCTCTTGGTCGGAAGTTTTGACCGTGATGCCCACACACTCACACACACACACTTGCACACACACTCACTCGCACACACATTCATTCGCACACACACACTCGCACACACACTCACTCACTCACTCGCACACACACACACACACTCACTCGCAAACACACACACTCACTCGCACACACACTCACTCGCACACACACACACTCGCTCGCACGCATACACACAATCCAAGATATATAATAGATCTATACACAAGTACATTAGCTCCTTATAGTGAGATCATACTAAGATCACTTCAGGAATCGCCACCTTTGGTGGCCACCACTCTGTTATTACAATTTACTTTTCGTTTTGTTCTTTATTAATTGGATTATTATATCTTAATATATTGTCTATTTTTAGCCTTCCCCATCCTTTCAATAGGAGAGCACCATTTTGTTAGTTGAACAATACACTAATTAACTTTTGGCTGGTCCAACAGATAAAATGTCAATAATAAAAGTGTATGTAATGGTAATGCATTCATTCACAGAGAAGTCTGTAATCAAGTTGAGTAATGAGTTGGAGGGACACATAATGATATTCATGCAGTGCACAAGTGTTGGCAGATTCCTCGTAGCTGGCTTGTCTTGGTATCTTCAGGCCAGTTGGCTCAAAACTACACAAAAGAATAAAATTACCACAAAACAAGAGGGGAACATTTGTGTATCACCTGCCAACTGCTTCACCGACTACTCATACCTCCATATTTATCTGTTTAAGCATAATGCACTTGTAGTGCAGCAACTGGTTTTATTTCAACAACTGTATTGGAGATTTAGTGTGATCCCACCCCACAATACAGACATATTCTCAATCATGCATGACCTGCCTCTACACATGTCATATCAAGCCAGTGTGTCCCTCCGTAGGTCTATAGCAATCTAACCTTCAACATGCCTCAACCCATTGTGGTGTTAATGAGAGATACAACAGAAAAAGGAATAAGTAAACAAATGTACCTTCAGTTTGGGAATCCTTCATTAAGTAAATTTTTTTTTTTAAAAGAGAGAAAATGCTAATTACATATGATGTTGCAGGAAAAAAATGCATGAATTCTGGTTTGAGATAAACCAGTAGCAGCACCAAGAGATGAGTTGCTTCATTGTGGGACACTGTTTGCCTGAAACTATTGCAAGCAACAGCAAGAGAAACTTGTGGCCTTGAAATGTACCACCACCCAGGGGGTCAGGCTAGGCCTGCACGTCTGTGTGTGTGTGTGTGTGTGTGTGTGTGTGTGTGTGTGTGTGTGTGTGTGTGTGTGTGTGTGTGTTTAGTGGGGGGGAGGGGGAGGGGAGGGGGAACAAAGTGCTAAATACATTTTACATACTATATTCCCTGTAGTGCTCTTTAACTAGAAATTCTTAATGAAAAAAAGAAAAGAAGAGGGAATAGT
Source organism: Lycopodina hypogea (assembly GCA_963969325.1). Lineage (NCBI taxonomy): Eukaryota > Metazoa > Porifera > Demospongiae > Poecilosclerida > Cladorhizidae > Lycopodina > Lycopodina hypogea. The sequence goes on along the minus strand of OZ017780.1, from coordinate 15,365,153 downwards.
TCATGATGGACCACAATGAATTCAACAAGGAACTCCATTTAAAAATGGGTACCCAGCCTTTGCACACCAGCTCTATCAACTTGCCTAACACTACTCAATTTAAAACCACATGAATACTTGGTCAGTTCAAGTTCATTCTGCCTGTGGATAAATCACCATTAAAATAATAATGTTCACTCCTTTCTAAAATTTCAGACACAGGATAACTCTTGCTCTTGTATCACACCTTCCAATGTTGTTCCTGGACTCGTCCGAGGAAGGAGCAAGGAAAAAGCTGTATAGTCCACAAGGAAAGTATTGGCACTCTTCCATCATTTGGAATGTTCCAAGCTTAACTATGTGTATGAATGTCAATCTACCACAAGAAGCAGAGACTCACAATTAACCATATTTCTGAAGATTTGTTTATCGTTAGTCATTGTGCAACCATGTAAATACAACAAAGGAATCTAAAAATTAAAACAAAAAATTAGATATAAATTGATTATAAGACCTTGGAAAAGGATAAAATCTGCTGTTTGATCTTGCAGAGCTGACAGGTGCCTGCTTTACACTACCTTAAGGTTTGATGTTGACTTGCTGTGGTGATATAAGGGCTCAGGCATTGAAGGTTGCTGAGGGGGAAGGGGAGGTGTGTGTGGGGGAGGGAGATAATGTTGACACATCGAGGATAGCAAATTGTAGGGTGCAAAGGTTACTGGGTGTGGAGGGTACATAGTGATAGAACAAATTTTTTTAGAAAGTTCGAATCCATGTTTGTTTTTGTTTTCTATTGTGTCTTGTACATTGTGTAGAGATTTTGTTATAGTTTTATTTGGTTCTGTTACATTTGCTTAACTAAATTCTTGTATTAGTAATTGTGCCGTGTCAATAACTGTCTGTATCATCGTCCACCAAGTTGTCCTCATCTTCATCCTCAACTCACCGCTATTATTCACTTCAATCGACCATATTTTAGACCCACACATCTTTGTCAAAATAGCTACTCTCTTTCTTTCATCTCAATGTCCACCAAGAACTTGGCCCATATATCAGTTTCTGCGTTTGAAATCTTCTGGAATATTTGCCTACTTTAGTCAAATTGTGCTCCATGTTATATCCAATGCCCACATTAGGTCAATGAGATTTAGTTTGAAACAGCACTGTGTGTCCATGTTGTCTTGCAGCTTCAGTAGAACATAGAGAGAGCATTTCTAAATGGCATTGTGCCCAGTACTTTCCATTTAATGCACAGCAATGGGAAGAATTAGACACTAAGGGTGACCACACCCATTTCCAAATTGGAAAATCATAGCATTCCAGTTTGTTATTGAGTAAAGCAACAAGGTTTAGAGTAAGTTATTATGGGTGACTATTTCTCCTGACCTGGTATTCTCTCGTGCCTGTCTCCATAGAGATGATCCTTCAAGAACTCCAGAGCCTGGTCCCTTCTGTAGTCACTGTTCTCTGGACTGGAGGTAGAAGTAGAAACCACCATGACTCCACCCACCTTGGCTTCAGGGGTGTGGCTTTAGAAGCCAAAGAAACTCTTCGACCACCTGAAACACATGGAACATTATATATGAAATATATAAATTAATTCAAATATATTTTTTAATGAAAAAGTCCGACTAAAACAAACAAATGAGACTGCAGAGTGCCTTCTGCTACGTCAACACCTTGTACTTATGCATTAAGGTAGGTTCACTATGACGTAAGGGACTGCATTGCACTGTGCAATGTATGGATATTTACAAACAAATGTGTTGCCATGTTTACAAATTATTATCAGTTTGGTTGTGTTGTTGTGTAAGAGATGGAACAGGACACAACTTAACTCTGCAAATAGCATGGGGTGAGTCCCATCTGGCCACACCTCTTCCTCTTTGTGTGCAAGGCTAAAAATGTCAAAAATGGAACTTTTAGATAAACACTTGGACCCAATCACATCCTCACTTTTGTATAAAAGTTTACAAGCTATATCTTCAAAGCAGACACTTATGCCAAAAAACCACCCGGAGGGTGGGTGGGTTTCTCACTAGTAATAATAAATTGCCAGTGTCTGTCCCACTGTCTGTCTGAGTCAGTGAACTCCTCCCAGCCTGATCTGGATCAAACTTTGTATAAATGTTCTCTATGGCCTCAGGATGTCTGATAGAAGTTTTGGTTTACATTAGCTACCTATTGCGGCTGCCATAGGTTGTTCTTTTTTAATTAAAAAAAAAAATTTTTTTTTCCTGATATTTGGTAAACGGTCATTGATTGCACACCGACACAATTCCCTCCCCACCCCCAAGAGAAAACAAATAAATAATAATAAAAAAAAGTTTTTAAAAACTAAAATGACTGGAATTGGGAAATTTTTGTAGTACTGCCAACTAAATTATTTTCCTTACTTACTCTTTACAGAGGACCAAATATGCTCAAACTGTCACATGTGGATCACATGAGTATTTCAGTGAGTCCCACCACACCTGGCCACACATCTTCCTATAGTCATTACAAGCCAAAAAAGGAAAGAAAAAGAAAAGCCAATAATGGAGATTTGCAGCTGAAGTTGTGGGCTCAAACTCCATTGAGTTTAGTGTTGTTGTTACTGTTGTTGCTGTTGTTGTTGTTGTTGCTGTTCTCCTTTTCTTCCCTCATCCCTTCTTTCCCCTCCCCCCCCCCCCCCCTCCTACCACCATAACATCTCAAAGCCTATCACATAGGTTAGGCTTGCAGCACTCCATCTCTGATATCATTCCGGAGCAGCGTTTAAGATGGCTGGGTCATGTGGGGCGCATGAATGAAGAAAGGTTTCCAAATAAATTGTTGTTTGGCGAGCTTGACATGAAGAGACCATGTCACGGGGCAAAGAAGAGGTGGAGGGATGTTCTGAAAGTCGATTTGCAGGCAATTGGTGTGTATGATAGATGGCATGAGTTGTGCCAGGACAGGAAGGGGTGGTTTCATCTGTGTTAAGATGGTATAGAGAAGATTTCAACATCCAGGCGATGGAACACCTGCTCAGCTAACAAGCAATCTGAATTAAGAACACTAAGTTGTGCCTGTGGAAGGAAATTTCGAAGACAAGGAGATCTGACCAGACACCAACATTTCTGTGTGATGCGGTCATAAGCAAAGTTTATTGTTATTGGTCCTGGATTTATCCAGTACACTTCCATTATGGTACTTCGTACCATGGGCAGCTACAAGGTTCAAGGTGTGTGTGTGTGTGTGTGTGTGTGTGTGTGTGTGTGTGTGTGTGTGTGTGTGTGTGTGTGTGTGTGTGTGTGCCAATTCTATGATCAAAAATGCATTTACTCAAATTAAAATGAGGGATTTAAGGTTTGCCCAAAAGTATGAATACATGAATGTGTACCTACAAGAGAGACAGAGAGAGAGAGACAGTGTGTGTGTGTGTGGGGGGGGGGGGGGGGGGGGGGGGGCATGTGGGAGCAAACATGCCTAATTATGAGGACACAGACTTGCACTTGCTCTAGTCTCTGCTAAACTGCACATAATTATCCATCCACAGTAAACAAGCACATTATGATCAGAATTGTTCACAATATACATGACATTTTTAAACGAAAAAATTATAAGTTCAAAAATTAATATATAAAAACAACAACAAAGGATTCACCCAGCCCGAATAAAAAAAAATAAAGACCTTTGACTTGCTCAGTACACTCCTACCAACCACAAGTCCTATAGCTCACAGATTACCATCCTCATGTCATCCACACACTACAACAGTACCACACACACTCACACACACGGCCACACACACTCACACACATGGCCACACACATGGCCACACACACGGCCACACACATCGCCACACACACTTCCCACCACACACACACTGCCACACACACTGCCAGCCACACACACTGCCCACCACACACACTGCCACACACACTGCCAGCCACACACACTGCCCGCCACACACACTGCCACACACACTGCCAGCCACACACACTGCCCGCCACACACACTGCCACACACACTGCCAGCCACACACACTGCCCACCACACAAACTGCCTGCCACACACACTGCCACACACACTGCCTGCCACATACACTGCCACACACACACACACTGCCCGCATCACACACTGCCTGCCACACACACTGCCCGCCACACACACTGCCCGCCACACACACTGCCGGCCACACACACTGCCACACACACACACTGCCCGCCACATACACTGCCACACACACTGCCCGCCACATACACTGCCACACACACTGCCACACACACTGCCCACCACACACACACTGCCCGCCACACACACTGCCCGCCACAGACACTGCCACACACACTGCCCGCCACACACACTGCCCACCACACACACACTGCCCGCCACACACACTGCCCGCCACACACACTGCCCGCCACAGACACTGCCACATACACTGCCCGCCACACACACTGCCCGCCACAGACACTGCCACACACACTGCCACCAATGCTCCATGAAGACAGAAAATTTTGTACGATAACATTAGAGTTAGTGTCATAAAAAAAAACAACAACCACGAGACCACCATGTAACCACCATGTGACCATCATGAGACCACCATGTGACCATCATGAGACCACCATGTGACCATCATGTGACCACCATGCAGCTCTCATTGAAGTAGTTAATCATAATGAAAACTAAATATTATGAATCTGGAACTGGCTGGACAGTATTCACTTTTGAACTACATGACCAACACAAATAACTATATCTGGAGGGCATCTCTAATACTATAAAGAGAATGTGTGAACAAGCAAACATCCTCCAATTTTCATGAGAAACAATCAACTCTTTCCCACGTAAACAATTCCAAATAGAATGAAACAAATATCAGCATCACCTTTGGCCATTAGTTGTGTCCCATGGACAGAGTACAACCCTCATTAGTACTACACAACAGCTGCTGGTAATGGAATAAAACAGCACTGCAGCCTCACACATAACAACTAGTGGAGGCACACTTGTGCATGCATGCATGCCCCATATGGTCAGCTACTTCACATGGCACGTCTGCCACTCACCTACTGTCTGCAGTGTGTAGTGTGGGTATATATACCATATATGGTATACGCAGTACATAGTGTAGGTATATACCATATATGGTATACGCAGTACATAGTGTGGGTATGCACCATATATGGTATACGCAGTACATAGTGTGGGTATGCACCATATATGGTATACGCAGTACATAGTGTGGGTATGCACCATATATGGTATACGCAGTACATAGTGTGGGTATGCACCATATATAGTACACGCAGTATGTAGTGTGGATATACACCATATGTGGTATACTCCATACATAGTGTGGGTATGCACCATATATAGTATACGCAGTATGTAGTGTGGGTATACACCATATTGGTATACACAGTACATAGTGTGGGTATATACTATATATTCTATATAAAGGCAATGGCTGACTCACAGACTCTTCACAACATCAAGCAGGAACACAATTTCTCATGAACGAGATACAACTCATTCTGATGACTGAGGCTGAAACATGGTGTCTACAAGAGCTGCTGGTATACCTAGACACATACATATGTAACATTTGCGGACACACCTTGGAACACAGTGATAAACCACGAAATATTGGTAAGGTTTAGAATTACAAGTCTCCATCAGTATATATCTTTGTTAGGTTGGTACAGAATGACGTCACTGGTGCTATAATACTGTGGCCATTGGTGAGTGTCATACTGTCTTACCTTTTATTGGTTGCCCCTCCTCCTCTTCCTGCTCTTTCAACAGCTTCCTGAGAGAACATAGACGTAATATAAAGCACAGCCCTTCTGCTCTATTTAAGGATCACCGAAGATCCAGTTGGTCATTATAGGCATGTATACATGTTCCTGGAATCTCATGCTTGGAACCAAACTCCAGGGCTAGTGCTAGTATTAGGGACATAGATTAGAGCCAATGTTAAAAGTTAGTGTCACTGTTAGGGTCAGGTTCATAGTTGAAGTTAAGGTTAGGGTTATAGTTATAGGCAGAGACATGGTTAGGGCCTGGGACAGACGCAGAAATAGAGCCATAATTAGGGCCAGTCACATGGTTAATGCAACAACTTGCGAGTGGATGAACCGACATATTTTTTTCCCTTCCCTACCACCTCCCACCCCTGATATTTATTTCTCCATGCCCACTGCAGGACAATGGAAAAGGGAAAGAAAAGGGGGGGGGGGGAAGAAAAAAAAACATATTACCACTTTAAATATTTGATATCCATAGATCACTATGGGAGTGTGCTATGTACCGGACTCCTGTAACAGAATCACTGCTGCATTAATCTTCACCATTTAGTCCACCTCCTTCCAAGACACTCTCAGACAGGCCACATGCATATCCATGGATCAATAGTGGTTCAGCCAAGGGTCCGGCCAAGGGTTCAACAACAGGTTAACCAATAAATATTCTTGTGAGTAAACACTTGTGTATGAGAACACAATACTTGTGCACACAACAATCCTCGTATGGCGGGTGAAGGGTCCACACTACCGGACAAATTTACATGGGGAATAAAGCCCACTCCTGTTCACCCACAGACTACCCATTCATCCATGGATATATGGAGAGGATGCAATTACACATGCAAACATTTCTACTGATTCATTTTAACAATTCCCAAGAATACATCTTACATTTGAGCAATCTTTACAAATGCTTCTTTCAAGTTTTTCTCGGGGAAAACCTTGAGCTTCTTTAGTTGCTTAACTTCCTGTGTATACATAAACAACACACCCACTCACATCGTTAATTAACCACCGACTAGCTTGTCAGAATGGCCCCAGCACACACACTCACTTTCTGGTGTTTTTAGCCTTAAGATTGCCACCTCCTCCTCAGCTTGACAGAAGTCCCCACTCTATAGAGGGAAGGGTTGATCAGAAATAAGAGAGAAGGAATCTTTCCATATCATCAACTGTTCCAACTCATACTCATGTGGTAAAAATTAGTCAAAATATATGCATTTTTTGTTGCTTTTTTTCAATTTTTTTCCTTCAATTTATAATTAAAAATTTTTTTAATTTATTAATTTTTTTAATTTATTTTATTTTATTTTATTATTTTTTATTTTTATGATTCCTCTCATTATTATGGTTTACTCTTCATCGTAATTGTCCATTAGGAATTAGGCAGGATTGTTCCTGCAAAGCTACATACCACAGATGGATGGAGGGGTAAACTAGATGGAATACTTTCTGGGTAATATCACTGGGTTTAGGATGGTTGACAATAGCTCTATGGGGACACACACTGGACCAACACCACACTGGGTTGAGGTAGGTTGAAGTAGGTTGACAGTAGCTCTATGGGGACACACACTGGACCAACACCACACTGGGTTGAGGTAGGTTGAAGTGGGTTGACAGTAGCTCTATGGGGACACACACTGGACCAACACCACACTGGGTTGAGGCAGGTTGAAGTGGGTTGACAGTAGCTCTATGGGGACACACACTGGACCAACACCACACTGGGTTGAGGCAGGTTGAAGTGGGTTGACAGTAGCTCTATGGGGACACACACTGGACCAACACCACACTGGGTTGAGGCAGGTTGAAGTGGGTTGACAGTAGCTCTATGGGGACACACACTGGACCAACACCACACTGGGTTGAGGCAGGTTGAAGTGGGTTGACAGTAGCTCTATGGGGACACACACTGGACCAACACCACACTGGACCAACACCACACTGGACCAACACCACACTGGACCAACACCACACTGGACCAACACCACACTGGACCAACACCACACTGGACCAACACCACACTGGGTTGAGGCAGGTTGGAGTAGCTTAAGAGTCACAGACATACACACATTACAAACGCTTAAGCCCAACCTTTTCACAGCATCTAATTCATCCCTCCTAGTCCTGAGGGCTAGATCTTTCCCAGCTGTGAGTAAGACATCTTCAGGCCCTCATCTTCACCACTGCTCCCTCCAGAGACCATTTCTGGTCCAGACTCCACACCAACTAACCACAGCAATTCTCTGAGAACGTAAGCCTGGGGATCCTTACCTCTTCTCTATTGTCACCACTTTTTTCTGATGCCTCAGGCATTATCCCTATTTTACTTTCAACGACACACTTCCTCCCTTCGTCCACGTGTGCAATGCTGAGTGAGCAATTTTATAGGAAGGTGGGTGGGTGGAAAAGCCAGTGCAATAACCGCATCATTATATGTTGTGATTTTGCGTACGAAGTAAGTACCTGGGGTTACAAGCTACAGTTGGTCTGGATTTAACTCTCTCAACATTGGTGAACGCAAGACCCCTGCCCTAGTGGAAGTGCGTAATACTAGGACCTGAGAGCTCTGTTACTTACATAAGAGAGAAATTCACACTCACCGAAACAAAACCATCAGAGTAACCTCGGTAGGAAAGGTGGGCCCAAGTAACTAGCTAATCTTACCTTCCAGAAGCTAAGCTTAAGAAATTTGGTTTGCCTTTGTTTTTGGCTTGAACTGTGGCCAGAACTGTGGAGAGGTCACATGCCGCCACACTCATTGCAGGAGAGGTCACGTGTCGCCACACTCGTTACATGAGAGGTCACATGCTTCAGCCACTCATGGCATTACCTGTAATGTTCAGGGATCATTTCATTGTGGTGACTGATATTTCTCAAAACTAGCATGCATGCTTGCATGCTAGGTGTGTAAGTCTAAGCCTTGTAACAACCAGACAGACAGTGAAAAGAATGTCAACAGCATTTTCAGAGGACTAGTTCAAGGACAAGCCAATTATGCCAATTATGCTGACAAAGCTTTGGCATAATTGGTTGAGAATCTGGCACGTATTGCATAATAGAATGACCAAATTTGTGCAAACAGCAAAGCTTCTCCTAGAAGTTATTTTTTGGCATGGGCAGCTGATCTCTCCTTTAATGAACTTGAATGCCTGAAATAACTGAACTCATTTTGCCAATAGATCATGTCCTATATTAACCTTCTGGGTGTGTTCAACTCCTGGAGCTGATGGAAGAGCTGGGGGTGTTTACTAACTCTCCCTTCCTGTGCAGCCCACCCTAATTCACCACAAGATGAAGTAGCAGCTGCAAATGGTCTTCAATTGATCAAAGGTGATTACAAGTTTTGCAATATTTATGCAAGTGTAATGGCCACCTTGGTGGCACATAGTCGGCATAGGTAGCTGGAATGGAATTCAGGAGAACATGGCATGCTTACTCATTTAGAAGCATCCAACATGGGAGTGTGTGGAAGAGGCTGCCATAGAGAGGTGGACTCATTGCTAAGAGAACAACATGGAAAGGCCTTTTATCTTCTACTTTATAATGTCCCCAGTTAGTGCAGTGTGGACACATCTTCATCCATTGTGGAGCTATTCTGATGTCACTGCTGTGATTAGTCAGTTGTGTGTTTGCTGAAGTGACCACATCCAGACTTCTATAATGGACAAGGTGTCTGACACATAACCCATTAATTAAACCAGTGTGTGGACACACACACACACACACACACACACACACACACACACACACACACACACACACACACTGAAAGAGGCTCAGTCTTTCATGCCATAAGGGCTAGCTGTCATCCCTTGTAAAGTCTTGCAAGTTAATTACTTCATGATTTGTCAGTAAGTAAAGTTAATTACCTTTTCTTGAGATATGCCATAAACATCCTTCAACCCTGAAGCTCCTCCATTCTAGTTTGAGGCCTCTCCAAGTCCAGTATGTTCAACTGACCTTCACTTCACTCCTGACCTTAGTGCCTTCTAGTTAGACTCCCACAACACCTACTAGCTGGGTGTGTTGGACACAATTGTGCTTCTCTTGTTTCACTATAAAACTATAAAGGCTGCCGGATCTCTACAGCTGATTGATCACCTCCAATAAGGGTTACTCTAGAAAGTTCCAGTGTGTGTGGTTGTGGGTGGGTGTGTGTGTGCCTGCCTGTGGGTGTGGTTGTGGGTAGGTGTGTGTGTGTTCCTGCCTGTGGGTGGGTGTGCATGTGTATGCACTCACTCACTCGCTCATGTTTTGTGCTGTCACTTCACTGACATAAACTGACAAGCAAATGTAACAGAACATTATATAGTGCAATGTTCTAACTAGCGGGCTATTATCTGATCCGTGGCATAAGACTCTCTGCCAGGAGATGTTTTGAGCTCTCCAGGGCGCATCTGACTATTTCATTGTTGTTTCTCTTTTCTTTTTCTTTTTTTCTTCATTTTTTTCCAATTTTTTTAAATTTTTAAAAAAAATTTTTTTTTTTTAACAGGGAGGGGGGGGACCTTAGCTAGGACATGCTGTCAAGAATGGATGTGTCTGATAGAGAGTTGACTTCAAAAGCTCACGGGGAATGTTCAGCGTGTTCTAATGTATTTTTTTTCTTCCTTTTTTTCTCTTTCCTTTTTTTCTCTTTCCTTTTTTTCTCTTTCCTTTTTTTCTCTTTCCTCTTTGTCTGTTGCTGCTGCCTCAGGTGTAGCCATGGCAATGCAGGACTCGGAGACCAGTGGTGGCAGGTTCATGGGTATTCACCACTGGCACAAGTAGTGGCCCCAATTGGACGACGAAGATGATTCCTACTCCAACGCTGACTCCAAAATCAATGGATCATTTGCAGCTGATTCAGTGATGTAAGTAGGTGTGCTTTATTTTAAATTATGATCACTGTTGCAGCCGAGAGACTGTGTGCACAGTTGACCATTGTCTTAAGAACTTGTCCATTGCCATGGAGCTGTCATGGACCTGCATCTATGTGTTTTATCTTCCTCAACTCACTGGGGTATAATGTTTATGTAGTAAATGATCCCATGACTATAGGAACTCCTATCTGTGATCACCACATATGCAACAATCTCATTGTGCACACTGTTTGTTTGTTTGTTTGTTTGTTTGTTGTGTGCTGGAGACAGCTGGCAAAGGCTTGTCTGCCTTGCAGGGCAGGTGGGATGGACTTTGGACTTGGCACTATGCAAGAGCAAGATGAGGATGAAGGGGCTGTTGCAGCAAGTGAGGAGAACCAGTGGTGGAGGGTGGGGGGTTGATGGGAGGTGGAGGGTGGGGGGTCAATGGGAGGTGGGTGGGGGATTAATGGAACTTTTGTGGGGGGTGGGGGGTGGGTGGTTGATGAAAGTTGAATAGAAACTAGGCAGTGGGTGGGCAGTGGTATGTTCTGTGATGTGTGTATGACTAGTCATTGCTGCCCACTCTATCTACAATATACTTGACTTCCTACAGTGTCAGCAAAAAGGCTTGACCCCATCCCTCGCACGGAGACATGCTCAGAACCTTCCACTGCAGGGACAGGTCATGGACAAGCCTCCCCACACACCAGCCGCCTCACCAATGGCTACCCCCACTTCCTCCACCTCCAACTCCATCAGATCACCCCAACTCAATGGAAGACCACAACAACACCACTTGCCACAGTAAGGGGGTGTGTCCACAGTAAGGGTGTGTATCCACAGTAAGGGGGTGTGTCCACAGTAAGGGGGTGTGTCCACAGTAAGGGGGTGTGTCCACAGTAAGGGTATGTGTCTATAGTAAGGGGGTGTGTCCAAAGTAAGGGGGTGTGTCCACAGTAAGGGTGTGTGTCCACAATAAGGGTGTGTGTCCACAATAAGGGTGTGTGTCCACAATAAGGGTGTGTGTCTATAGTAAGGGGGTGTGTCCACAGTAAGGGGTGTGTCCACAATAAGGGGTTGTGTCCACAATAAGGGTATGTGTCCACAGTAAGGGTGTGTGTGGAGGGGTGAGAGAGAGAGGAGTGATTACTTAGGGGAGGGGGAGGGGGTGTGACTATGTGATGTGTGAGTGTGTAACCAGTTAAACAGTTACATGACCACACTTGGTTTCCCTGGGGAACAACCTTGTATGGTACATCATTGTCACATGTCAGTCTCATTGCCCACCTCAGAGGAAGTATCCTATTGTTCCTGGAGGAAGTTTATTCTTTATTTTGGCCACCCACTTCCAGTGTCTGTTCCTCTGGGCTTGTTGTGTATCATGCCTTCCCACTCAAGAAACTCCACTGGCAAAACATGCTCCGTATTGGCTGAATTATGCTTATTGCAGTATTGATAGGACCTGAACCGTTGGGAATGTGTGTGTTTGTGTGTGCATGTGTGTCTGATTATTATTATTGGAGAGGATGGTATGTTCAGGATGATTTATGGAGTACCTATTCAGGTGGAGTTAGCACTAGCTACACTAGACTCTGTGTATTGTGTATCATAAGATAGCCATCACTGTAACTGACCTCCCATGCTAGAATAACACATCATCCAGTGCTAGTGTATCTGTGCATCTGCACACTGCAAGGCATTACACAACTTGGCCTCGTTGTTGTCTGGCCTCCAGTTCTCTTCCTCTCCTTCCATGCATCAACACTTCTGAGCATATATATTTCTGTATACATGGCACTCCTGTATGTACCCTCACCCCCTCCCTCCCCCTTCCCCTCGAGGATCCTCTGAGGAATATGACATATTTCAACAAAGCATTATGCAGTGGTAACATGGGAACCATGCTTATGATGGTCTCTATTTGGAAGGTCAGCTAGGACTTTTAGTTGAACGAACTTTTTATTGGAGTTTCTTATTGATGTTCAGGAATGGGATGTCAAAGGTCAAAGGTAAGGAGGACTGACTTCCTACCAGTTACCTATAGAAATCCTGATTGGTTGGATTACCCCCATTTTTAAAGAACCTTACTTGAAGTGGACAAGGCTTTAG
>OZ017780.1:15249938-15349938 GCA_963969325.1 Lycopodina hypogea | reverse complement strand
CCACAGGAAGCCAGGATACTGGAGAACTACCAATTCAAGTGGACAGTTTATTTCTGAGAGCTTCTGATTCTGTAGAGTTTGATGAGTTTGTGTCCAACCACAAGACTCCACCACAGAGACATGCTAATTATGTCAGTCCCGAGGTCAGAGGTCAACTATCAGCATCTTATGGTAACATTACTATACACAATTACTAGTTTAGGAATAATTACAGTTGCTATTTCTAAACTGTATACTGACTTGTATCATTATCGTGGTTTTGTAAATTTAAGAACACTTCCCCATGTTAGCATTGGTTGATAGATTGTTTTATATTTCTCCTTTCTCCTTCGTTATGAAGCAACGACACGTCACACAGTGTCACTGACATGCTTACTAGTTTAGGGATCTTTAAGTTAGTGAGTAACACTGCTAACTGATTATTAGACAAATTTATCTTTGCTGTTGAACATTGTAATAATAATCAGATTTCACTTGTAAATTGATTCTTTTGTCCACTTCCAATTGTAGCAGCTGAGATGCCAAAAATAAATTAGTTTATAGCTCATTGAACTAATGTGGATTTCATGCTTCAATAGTGTGCTATCCTACGTTTTATTATTCCGCACGATGCTAAATGCTCTTCCAATATCAGCATTTGAATTAGAGAGCACCATCTTGCTGTAATTCAAGATTTCTGTGTGCATGCGTGAGTGTTGTAGTGTGTGTGTGTGTGTGTGTGTGCGTGCGTGTGTGTGTAGTCAACACTTACACTTCGGAGGCTGGAGTTAGACAGCTGGAGAGGATGTTAGGAGCTCTCTGCAGATCAGCTGCTGTCAAGGTACATGGAAACAACTGGAGTGAACCTTTTATTATCTTTCTGTTCTCTGTTTACCTGTTGACTGCTAGCCTGTCTGTACACACATGTAGACACAGATGATACATAGAGTCAACATCAGGCAGTGTTGTCTGCATATGTTTCCCTCTGCATGCGCATGTTCACTCACTCACTCACTTGCTCCTTTTTTTTATCTGTTTACAGGTGGCAGATACTGAGCAAGTGTCTCTTCCCATCTCTATCTCCCTGGACAACCTGGAAGAGATTCTTGGGGTAAATTCCTTCCACTCCTCCCCCTCCCTCCTTCTTACCATCTCCATCCTCTCATCTCTCCACAATATCCTCTTCATTAGCTTCCAACCTTCTCCTCCCCTCCCTCCTTTGCAGCGTCCTAATTTCAGTCACGAGGTGTGTGAGAGGCTGACTCGCCAGGGGTAGCTGTGGGTCTGGCCTGGAGTGAGAGTGGTGGTGAGATCATGTATGTGGAGGCCTCCAAGATGGTGGGCAGTGGGGGGCTGGTACTCACAGGGCAGCTGGGTGACGTCATGAAGGAGTCGGCCCAGATAGCACTGAACTGGGTCCGTGCCAACTCACAGAAGGTTAGAGTGTGTGAATGGATGACATCAATGGAGGGTCGTGGGGGGGGGGGGGGGGGGGGGTTAACCAAGGAACTGGAAAATGTATTCTCTCGATGACTATGGCTGTGTCCGTGTGTTTCTGATTATGTATTTAAATATGGCCAGAACTTATCCTCATGCAGTAGTGGGGAGTTCAGATATGAGCCTGGTCCGTGGGCATGTGTCATAGGTACCAAGAACACCACTTGTGTTCCATGAAGCCGAACATAAGCTGATGTATATTTGCTGCTTTTTCTTCTTTTTTTTTAATTCCTTTTTTCCTCACTCCTTTATTTCATCCTTCTCTCCATTTCCCCTACCCTCCATCTTTCTTTTCTTATTTTATCGCTATCACTTCTTGTTATCATTACCCAGTGTTTGTGTTTGTATGGTGAGTAAGACAATAGCTGTCCTTTGTAGTTGTTTGCTACACCTGTTGCCGTGACAGACCCTATGTAAACCATGGATGGTGAACAGCAGAGTTAGGAGTGGGAATTTACCATCAGTTGTGCCTTGCTCTGTGTCTGTGTTCCCTATGTTGTGTATGTTCAGCATGGCTGGGATTGTGAAGGTCTGGACAAGACTGACCTCCACCTTCACTTCCCGGCTGGAGCTGTGGGTAAAGACGGCCCCTCTGCTGGCTTGGCCATTGCTGTGGCCCTTGTCTCTCTCTTCACAGGCTGCTGTGTGCGCTCGGACACGGCAGTGACGGGGGAGATGACCCTGCGTGGCTTGGTGTTGCCTGTGGGCTGTGTGGTGGAGAAGGTGTTGGCTGCCCGCAGGGCAGGAGTCAGACATGTCATTCTCCCACACAGGAACAAGAAGGACCTCAAAGACATATCTGACACTGTCAAGGTAGAGGGTCTCTCAATTTACAAACTCTTGCATGTGTACAGTATGGCTTGCCCAGTGTGGCTCGCCCAGTGTGGCTCGCCCAGTGTGGCTCGCCCAGTGTGGCTCGCCCAGTGTGGCTCGCCCAGTGTGGCTCGCCCAGTGTGTGTTCCATCAAGTGTAGGTTCAACGATTGTTTATTTTTTGCTGAGAGCTGTTGCAGTATAATTCCTCAAGTGTTATTGGTTATTGATCAATTATACTGTTTGTTGTTGTGCAGGGTGCCATGAAGTTGAGCCTGGTGATGTGCATGGAGGAAGTGTTGGCTGAAGCCTTTGAGGGAGGTCTTGCAGCACTGAGGGCATCCACATTAGCCAGCAAACTCTAAACCTTCTCAGTTCATGTAATGATATCATTATTGATAATGAGAATGCAATGCTATTAGAAAATTATCATCATAGCTGTTGTTATTGTTAATTCTAGTGAAAAGTCTATCTATAGGGCGGATTTTTGGTCAGCCTCCTGTAGTTACAAACTTGTTCAGTTTGCTTAATGATTTATATAGGGAATGGGGGCTTGTGGGACATTTCTAAAGTAAATATGAATGCGCCTCTAGTAATTAGTGTTCTTTTGAACTCACCTGACTTATAATTCTTTGCAGTTAAACATAGGTGGGGGGTGGGGCTTGTGGGGCATTGCCCCCATTTCTAAAGGAAATATGATGCACCTCTAGTACTTAGTGTCTATTTTTTGTGAGTTCAGATTGGTGTTAATAAAAATATCTTTCTGTAGAAATGTCCTTTTGAATATGAAGGATCATATTACACATAGTAGTCATTCATGAATAGGAAAGTTTATTTAATGTCATTTCACCCTAGCCCTATCCACATTCTCCCTAAACTGTGCCTGTGGTCCTGTGAGTAACCACTGAAACTTTCAGGACGATTGCTCCAGGCATCTGGGATGAAATGCATTATTCAAGGACAGACATATGGACGGACACACACTACATGAATTACAGTAAGATTGCTATCATAAAATTTGGTGTTATGTGGCAGGGAAGTAAAGGTGTGGCAGGGAAGTATAGGTGTGTCAGACAAGGTAGATATCAGAGACTGTTTTATCCTGGTCCAGTGAAGTAGGAGTGGTAAACGCCTACTGAAGCTCCTCCCTAAGCAAAGGTGTTGACTTTGTTAGTGCTAGTGTGGGAGTGTAGTAGGTATGACGAGAGGATCTGGATGAAGGGGGCAGAGGAAATGGAGTAGAAAGGGTGGAAAGGAATTCAAACAGCACAGGAAGGTGGACAAACATGTAACCACACAACTCAACAGAGACAGATTAAGGTGGACATCAATACAAACAACATTCGACGTCATGCATGCAGACATAAATCGTGAAAGAAAATTTTACTTATCTTCCTTTCTGTGGAATGATGGCTACATACACCCTTTCCCATCCCACTCCCCTCAATCTTGCCTATGTACTTCAAAACCTGCTGTTGACTGGCCGTGATGAGCTGAGTCTAATGGCTAACCATGTTACATCATCTCATGTACTTTTTAAGCCTCAGCTGGTTGAATATGCAGTGATTTTCTTTCTTCCAGCCCTGAAAAGGGCTCTGCTCTCTCAGGTTTTATGCTGATTGAAGGCGTTAGTTTCACTGAATGGAAGTTCACTGTTGCCTGGTAAAGTGGTGAAGCTGAATGATATTAATGTGATGTGCCAAGTGCTGTGTATTAGGAGCTGCAGGAAGAACAAGACTGGAAATTTCCAGCCAAAAACCCATCCACTTACGATTTAATGTTTTGACTTAATTTTGACTTAAATTGCTGAATTCCAAATCCACGATAAAAGAAAAAGGGGGGGAGGGAAACGAAACATCCAACCTTGACCAGTAATTGAACTTGAGACCTTAGCACTGAATACCAGAGGAAGTTTCCTAAGAATAACAAGGTCAACAAGAAAATAACATTTAGACTCAGCGAAAACAAATTAGTGGGTAAAAATATGAATTTTCTCCTGAGGAAAACTATAAAGTTTGAAATTTCATGAAGGACTTGCATTGCATTTAAGCTTAGAGAACTGGGACTCCAGACTATTATTCTGCATTAGAGTCATATCGAGAACTTTGCTATCACTTTAAAATTGCATATATGTAAATGCTCTACCAAGGAAATCAGAATAAGGGTAGCCTATTCCATGCAGAGATAAGAAAGAATACACATGAAATCAGGAAACTGGCTATCAAGAATAGTAAATTGGCTCCGCTCCAAATTAGAAATTATCTTTTGGCCTCCAGTAGTTTGCTTAATGTTTTATATATAGGGGGTAGCAGCTTTGTGGGGCATTTCTAATGTAAATACTATGAATGCCTCTAGTAATTAGTGTCCTATTTAGTTCACCCAGGTCACATTTCTTTGCTGTTACGTATAGGGCATGGGGGGCGGGGGATGGTTTCTGAGGCATTACCCATTTTTAAAGAAAGTATTATGATGCACCTCAGGTATTTAGTATCCTTTTGATGCACCTATATGATGAGAATAGTTGAAAATATAAATTCATCTAGAAATACCCTTTTGAATAGGATCAGACCAAAGATTGCAACTTGGTGGTTACTCATGAACAAGGAAGTTTATTTAATGGATCTATGTCCTAGCCCTAGCCCTAACCACATTCTCCTCAACCAGGCCAGTAGTCCTATGAGCAACCCCTGAAAAATTTTGGATGATAGGTCCAGTATCTGGGAGATGTGTCACACAAGGGCAGACAGACAGATGGACAGACAGACAGACACACACTACATGAACAATAGTAAGATATAATTGAAAAAATCAACAGATTTTGTAACAAGAAGTAGTGCATAATTATTCCCAGAGTCCTTTTACATTTTATTGAATTACTTGAACAATGCAGTTTTTCAATCTTTTCCCACCCTGCTGGAGATGTGAAGCAAGTGTAAGTGGTATAATGCTAGCTCATGTGCTAAAACTAGGTCATAAAAACCATGATTCTTTTCTATGTATATCAATACCTGATTTGCACCACACATCGACTACCTTCACGTGATGTGGCTCTAAGTACTTTCAATGTCTTTTTAATTAAGAGGGGAAACAAAAGTCAACGATAAACGAAGAATGAAGATAGGGAAGGAGACAAAAGAATAGAAGAAGAAAAGAAAAATCCATCCATCTGGGCTGGAATTTAGCAAAGTTCTCCAGAATGCAGAGGAACACCTATTTCAGGGCATTTAGCAAAGTACCTGCAAACAGCGGTACTCCAGCTGAACATTGAAATCGAAAGGACGACTGCCAGTTAAATCGGTGTGGTAGAGCACCTGGCACATAAGAACAAGAACATAGTCACCCTGCTCCAAGAGACCCATTGCACTTGTGTTGATAAGCAAGTATTTCAAAACTTTGCCCTAGCTTGGTCAATCCCATCTGTTCATGTGAACCTGTCCTGGACACTAGCCGGTAGATCTCCCAAAAATTCTGAGATCGAATGGTTGTGCATGGATGTTGCTGGCCCAAATGTCATCAATGTCTACCAACCTCCATCACCGCACCTTTTAAAAGTGTCCCTTCCAGTGCTCCCATCCCCATGTGTGTATGTTGGTGATTTCAATTACTGGGGATACAGAGCCATTATATTAAACAGAGTGTTTGGTTGAGTGGGCAGCAAATAATTACTTAATGCTGCTTCACAATCCAAAGAGCGCAGTTAGTTTCACCTCCGGGCATTGGAACACAGGAAGCAATCTGGACCTGGCCTTTGCAAATGCCAGACCAGAAAACAGGCTCCCTGACTGATGTGGTCTTGAGAAGTTCCCTCTGTCCCAACATTGACACTCACTGATCACTGCTGCAAAACTGTGGCCCAGGTACCAAGTGAACCAGTGAAGTGATGGAACTTCCGCGGAGCTTATTGGAATCACTACAAGCCTCCTCACCAATGAAGCCACACAGCGTTTAACATCTTTTGGTACCACCAATGTTGAGGAGGATTATCAGGACGTTTGCAATACCCTTTTCAAAGCAGCCAAAAGATCCATCCCGCACAGTCATAGAAACAACTACATATTGTATTGGGATAAGGAGTGTGAGAGTCTTTATCAAACTATCCTGGACGCCACCAATGGTAAAAAGTCTAGCAGTGCTGCCACTGCACTGCACTGCTGTCCTATCTTGATCAGCAAAGGCATTAAAGAGGGAATGAAGCCTTGGATTCCATTGGCTCCTCATATTCCAACTGCTAAACATGGAGTACCCTCAATAGGCTCACGGATAAATTGACATACTCTTGCAAATATCCCATTTCAGCAAATACCATCGATCACAAGTTGTGAGAAAAGGATCCTCCCTGTGATAGACCACAAGTCTGCTCGACTCGTGGCTACAAAGGTGTCCGACCTCTGGAGGGTCTTAACACCAGATGGTCAAATTCTCTCTGGTGATTTCACCATGGAAGAGCTCATGTCTGCCCTCCAACACCTGAAGCCTGGAACATCCTTCTTGGTCAGATTCCACCTGCCCAGAGTTAATACTCCATGCTGGCTTTGAAATGAAGTCCTGGTCATCTGAAATCCTATTTTCATGCTTGAGCAACCTCAAGACACCCAAGATCTGGAGAAAAGCACTAGTTTTCATAATCCTCAAAGAAAACAAGTCCCCAGGGGATTCCAAGAGCTATCGACTCATCTCTTGGCTGTGTATCCCCTTCAAGGTCCTCAAGCATCTTATCTACACCCGTTATTAATCCGCTTCTCCCTGGGAAGAAAGTTGCGTTTCCAACATGGGGTATAAACGTAGATGAAGTTACTTTGCTTGCTCAGGACATCGAGGAGACCTTTTTTGGTTGAAAGGAGGTCAGCACTGTGTTTGTTGACCTCAAAGAAGCCTATGTTATTGTAAGGTACCACAGCCTCACCTGCAAGCTTCTGCATCTGTTGCCACACAGTCGCATGGTAAAAATGATCATGGAGCTTGTCAAAAACTGCAGCTTCACCCTAACCACAGGGAAAGGAACACGCTGCACATTAAGATGCCTCAAAAACAGCTTTCCACAAGGGTCAGTCTTGGACCCCCTTCCATACAATATCTACACCTATAGATCTGCTGACATCAGTCTCACAGAAATATGCATATGCAGTTGATCTTGCATTTGTGCATTCTGCCTGAAATGTGCAGGCTGTTGAAGAGGCTCTTAGCCAAAACCTAGTGACACTAGTAGCATACCTCCAGACTTGGCAGCTGAAGCTCATTGGTCAAAAACAGTGTGGCTGCCTTGAATTTGAACAACAAGGAGGCAGGTCATAAGATCAACTTTACACTTGAAGGAAAATGCCTGTTCTTCACAAAGATACCAATATACCTTGGTGTGAAGCTGGACTGATTGTTTATGTACCACTGACACCTTGAGTTATTGTATGGAAAACTAACTTCATGCGTAGCCCTTATGAGGCGGCTCGCCAGATTGGGATGGGGTGCCAATGCAGCCATTCTTCGAACAGCTGCATTGGCTCTTGTGCACTCTACAGCTGAATATTGTACATGTATTTGGTGTTGCAGAGTACATATCTGTATCATCAATACAGCAATTAATAATGCATTCTGCATACTGACTGGATGCCTGCGTCCCACACCATTGGACAACCCTCCCATTTTTTCAGGCATTCAACCTGCTGAGCTTCACCAAATGCTGGCCCTGTTGTATCTCAGTTGCCAGACTCTGATACCAGGCCATCTGCTTTACCATAAGCTAGCACATCCTGCCAATCAGCCTTGGCGACTGAGGTCACGGTACCCATAGGTACCAGCTGCAAAATAGTTCCTTAGGACCAGTAAAACATCAATGCTGCACATTGGATGGATCATGTTTGGAGTGCAGAATGGCACAACAGTGCCTCCAGATTGTGCTCCTTCATTACTGATGCCAAACCTTGCCTATCGGGATTGCCTCTGCCAAGACCAGTGTGGACAAGGCTTAACCTCCTTTGCATCAATGTTGGATGCTTCCCACTCATCCATGCACTAATGGGGAATGGCCTCTTCAGTTATCTGTGAGTGTGGAATGCTGGATCAAACTGTAGACCATTTTAAACAAAGATGCCAATACTTGCCACCAAATGACATCCGTGGTCTGCAGGTCCTGGATGATGTCACCTAAAATGGCCCAACATCTAACCTGAATGCTTTTGGACACTAGGAGGAGATTTCCTCTTCATAAATGGTTCAAATATTGTGAAAAAGCTCATATTACCTAGCTCAAACATAGTGAAAAGGAAAAGGTTTGCACCTACATGCATATCCTCTTACAGCACCATAGCTTTTTGAAGTTGGCCCCACATGTTCTGTTATAGCCATAGCCATCCTATGGGGCTAGAAAGAGGAAATCATGCACTATTATGTCCTGATCAGTAAAATAAGATGTTGAGAAGGCTCCTATGGTTTATTCCAAGCAGTATGGAAAACTATACTGTTCTTCTTCCTTCCCGGGTGACAAAGGTGGATGAGAGGGGTGTGGGGTTGAGGGCTCTATTTCCCCCCCCCCCTTTATTTTGGCCAGTTGTACGATGGGGAATGTGTTTTATTCCCAACCCCTCCTTTGTCACACCTAAAAAATTTATTTAAGGTGATGGTGACGCAATAGATAAAAGAGTACTGGGAAACACAGCTTGTAGTAACGAATAAGCTGTGTAGTTGGTTACTTCTGTTTTGTATGTTGGTGTCAGTGTGGGTGTTGTGAACAAATGAGTATCAGCAGGGAGCATCTTTGCTATAGTGAAGTAGGTGCCATCTCCTAGAAAATGCAGTATAGTGGCAATAGGGTAGACAGTGAGACCATTAGGGCTTACAGGGACATAAAATCATTTCATATTCAAATTATTATATTGTTATTATTTAGTAATTATCATCAATGTAAATACCTTACATACGTTATTAATTAGTCAAATAGGAATGCATTAATTCATACCATTCCTGGATAAGGATATTCGAATCCAGCATAAGCTGAAAGGACTCTGCAATAAATAAATACAAAAGCAGATTCATAATCAAGAAATGATATATGCATTATCATTATATATGCATTATCATTATAATGCGTTATCCAACTTTTTATACAAAATCATTCTATGGAGAAATTAAAATAATTTCATGTAGGAAATGTTGGATAGGACAATCGAACTCAAATGTAAATTTAGTAAATAGAATCAATACAATGTCAGAAAAAATAACTCCTTCTGTTTCATTTCATATTCAGGAAAGCCTGGGTTATAATAATGAGCTATCAATACAAAAGAAAGCTATTTCCAAAAGGAAGAGAGGTTTGGAGGAGAAGATAGAGAGCATGGGTGCTGATGCCAAGCTGGCAAGAGATTTAGCCAAGGTATGTCACAGTTACATGAAATTATAAATCTTTATATGGTATTATATCCTCATTGCCAAGCCACACCAAACTCTATTTTTGCAGGGTCAGCTGCACCAGGAACAAAGTGTGGCATCATCATCTAAATTGTCAACTATTTAGCAATAGTTGACAATTTAGAAAAGGGAACAGACATACCAAAAATGACATAATAATATTAATTATGTTTCTTAGGATGTATGCCACAAGGGCCACCCAGTGAGTGACACTGTGACAGCTAAGGCCTACAGTTATGGACTGGTGTCTCCATTGATCTGACAGAATGAGAGTGCACTGTAGGCTGTGGCATGGCTTTTGTTGGTGGAGACAAATCTGCTCAGGTTGGATGTGAATAGTGAGAGTCTAAGGAGAAACTAGGGCATGTCAACAGTAGGTTTGGTTGCTATATGCTGTCTTCAGTCAGTCGATAGAGACAGAATCATGGCCGCCATTCATGTTGATCACATAGTACTTCTCATGAACTTTAATGATCTTAAATGGGCCATCATAGGGGTGCTGCAGTGAGCCTCAATAGGCATCATCATGAACATAAACATAACCAGTGGATGCCTGGTTGTCAGGTTTGTAGGCTGAACGACTGCCATGAAATCCATTGCAAGTGAAAAGGGATTTTTGCATGTTTTTTGGAGCTGTCGGAGAAATTCGGAAGACATTCAGAAATCCCGTGGCTCATGGTGGGGGAATTCACAAGAAATGTGGAAAGAAGTCCTGTAAACTTGTTCGAGTTCTGTTCTGAGCAGTCGAAGACATCCCACCAGGCTGTCTGGATACCGAGTAGCACAAGTAGTAGTTCGTCCATTCAATGCGGGCCTTTGAGCCAAGCCTTGAGGCATCCTTTGAACCATCAATGGAAATGCTCAACAAGTCCATTGGCTTGTGGGCTGTAGGCTGTTGTATCAGAGGAAGAGAACCCGAGAAGGCAGTTGAGTTCAGACCTTAAATGGCTGGTGAATTGAGGGCCATGGTCGAGGTGATATCATCAGGCACTTTGAAGCAGGATATCTACTGACATATGAAGGCTCTTGCATAGGTCTCAATGCTTGAGTCAGGCAGTGGTATAGCTTCAAGCCACTGGGTAAAACAATCAATGATCGTAAAGTAGTACTTCATGCCCTCAGACTCGTCATGGGAATCCACTATGTAAGCGTGGAAGCTGCAGCATCAATGATCTGAAGGTGCATGCTCAGTGAGAGGTGCATGGACATGACGATGGGTCTTTGATGCCTGACAGGGGTGGCATTGTCGCACCCCTTGCGGACATCATGTTTCTAACTGTGCCATATGAAGCGTGAGGATATAACATTTTGTATCAGTGGGCAGCTGGCATGGGCAAGGCTATAAATGGAATCAAACACTTTCCTTGTGCACTCTCGAGGGACTATTGGTCAAGGTTTACTCATGGAGATATCACAAAGGATGGTAGAGTCATTGAACTGGACATTGTCAAAACAAAGGCCAGTGATGGAGGTTTTATAGGTAGCTATTTACTCTGAAGTGGCCTGATTGGTACAAAATATACTGTGCCTCTTGTCAGTGTCAAAGTCCAGGTCATCTTTCAGGCAGCTGAGGAGATTGGAACAGTGTAGGTGGATGGGGTGGGAAGAGCGGTGGTAGATAGGATAGGTTCTGTAGAGGTGGATTTGAGTTGTTGGAGGTGGATTGACTCGGAGAGCCAGGTGCAACATTCTCTAGTGAGAAGTTCGAGGATGTTCTACATTTAAAAAATGAAGAGTTTCTTTTTTAGTAACTTCCAAATTCACCATTTCCTATTTGTCATGCACTTACTTTTTGTGTTTTATGGTGTCTTTGATAAAACTAAGGATAATGAAAACATACTAAGTAGGTACATACAATGGCCCCCTCTTCACCACTCCTGCATGCCTCCTTCACCTGTTATGCCATGACAAGAAATAATTGGAAGCAGATTCATAAGAAAAAATTGGCAGCAGATTCATAAGAAATAATTTGCAGCAGATTCATAAGGGATGCAAACTATATTTACCTTTCTTATCTCCCATACCAACTTATTCCTGAGGGTCTTCCAATTCTTAAGGCAATCCTCTGCCTTCATCTGTTTTCCAACCTTTACAAATGTAATATTATAACTAGTTAGCTCTGTAGATACAACTAGCTGTACCAAATTGCTGATAGATTACTTCTTTATATAGTTTTGAACCTGAATGGCAACCTCTCTCCAGGCCTTCTCCTTACCCATTAGATCTCTGTACTACGTGGCAGAAACCGGCCACAAACAGGGGTACATTCATACAGATTCAACCAGCTTTTATTCTTTCTTTTAACAGATATTTTGGGCTGACAGTGATGCTGCACGTTGCATTGACGCTGGAAATGAAAAAAAAATTATTCAATTGTTGAACTCATTGTGGTTCACAGAACAATGCTACCCCGTTAAGCCATTTCTTTGTGAACGCAGAGCTGAACGTCACTCTGTGAACCCGCCTTAACACAAAAAAGTAATGGGGAGGGGGGGGGGGTGGGAGGGTTGGGAATGTGAAGATACTGCCGCACGTCCTGGTCTGCTCAAATAAGCTATAAGTATACCCTTAGAACTTGGATTGTTATAATTTCCTGAATCATCTCATGTTACAAGGAAATTGAGATTGAATTATTGTCAATTATTTGTGTGCCTACGTGTGTGTGTGTGCCCACGTGTGTGTAATGAGGATATAATCAGAAGATGAACTCAGAGGATAAACTACTCAAGGAGCTCTGTCTATTCATGGTACACTTAGAGCCTTTGATTAAAAGAAGGAAGATTGTGGTCTTACACTGAGCAGTTGAAACACAATCTTGTTAGAATGAGGTCATAGACAACAAGAAACACTCTATTTTACTGTCAGCCTGTGGTCTGCAACATACAAATTGCTTAGAAGTTTAGCTGGTTGTTGCTCTCTCTCAAGCTGTTTTAGCTAAATTCCTAATACCTGAGCATCAATAATAAAGCCATAGGTAGGCTAAATATATCTGAGCTTCTTGAAGCCTAACATTCTGAAGGTTTCATGTGAAATAGGGTGGAACCAATTGTGACAAAATGGAATGTAGTGTGGACATGTGGAATCAGTTCCAGATGTGGGTGAAACCAGTTTTAATGTGGAGTGTGGACAGGGCTTTGCTGAAGATCTTACAAGACAATTATAACCCCAACCCATCAACCATTGTTCAATGAGGACCTGATAAAACAGCAGCCAAATAATTGGTGTGCTGCGGTGAAGCACTACTCTTATGGAAATGTCTTGGACTACATGTCCCAGATTGCCTTTTCTGCAGAGTGCAACTGGACAGCATTCAAAGAGCAGAAAAGGATTTAACACATCAGAATGCTTTGGAGTTAGATACAGCTATGGAAGCAGTAGCTCAAGATAGTAAAGATATGAAGAATTTTAGTGCTTTTAGTCACACTAAAAATCAGGGTATCCATTGGAATACTAGCAAGGATTGGAATAAAAAGTACTCTCTAGCAGATTCTA
This sequence comes from Lycopodina hypogea, assembly GCA_963969325.1. Classification (NCBI taxonomy): domain Eukaryota; kingdom Metazoa; phylum Porifera; class Demospongiae; order Poecilosclerida; family Cladorhizidae; genus Lycopodina; species Lycopodina hypogea. Next base: position 15,336,760 of record OZ017780.1, on the reverse strand, counting down.
TAACAAGCAGGAAAGAGTAGAAAGGTAGATTATCCAAGCATACCTGTTGTTACGGTGGAGGTGAACATCAAACTAATGTCTGCAATTTCAAAGAAACAGAATACTTTCCACAGTGAATACTGAGGACATATTGCAAAGGTATGCAGAGCCAAGTAAGGCAATAAAAATTCCAAGAAAACCCATGGATACTTATTCCTTGTTTACTGTACAGTACCAGAGGAGCCCAGGAGCTATAATTGTAGAGCTTACTTTAAATATAGTTCCAGTATCTATTGTAGTAGATACTGTTACAGCATTTTCCTTTATTAGCACAGCTACTAACCACAAGATTGCTCAATTAAGTCAGTTACCTCTCCAGAAATCTAATGTCATACTGGGGACGTACTCTGGGGAATGCATCAACATTTATGGGTCTGTTGAAGTAAAAGTTTGCTATCAAAGGAGCACCAAGGTGTTGAGATCACAAGTTATTAAGAGGGAGGGACCTAATCTTCTTGGTTGAGACTTGTTGGAAACCTTACAAATATGGCTCAATATTGTGTGTAATCTTCTGGGTACCATTTAAAAAGGTGTTGATGAAATATTAACCAAGCATATTAATTTTTTTTTTTCTAATGAGCTGGGTGCAGTAAGGTCATAAACCAAACTGAATGTTGACCCAGCTATGCGTAGATTCTGTAAAGTCAGAACAGTTCCATAAGCCCTGAAGCCATTGTTTGAGTGTGAACTATATAATATATAGACTTGAGAGTGAAAGTATTGTTTCACCTGTTTAATTCTCACACTGGGCAGCATCAATTGTTCCTATAATAAAAAGGAATGGTACTTTGAGAATATATGGTGACTACAAGGTTACTGTGAATCAAACACTACAAGTTGATTCCTACCTACTACCAAGAGTAGAAGAATTATTTGTTTCTTTATCAGATGGAAATTATTTACTAAATTATATATATCCTAGGCCTATTTTCAAGTGCCGTTGGAAGATGAGTCAAAACAATATGTGGCCATTAACACTCACAAAATGTTTCAATATAACAGATTCCCATTTGGGATTTTATCATCCCTTGCCATTTTGTATACAGCATGAAAAACTTGTTAAAAGGTTTGTGGGAGTATCAGTATACCTGGAAAATATTTGGATTATTGGGTCATGTACTCCTGAACATCTCAGAAATCTATATTCACTCTTGGAAAATTAGCATCAGCTGGGATTAGGCTGAATTGAGTTAAATATGCCTTTATGTTGCCCGAGGTAGAAAACTTTGGTCATATAATTGATGAGCATGGAATACCCTCTACCAAAGAAAAAGGTAAAATTATAAAGGAAGATCCTACACCCAACAATTTTCCTGAGCTCTGAGCATTCCTAGGGATCATTAACTACTATGGGAAGTTTCTGTCTGACTTATCATCACAATTGTCTCCATTGCATGAGCTTCTGCAGAAGAAGTCCCAGTGGAAATGGACAGGTACACATGTAAAATCATTTGAAGCTGCTAAAGTGATTTTGCAAGTAAACTTTCATTAGTTCACTATGATGACTCAACCATTAGTACTAGCAGGTAATGCACCTCCTTGTAGCTTAGGGGTGGTACTATTTCCTAGTATGCCAGATAGTTGGAGAGGCCAGTTGTTTATCCATCCAAAACCTTAACCACTGCTGGAAAGAATTACTCACAGTTAGAAAGGGAAGGTCTTGCTATTGTTCATGGAGTAAAGAAATTCCATAATGACTGGTGTGCTAAACATTTTTCTATTGAGTATGACCACCAGCCATTAGCACATCTTTTCCGAGAAAGGAAGGGAATCCCACACTTGTCTTTATCAAAAATCAGAGATGGGATCTAACACTGAGTGCTTACTATTATTCTATTAGTACAAGTCTGGATAATTCATAGAAACTATAGATTCCTTAAGCAGACTTCCCAACCACGAACTACATCTTTGGATTGCTTACTTTGTAATCTGGTGCACCTGATGAACTATCTCTCAACCACATCAGCCAGTTCTGACAAGATCATGTTGTGGGCAGATAGAGATCCTATTTTATCCCAGGGAAATACCTAAGGAATGGTTGGCCACAGAAGAATCTAAAAAAGGATTTGAAGCTATATAGTTTTCGAGTGAAAGAGCTTAGCTTGTTGGAGAACATATCTTGTGGTGAGCTAGAGTAGTTTTACCACCTCAAGGCTGTAAATTAGTGCTGAAGGAACTCCATGAAGGGCACACTCATGTAAGCAAGTTGAAAGCACTGGCAAGAAGTTATATTTGGTGGCCAAGATAGAATGCTGAGATAGAGAAAGTGGTCAGAAACTGTTCAAGTTGTCAAGTATACTAATTCCCTACTGTATCTTCTAAAGAGCTTGAGGAGGAGCCAACAATAAAACAGAACATACCCAATGTGATTCCATCATCACTGAGTCATGCATGGTGGTAACTTATGCCCAGGTGCTGAGAATAATGCCTTAAAGGAGAAATGCATGCAGCAGGAGCGAGACGGGGCCATTGCATTGTATCTGCTACATACCTGGATGGCGATGGGATAGGGGTAGAAGGGAGAATATACCAGAGTGAGGAGGACCCAGCTAAGGCACTTGAAAGGAGCCAAGTGAAGGAGCGGGGTGCTGAGGAGTCTGTTGTAGAAGACCAGGCCAAAGAGTGCTTAGCTGGTGCATCTGGTGAGGTCTGGATAGAGGAGTGGGGAACTAATGGGACTGAACTTTTGGAGAAACATAATCATATGGCAAAAACTGGGAGAGACACAGAGGTATGATTATAGCCTAAAAAGGTTTAGAGAGAAAATAGATATTGAGTGTGATTTGTATTTCTGGAGAGACAGTGTATTCATCAGAAAGCTTTACCAGTTAGGGGGAAGGGACTTAATTATTGTCCCTAAAGTGGCTAGGCAAAGGTTATAAATCTAGTACATATCTCCCAATGGTGGGACATATTCCTATAGAGAGAACATTGCATGCAATTGGAGTGATCATAGATTGGCATGCAAAGGGTATGAGGGAATTGTGCACCTCTTACCTAATTTTTCAAAAGGCAGGCTTGGCTATAGTAACCAAAGCCCCCTTGCAACCATTATCCATAATGAAAAGGCATTTGATGCAGTGGTAATGGATATCTTTGGCCTATTAAAGAAAACAAAAAATCACAATAAGTACAAGCTAGTCCTAAAGGAATATAGCACAAATGCGCTGGAGGCTTTTACTTTGAGGAATGATACAACCAAAGCAGTTTTAATGTGCTTGTTAGATGCTCAGCACAAATTGGGAAATCTCGATAACTACTCATAGATAGCTGGTCCAATTTTGTATCAAAAAGTATGAAGCGAGACTGCAAGAGGATTAGAGTTAAATGGATAAGAATCTCCCCTATACCACCCCCAGGCTGATTGATTCATTGAACAGCTTAAGTGCCACATAAAAAAAAACTATTAAGGAATTTTACCTAAGAAACAGAAGTAAAATGGGATTAATCTTTGCCATTTGTTTTGTGAGTGTACTGGGGAACTGTTCATAAAACTACCAGATTTTTTTTCCTTTTCATCTTATTTTTGGCAAACCAATATGAATGCCCCTAGATTAAATGGCCAGATATTGGAGAGGGGATGAAATAGTGGAAATTTCCCCCAGCAGCTGTGTTCTTGGCAGAGGAGGATGACAGGGATGACCAAGAAAGGGATAAGTGAAATTAATACTCCCATTCACCTGTCTATCCCCCACCATGTTTAATTAGAATGGAGAAGTATATTGATGTCTTGCAGGATGTGCCTGGGAGAACCAGTCTAGTACAGCATGAAATACACACTGGAGATGCTACCCCTATAAGATTGTCCCTGTATAGACTGACCTACAAGTCTCAAGAAGTGTTGAAAGAGGAGATTAAGACCCTGTTGGACCAAGTAATAAGAAGGCTATCAACCAGTCCTTGGGCAGCCCCGATTGTATTAGTGGCTATGGAAGATAGCAGACAGAGAATGAGTGTTGATCATATGAGATTGAACCAGATGAACACAAATGACCCATATCCCTAACCAAACATATAGGAACTATTGCAAACTTGGGAGCATCTAAATACATAACAACCCTGGACCTCAATAAGAAGTATCATCAAGTCCTGGTGAAACATAGCATGGGAAAAGGACATCTTTTGTGACCCTGTACAGAAATTATGAATACACCACCATGACCTTTGGCCTAGTGTCAGCCACCTCAACATTTAGAGTTATTAACGAAGTGTTAAATTAGTTAAATCAGTTAGCAGTTGCATATTTTGATGGCATACTTGTTCATTGCTCAACATGGGAGAAGGACCTTCAATATTTGAGAAAAAATATTTCAGAAATTGTATTTAAGCAAGATTAAAAGGTCAAAGTAGTGCACATTCAGAAGTGCCAGTTGTGTTTATTTTGGTTATATTGTGGGAAGTGGGGAAGCGAAGCCAAGGGACTGTAAAGTGTCTGCAGTAAGGAATTTTACACAACCTAAAACAAAGATGGAAGTAGGCAATTTTTAAGACTTAGTTGGTATTACAGGAAATTTATACCCAACTTCTCCAACCTGGCTACCCCATTTTCAGTTCAGACCAGAAATATCATGCTTAAGAATGCTAAGTGGTATTGAAGCTGCGATCAAGATTTAAATAATTTAAAGAAACATTGATTGAGCCCCATTTCTAGTTACACCCAATAGGAACCTACCCTTTGTATTGCAAACTATAGTGTCAGCATATGGGTTGGGATATGTGTTAAGTCGTATGTATGTAAAGGGGTGGAGCATCCCATTGCCTATGAATCACAGGAACTCTTGCCCAGGGAATGAAATTATGCAGATATGAAACATGAAGCTCTCATCATAATCAAAGGTGTTAAGTACTTTAGGACATTTTTGGAAGAAAATATATTCAAAATGCAAACAAACCACAACCACTTCATTCACCCTAGCAACCTCAATGATAATGACAAAAGGTTGGCCTGGTGGGCTCTGTGTTTGCAGCATTACAATTTCTCAATAATTCACAAGAAGGACAATGCCAATGCTAATGCTGACAATTTCTCTAGAGATCCTAGCTTAGCATCTAGGGGTTGGGGAGTGTTAGAGCCACTGGTAGAAGCCCACCATTGCCTCCTCTGCCTAAAGTAGGAGAAATGGCTGCAATAGCCCTAGAACAAGTTAATAATACTAAGACAGTGAAAAAAGTAAAAGATCAAAGTGAGTATGGCTAGAGTAAATTTACCACCAACAGATGTTATGGACATGGACAGGGTAAACATGTTAATGGACAAGAACTGAATATCAAATAATAATAAATGAACATGCAAAAGTTCTTTTAAACACAAGTCACAATATGGAGATATTTATTATAAGGACTCAATTTATGAGGGCACAGCTGGCCATGCCTTATGCTGAATTGCACAGGCTACTGGGAGCAGAGGCACTGAGCACCATCAGCCTAAACAGTATAAAAAGGCATTGCTAACTGAACATTATTAGCTTCCCTAAGCTATCAAATGAAATGTATCATTCTTCATATCTTTAGATTGTGCCAATATTGTGAAAACTTTCTTGATTGACCCAGAGTGCATCATTTTCAACTTCTTGAGAACTCGTTGTTTGGGAACCAACCACTAAGATGCATGGTGGTGTGATTAAATTAGGTGTATAGAGTTTTATTAGAGAGATTACTACTGAATGTACAAGGGATCAGAGAGTTGACCATAAAGAAGAATGAGGTTGAGACTGAATTTAGGGCCACTGATCACACGACATGTGCTGCAATGTAAGGGAGTCTTCACTGGGGATATAGACAGGGTCATTTAATTTAAAAGGGATCCAAATATTTTACCACAAATCCTCCCATTGAAAATGTCTTCCTGCAATGACCTTTTGCTTCTTTCCCCCACAACCACCACCACCCCTGTTGGTGAAGGAATAGATAAAATTTAGTACAGCTTGCTGTCAGACTCTAAAAGCTGAACATTTCAACCAACCAAATGATATCTAATCAATTTAGCAATAGATATATTGCAGCTGCCACTAATATACCAAGATTTATGATATGGAAATGATTTATTCTTGCATTTTGAGGCAGTAATATTACTTAAGCCACTTTATGATTTAACCAAGTCAGAGAATTTCATCTCAAAAGCTGTTTTTTACAACCCCAATTTAATTTATTCCACTGATTAGTTTAGCATGATGGTAAAAATCTACTTTGGTAGGAAATCTTGGATTCAAATACAGGTGTGGGTTGTTGTTTCCCTTTTTCTTTTGCTCTTTCCCTCTAATTTTTTTTTTTTTTGCTGCTTTGTCAGGTCCCCCCATCCCTTCTTTCCTCTTCTCATTTTTGCTACTACCCCCTTGGGGGTGTGGTTTTAGGCCAATAAATTGAGAATAATCAGTGATGAAAAGTTGCTGAGTTGTATAAGTCATAAACTTCTCAGGTTGCTTCTGTGTTTTGCACATTGCAGCATTTAGATAAACAAAGCCTGGTGATGGGGGGGTGACAGCTTCAATTCAAAAGAACTCTTCACTTTAAGCCTGAATACACTTAAATAGAGTTTTTAAGCAATGTTTCATTTGGTTTGCAAGTTGGAATTATTTCAATTTGGACCAAAAGGCCGGAAAGTAAAAAAACATTAAACCTAGCCGAAAATCCTTTGTTCAATGGCAATGCTTGTTACATGCCTACTTAATAGCCATTGTTATTCGAATATATACCACAAAGTCTAGAAATTGTGTTCTGAGTGGCTTCAATCATGTATCCTTTCATCATTGGCTCAGCAACAATGATATATATACATGCTAGTAGATACATAAAATCTAAGTTCTGTTGCTGCCAATTTTAGTCACAAGATTTGAAGAATGCTTTACTGATTTAGTGCAGTAACTTGTATATTTTAAGATGAAACCACCAAAATTTTTACATTAATAAAGTAGTGGCAATTAATACTTTCATCTATGCAACTCTATTTGGGTGTGCACCAATTAGATATTATGTTAATTAGAGCCCAAAATATCAACGATTCATCCTATTTTCATTGTAAGAGAAGATACATATCATGGTACAAACTTAGTAGAGATACCTAAAATATATATTGATGATGTGGCAGAAGCAGTTATTTAAATATTACCATCTTGTGATCAATGACAATTATATTAAAATTCGATGCAGTAATTGTAGATAACTATACCTCAGTATAAGGTAAATACAAGTATGGGACAATCATAAACTTATTTGATGATTTTATCATTATCTATGCCGAAACATTATAATCAGCTGGTTCTTTTTCTAAGGTTGACCAACAAGAGTGCTCACTCGAGATATCATTTTTTCATCACTTTATCAGTCCCTGATCAAGGTAAATCTTAAGGTTTAGACTAGATAATTTATAAGGGAAAAAAACCATGAAACAATAAAGTTCATATTTGCTGACGTGTATAATGCAGTCACCCCAAGATCTCATACATTAGTTAAATGGTGAATCTGCATATTGTTCCAAGATGACATACTCAAAGCCACTTCAATGTCAGGCTGATCAAAGAGATATGATAGATGGATGGGATATAGGTCCTTTACTCATAACATATGGTTTTCATTGAATAAGGAGAATATAAAAGTGTCAGTATTCAGGGTTCAAATGATGGTGAGAGTATTCAAGCTTCCCTGGCCAAATACCAAGGAAATGTAATAAATCCTGCCAAGAGCAATGTTATCACAACATTCTCAGAAGTGCACTACATCCCAAGTATTACAAAGTAAGTGTCTAGTCCATGGTCTTCAGTAGTTTCAATGAAGTGACAAGAATACTACATTCTGAGTATCACAGAGTAAATGTCTAGTCCAAGTTATTTAGAAGTTTCAATGAAGCGACAAGATCACTACATTCTAAGCATCACAGAGTAAGTGTCTAGTCCAAGGTCTTCAATAAGTTCAATGAATAGACAAGATCTAACATCACATCTGCAACAGGCATATAAGAAATGCTATGCCTTTTGTATCACCAGGATCTTCTATCAGAGTATTACCAGGTACAAACTTTTGGAGTAGATAAACATATTCACCAATTGCAGAGCTATCATTGAATATAGCTCTCTAGAACAATTGAGTGAACGTGACATTATAGAAAAGGAAGGCAAAATCACAAAAAAAAATCTCTAACATCCTTATACAAGAGAGCCAAAGCAGTAACAAGAACTGCAAGATGGAAGGAAAACCCAAAGGTAGTCATGTCAGCAGTAGTATTAGTTTAGATAGTTTCATAAATGGAATATACTTTTACTAACATTACTGTATACCTCCAATTTTTAGTTATCAGACTTGATAGAGCTATGCTCACAGGATGCAACAAGATGGCATTATGCTGAAGCAGTTAGTGCACATTATCTGATTGAAAAAACATATTTTAGTTCAATTTCTTAAAAGCTGGAGCATAAAAAGATTAAAAATAACATCTTTTTGGCCTTAGACGATGACATAGGAGATGCTCTTGCCAAGGTATGTCCATACAAATATGACAGTACAAATATGGCAAACATCATATGCCTTTTATGGGTTGAACTATATTGTAACTACTTCTTACATACATGATTTCTATTGCTTATGAAATCTATGATCTAGGATTTACAACTAATAGAGAGAAAATTACAAAGGTTAAAGGGAAAATGCTATTATGTTAAGGATAAGCAGTCCGGAAATGAGTTCATTAGAAGCTCATTTCCTTGATCTTCTTCTTCTTTCATATACAATATCTTCTGACTAGTTGTCTGGGCAGCCTTTGAGCAGCCACTTCTTTGTCGACTCATCCAATCTACAAGACCACATTGTCCATGCAGTGGCTGGTACATGGGGCAAGTGCACAAAATATGGTCTCGTGTTTGCTCCTCCATGCCACACTCACATGTTGCACTGGGTGATTGTCCACATTTGTGCATGGACATGTTGAATCTTCCCACCTTGTGCACAAGCAATTGAAGTGCATCTATGCTTACCTAGGTAAATCCAGGCCAGTGGGTCTTTGTTGAGGGGTTCGAAAGTGGAGGTGCAGTGGAGTGGTCATTGACTCCCACTTGCTTCTCCACTTTTCTGTCATCTATTGAGTTGTACTGGATTGGTCCTCCTGCATGGTCTTTGTGAGGAGGTTTAGTGTAGCTGGCACAAATGAGCATCTAGACTTCAGCTGTCAATATTTTGGGGACTCTGAAACCAGTTGATGTAATAAATGTTTTGGTTGATTCAGAGCCCTTTGATTGAGTGAGATGGTTGCTCCAGTGTGGCATAGGTCAGCAGGCTGGATGCCTGACAGGAAAGGTAGAAACTCTGTTGGTGTGGGTCGCACATGGTATCGTTATGGCACTTGTCTATTAGATGAGTAGAGCATAGACTTAAGTGAGAGCTGTGATACGGAGGGTTTGCCCATTAGTACCATACCCAGTACCAGCAAAGTGCCTCAAAAGTGTGATACGTGATGTTAATTTCATGTGCAAGTTTTCAAAGTATCGGCGGTATGTGAGCATCCTGTCCAGCTTCACACCAAAGTAGGTAGGAGTCTCTTGGTGTGTCAGACAGGAGTCTTTGGTCTTCATATTTAGATCACATTCTGCTTACTTGATGTCAAGATAAAACGAGATCAACAGTTTTTTTTTCACTGAGCTTTAATCTCAATTTTCTGAGGTAGTCTGACAGTCTTGCCATGTCCTGGTTCAAAGCCTCCTCGGCTTCTTGCCAGCTACACACTGTGTGCATTATCTCCAGGTTGTCGGCATAAGCATACTTTCTGACTGTGGTATTAGGGAGGTCATATGTATAGATATTAAATAGTAGTGGAGCCAGGACAAATCCCGGTGGAACACCTTTTTTCAGGTGCCAAAACCTGCTTTGCTGGCTGTCAGTCTTGAGGATGCAGCTGCAGTTTAGGACAAGGTCCATAGTCATTTGGACCATGTGTTTGTCTGGTAGAAGGCACAACAATTCGCAGATGAGGCCACAGTGCCACACAGTGTCTTAAGTAGCCGTAAGGTTGACAAATACAGCACTAGCCTTATCTTTAGCCTCAAAGCTATCCTCAAGGTATTGTGTCAACAGGGTAACTTAGTTAACTGTTGACCTACCATGAAGAAAGCCAGCCTGTTTAGATGGAAGTTGAGAGTCTATGACTGGCACTATGCATGAGTGGATGAGATGCTCAAGGTTCTTGAATGAAACAAAGTAAAAGATGGGACGGTAACTTTGAGCTTCATTCAAGAGCTTATTTGGGGATTGCTATAACTATGGCTCTCCACCAGATCTTGGGGATTAGGATGTTGCACATGCACAAAGAGAGGAAATCATGGAACTAGGCTTTCAGCTTGTCACTGACATGGTGTAATATCACCAGGCATATGCTATCTGGCCCTGGAGCTTTGCCAGCTTTGAGTTGTTGGAGGGCTGAGTATAGTTCCTTGGTCGTGAACTCTCCTGAGAGATTAAGGTCTATGCTTTGGGCCCTCCATTGGTCTGAAACCTCCTTGAATATGAGCCTGGTGAACTCATGGTGCTTGTTCTTGAATACCCCATTATTCACAGGTGAGAGATAATGGGGTTTGCCAAAATGGGGCACTTGCAAGGACGTGCAGACCGGCCAGGCAGTTGGTTAACTGTTTCCAACACTTTGCAACTAGAATGCATGAAGTTGATGTTGTCTACAGCCTCTGCCCAGTGGGATTACATCTTCTGGTCAAGAGAAGGAAGTAATTTCTCTAAAGCAAGTCTGGTCTCATTCTTGGGGCAGTGCATTGGAAGGTGAGGTAGAGGTTGTTGCACTCCTTATCCCAGCATGGAATATAGGTATTTCAATATCCATGCAGGATGGTCTTCTTTGCCTCTGAGATGAGCAATTCACAAAGCCTGGTATGTCTGATTCACATCATTGCTATCTGGAGGTGGTAGGTCCTTAATGGCTTCTTCTATAATCAGAAATGCCAGGACCGGATTAGTTCCAGTGTTCCATCTACCTGAGTGGAAACTGTATGGCTCCTTTGGGTTCTATAGAAGGCTGAGGTCATTGACATTATCCAATTGGACCAGGCAATTTCCTCTCCCAATGTAATTTCGATACCCCCAGCTTGTGTGCTGGCAGTTAGAGTCACCAATATATGTGCTGGGTGGCAGGAACATTGGTAGGGATGCTATGGTCATTTGGAAGAGGGTGGCTTGTAGATATCGATGATTGACAGTCTATTTTTGTGTGTAGCCAGTAAATATCCGAGTGGTTGAGAGACTCCCCCTCATAGATCCATCTCAGATCTTTATGGACAAATGTGGCTAGGCCATGCTTCTTGCATGATATAAATCCTGCTAGCTCATAGTTTGGGAGAACTAGTTTAGCTGCATTAGTGCAGTGGATTTCTTGGAAGAGAAGAAGTCCAACTGAATGTCTCAATACCATCTACTCGATGATTTCCAGCATACTTGATGTTATTCCTTTGACATTCAGCTGCAGGATGTTGACACCATCATTTTCGACAGCTATCAATGCCTGCCCTGAAAAGGGCTCATGCTGCCACCGGGTTTCCTGCAGTTTCTTCGTACATGTAGTCTGAGTTTGAGTTTTGCTTTCGCAGTTTTGGTTAAACCTAGTTCACAATATGTTGCAACACAGAGTGATGGTTTGTGTAATGAGGTGAAGTGACAGGTTATGACATGGTATGACTCTTTATGAACAAAAATTGGGTCCCATTGCATCACAATACAACATGTCGCATGAATAGATCCAGTTTCTATTCCAGAGACAATAGTGTGGTAGAGTTTAGAGAAAAATGGATGGAGGAAAGTTAATTGAAGTGGTCAGAGAGTTTCCATGCTTGTGGATGGTCTCTGCCAGGGGCTATAGAGAACAAGGGGCAAAGGAGAATGAATAGAAAAAGAGCGCTAGTGATGTAAGTACCAGGCCTTTCCTAATTATGCTAATTTTTGAACCAATTATGCTATTCTTCTATGTTCCATTTTTAATCAATTATGCTTCAAAGTACCAATTATTCTTATAAAGGTACCAATTATGCTTTATATTTAATTAATTATTCCCACATATAGGTCATCAATTATATAGGGTTAAAAATATTCATTTCAAATCAAAGGCTATTTCATAAGTGTCAACAAAAAAAAAAAAAAAGGAAAGTAGTCAATAATATTCCCAATAACAGGTTTGTCTTTAATTGAAAGAATTTTGAGTATCTTTCAGCTGCAGCTGACCAACGTTGTACTAAAACCACTTGCTTACCAGCACTGGACCTTCTTGATAGCTTGGAATCAATACATGGGTAGCCCAGCTTTCATATTATCTCAGTGAACAGAGTGAAAAAAAGGAGGAATTTTAAAACTTCAATATCAATATTGTTAGGATAAAGTTCACACACCTTGGCAGGATTTTAAAAAGATAGGTATGTTTTGAATGTATTCAATCATACTTTGAGATAATTATAAAACTTCAACTAAAGTAATCATGTAGCAAATAACAGCAATGTGGGGATAATGCACTGTAATTTCAATAGAGAAAAGAAAAGATATATGTTCATATATTGACAATATTAGGGTGCCATATCCTTTAAGATTGTATGTTGGCTTAACAAAAACATTGCCAACATCTACAGGAATGGCCAGTTTTATTTGTAGCTCTATGCTCTTGTGGGGTTAGAAAATAACTCAAGCAGATTAGAATGATACAAACTCCCTAAAGAATTTATGATCTTACTTGAGCATTTTTTTATCATCAATGTGGGCTTTGAATGTTTGCACAGATAATCCGATTTATGTCTTCCAAGTTAATCTTGACATCGTACTGCAAGGAACATGTTATTAATCCATGTTATTGAAAAGTGATCAAATACATGTGCATTCAGCTTTCTCAACTCTCAGCTACCAATTATGCTCAAGAGTTACCAATTATGCTCCCAGTTACCAATTATGCTCCAGAATTACCAATAAGGCTCCCAGCTACCAACTATGCTCGAAATTATGCTAGCATAATTAGGAAAGGCCTGGTAAGTACTCTATATAAGTATTAAGCCTTGTTCACTTTATAAATATTTAGCTAGACTTTGGAGTGTGTATATCAATGATGTCGCTGGTGGTGTAGATTGGAGGAAAACTGACTATTACAGATTGTACGAAAAAGTGGAATAATTTGAGGGACCATATTTTGAGGAAAATTAGGAAGTGCAGAACAAAGCCAAGTGGTGGGCAAGGTCCACCTTATGAATCTAGGTGGCCTCATTATGAGGCCATGACATTCATTTATGACTCAGTTCAACATAGGGGGGTAATGAACAGAATTACAATGTTGTATACCCTTTATCTACTAATATGTGTCTTAATAACAGAACATATTCAAATATTAGGTAAGGGTAGGCCAGCCAAGCCACTAACGTCACATGGGATGGAAATGATGCCCTCCCTTAATTGGAGGCCAACCAGGTCCAAGATGACATCTTGAACGACAGGTAAATACATGTTTTGCTTTTGATATGTTTATGTTATGCTATTTTTTCCCCCTGTAGCATACTAGATGAACTGGACCTATCCAGGTCTGCCTCTCCCTATTGTCCACTGAGTAGTGCAAGTACATCCCCTTCTCCCCAAATGGCCAAGAGAGCATGCAAGCAAAGGCATGCCTCTAAAGAGGTGAAACCAAACTGATGCTGCACTTTTGCATATCCTCGGTGCACTTGCTGCAAGGCCAAATAAGGAGAAGGAGGTCGATCCCGACATTCACTTTTGCATGGAACTTGCTTCCCGCCTGAGGAGATGGCCACCCAGGCAAAACATATTAGCTAAAACTAGGCTCTAGCAAGTCCTTTATGATCTCAAAATATCTGTCCACAGAATATACGCCCACACCAGTAGCTCTTACTAACACCATTGATAACAGTTATTATGAATACTAATAAGCAGTTTGAATTACCATCATTATTAATTACCATTATATTAAACATTCATTTCAATATACAATAATCAGAAATGAATGAGATTATCAGAGTATGGTAGTACTCTCTAAGTAGGGATGATTACCCAAAAGAAATGGTGGCCTCATAGATTAATACAAAATTACAGCTTCACTTTCTCTGCTATGGCTCAAACCTAGGCCACAAAACTCACCTGCAGTCCATATAAGCTGCAACACAAACTGCCAGGATAATTTCTCTCCTCCAAATCAATAGCTAAAGTGTCAAGCACAGACTCATCAAAATCACCAAATGTTCACCATCTTTCATCTTATTCTCTTTATTCTTCATTCCCAGGGCTAGAGCCTAGCTGGCTACAGCCAAAAATGCAATAATTATACTAACAGCTTACTATATCTTTGGTCCAGGTCCACGATTACTTCATTTGCTTTGTCATGCTAATAAACTACCGAAGTATATCCCAAACTAATAGCTGCAAGGTTAAGTTGAAACCGCCATTTCGACTCTACCAAATATATGTGCACAATTAAAAACCGGTTTGTGCATGAGGCTATGAATATCATTACCAGAGCTATGCTTCCAAAGAATGTAAGTCAAATTCAGTAGCTAAGTTTATTACAGCTAGCCATAGAATTGTTATAGCTAGCTAACTGTTACCTCCTGATAATTAATTAAGAGTAATTGAGTACTGTACTGGGAAAAGGCACTCCCTCTAGAAAGGTGCAGGTAGAATGCAGCACTTGTGGATGACAATCAGATGTATACAAGATGCCAATCCAGTACTGTAGCCAGCTATCTGACAATGTGAAAAAAATAAAGGAAACAAGTGAAAATAAAAAACCATTCTTAGAAATAAAAACAGTAAATAGGGATGATGTGTCGGCAAAAAGTGCAGAAACAAGAATTCTGTGACAGTATGTGTTACAAAATTCCCTACTTCACTGATTCCTGTGAACTTAGAAATCTACATGATAGTGTGACAGTTTGTGTTGCAAAATTCCTGTTAACTTAGAATAATTATTCTACATGAGGTGGCTACAAGCCAATTGAAGAGGTGGCAGTCTTTTGAATAGGCATTACATCTTACATATTATGTGAGAATGTGAAATTGTTGAAGTAAGGAATTTTGTAACACACACTGTCACAGAATTCTTGTTTCTGCACTTTTTGCTGACACATCAACCCTACTTACTGTTTTTATTTCAAAGAATTTTTTTTTACCTTCACTTGTATGTAATATATTATCATTGAGAAATTAAGTTATTGCATCCTATGTACGTATGAATACTGCCATTGAACTTCTCCAGTTTGGCTGAAGGAATGATCTTTGAAAAGATCTGGGAGTCTGCAGCACACCTTGAGTACCTACACAAAAATGGGCATGTTACATAGAGGTGAACGATGTTGTAGCATGAGATTAATACTTGCCTATTGCTGCCAGTTTTGGAAACTGCTTGCATACTTGTGCAAGCTTCATCGTCCCTTCTCTAACCTCCCAGTAATACATGTTCAGTTCATCCTCTCCATCTACAAACCCAGATGGACACTATATGCTGGACTCTGCTGTCAGCAGGTAGTTATGAATACCTATTGCTACCTTTGCAAACACAATTACATGATCAGGTGTAGCAACAATAGGCCTCCTAAAGAGCCTCCATCTAGAATACAGGAAAGAGTTGCTATATAAGTACGGATGATTTTCAAGGGTGTTGTTTACTTGCTGCCAATATACCAAAGCTATTTTCTATTATTTGTCTTGCCCTACTTAGACAATAATTAAAAAATGCTTTATCTTCTGCAAAAAATAAAACAAAGCTTGACAATATGGATGTCACATTATCACGTCATGTATACCAACCACTAACAAATTCATACCAGGCAAGTTCTGTCCAGAATATGGTCTCAACAAATAGTTGCGGAGAGAAAAAGTAGAATTTCCCACTATTACATTGGGAACTAATAGTGCAGTTGTTTTGGGTAATAGGGGAAGGGTTATATAACGCCATCGAACCATCTTCAAGTGCCTTTCCGAATGCAATGTTAAAAAAAAAAAACGCCCCCAAAACTGTGACACCCAACCTCTACCAGATCAATTAAAGTAAACCTATAACAATTGGGTTGCAAAGCAATAAAAATATGTATATTTATTTTCTTACTGGTAATGTGCATCACACAGAGACAACAAAATGATTGAAAAGGTCCCCTTATAGTTGAAATAAAGAGATCCACTATTCCTGGAAGCTTGCATGACAATGTGCTTGGCATCAATAGTTCCTGTGGTTAGCAAAACATTTGACTATACATGTTGTGATGCAATAAATGTCTACAGGGCATGAGGAAAATTCCATCTCAGCAAAAATTCCTTACTGATGCCCTCCCATTCAGTGGCAAGTTTCCAATAGAATACCACAGACAGTGGACCTGGCCATCTGGAAACTAAAAGATAATTAGACTTAACAAATATTTGGATAACATACAGATGACACAGAGTACACGTTAATGGTACTCAAGAGTTTCCAGTGGCTAAATATCGAAGGGTGAGGACAAGCTGTTCTGCATGTGGTATCTCCACCCTGATCTTGCTGCACTATGACCTTTTTACCAAGATGTGGACTGACCTTTACACATAAAAATATGATTTTATCCTGTGTACATAGCTAGCTACATATCCTACCTTCTGTAAGAGTGTCAAATGTCTCCTTTGACATTCAGAGATACTTGAAGTGTCAGTTAGGATCAGAGAGCCTCATCTCCTGTAGAAGATTGTGATAGTCCCACTGTTTGTACCTCTTCTGCAGGTAGGTCTGACCCATTCTTGTCTGTCAAATCTTCTCCTTCTATTCCTCCTCCTTATTATAATCCCTAATACTAACCAAGTCTCCAAAACCGAATCATCACTGCAACTCGACATCCTTCTCTCTGCTAGCATATTCACTATTTCAGAGTGTTTTAGATTCCTGGTTGTGAATTCGATTGGAGATCATTGAGGAATTAGAATTAATGATTGGGAGAAATACTTTTTATGGGTACAAAGTTCACCTAGCACTCTGACGTTGATAACCAGGGCTGATATTGTGAACAACCCTGGATCACTTGAGGTATTGAATGTGGGGGTGTACGATTCATGGTGTCACTTCACATTATCACTTCACAGTGTCATATTGTGAACCAACCTTTAGACAGGTGTTGAATGTGGGGGTGTATGCTTCACAGTGTCACTTCACAGTGTCACTTCACAGTGTCACTTCACAGTGTCATACTGTGAACCAACCTTTAGGCAGGTGTTGAATGTGGGGGTGTATGCTTCACAGTGTCACTTCACACCTGTATAAATACTCTAGTACACAAGAGCTTTGTTTGTGTAGACAGTGACCTCTTTGACTTATCTGAAATATATTGACAGAAGTGTCCGCATATCTGTCCCACAGTATAATTATTGAGATAAAAAACAGTAGAGGTAGAATAGTTTTATTTTCACACCACACTGTGGTTGAAAGTTTCAGTCAGTCTTTACAGCTTCTACAAAAGCTGAACAGAAGAAGAAGAAGACATGTCTGAGGTGGAGAACAAGAAAATCTGCTTTACCAGCAGTGTAGAAGGTGGATGGCTGAGTACTCTCTCTCCCAGAGCCAACGAGGAATATATGGTATGCAGTACTAGGTTACCAATTACCAAGGAGGATGCCAGATATTTTAGTTAGCAGAATAAGCCTCCCCCTTCTCCCTACCTTATATAATAAAGCTATAGATGTCCACTTGTCTATATATGTATATATAAATATATGTAGAAAGTAATCTTCTAAACAGCTGAATGAATTAGGCTTAATAGTTCACTAACATCAAGTTTTGTGTGGTGGAATTTTTTTCCACCAGGTTTTACAAAGCCACACTACTTTGTGTGGTTGTATAAAAAAAAAAAAAAAAAAAGGGGGGGGGGGGGTGGGGGGGGGGGAAATCCACAAAAAAAGAAATTTTCACTCTTTACCTTTATAAGGGAAGAAATTAGCAAGTACACTTTACCTTCCTTGGTAACTATGATAACTAAGGGTTTAGTATAAAAAATAATAATAAATGCTTCCTGTGGGAATTCTCATCAGCCTTGGAGATGTCCACTTGTCTATATATGTATATAAATATATGTAGAAAGTAATCTTCTAAACAGCTGGAAAAAAGGGGGGGGGGGGGAATCCACAAAATAAGATAATGTGTACACTTCACCTTCCTTGGTAACTAAGTGGTTTAATATAAAATAATAATAGTAAATTCTTTCTGTGGGAATTCTCTCAGCCTTGGAGGTGTATATGTACCTTGTGCTGTCTAAAGTTCCTGTATTACAAGATGGGTATGATTTGTAGACACCACTTCCTTGAGAAATGTAATTTTTTAATGGGATAAAAATCACACCCTTCAGGTGTAAACAAAGAAACCCCTTGGTGTGAACAGGGAAATTTATTTTAATGATTAAGTCTTTCCCAAGCCAAGGCCACCATATTTTATCCCCAAACTGGGCCAGTGGTCCTGTTAACAACCTCTCAAAAGTTCAAGAGATTGGTCAGGCAAGGAGAGACAATTTGCAAATTATAGTTTAGATATAATAATAACTAAGTCACCTTTTGTGCTCTGCTTAAAATTAAAAAAAAAAAAAAAAAAAAAAAAAATATATATATATATATATATATATATATATATATATATATATATATTTTTTTTTTTTTTTTTTTTTTTTTTTTATTTAGTCTGGAAGCACAAATATTCCATCTTCAAAGGTACAAGCATATGGCTAAATCAACAAGTCCTTGGTATAGACCTGCTCTTTAATTTAGCTGGGGTTCTTGAATATAATGACACAGAATTATCTCCTGGAGGGAAAGGATTTTTTTACATAGAAACAAACTAATAAACAAGTAAGTAAAAAAAGGAAAAAATTCTTAAAATAATTGTGACCACTGTGAGCCATTTTGCAGGTGTACCTTCATATTTTCAAAGTAAAAATATTTTTAATATGTCATTACATTAGTTATTATGCTGCAATAGTCTAATATTATAATTTCAAATGACAAAACTGACACACAAAAAAGCAAATTTATACAAAGCCCAGGTAGTTTAAGTATGTGTGCCAGACAGAGACTACACCATCAGGCAATATTTCAAAAACTTACTATTTTCTACTTGTACAAAAAGAAGTGACTTTACTAGAGAAACAAAGCAGTGATCAACTGATACTAGTAGGCTTTGGTATGTGACTTCTAAGTATAACAGCTGATATTATTCTTTGATGAACCACAGAATTGTCTCACAAAAAAAAATTAAAATATAAAAAATTAAAAAAAGCAAATAATTAATTTAAAAAATTCTTTTTAAGTAAATGAATGTTTACTCAGTAAAGAAACCCTCACAACCCATAATGCACACAACTATATACTCTTTTTCCTCAATGAATACACTGGGTTTCTTACAACTAATCCTAACTCACTTAAGTGCATTTCGACCCCACAAAAAAATTTATTAATAAAAATTTTTTTTAAAAAACACTTCCATATAGTGCTGAAGCACACAGTATTCTACCTTCTGAGGAAAAGCACCAATTTATTGCTGGGATCGTTGTCTTCAGGAGCACAGAATTCTTTGTCCAGATTAAAATGTTATAAATAAATTAATAGTAAGCAAATTAATAAAATTAAATGAAATTGATAAAAGAATGCATTTTTATATGTGGCCACAAAAATTTAACTGATAGAAAAAGCAATTTGTTATACAGTTCAATAAATTGAAATGTTTGTTGTTTTTTTGGATAAAAATTTGTATAATATGAAAACTCTACTGGGGGTTTCCTAAACTGCCTAAGTCAGATGAAATAACAAAAATTAACTTTAAGATATGGTAAGAGCACCAGTCACATCTGCAGGGTATGCCTGACAAGCATACATGAAGACTACAACTTAAGACTAAAAAGGAACACATTTTTGCCTCCAAGATATATCTGACAATCAAGCACTGGAGATTACACATTGATATGAAAGAAGAACATCAATTTGGTTTCTGATATATGTCTGACAGGCAAGCACTGAAACTTTTCTGTGACACCAAAGAAAACACAATCTATATGTCCAAGATAAATGGGCAAAGCAAACACTGTGAAGGAACCTTGAAACCCAAGAGGATACTATTCATGTCTCCATAAAATGTCTGCCAGATAGACATGACATTAAAAGTAGACACACAAGAAGAGCATTGCAAACAATATCTTCTTAGAAGGTAGATGTCAGGTCAAAGCAAATGATGCTAAAAAAAGAGGAAGTTTTTTTTAAATTCATATGGCATAATTTGTTGCATCTTCTGCTTGGACAGCAGATCTCAGGAAAAACAGAATAAAATTTAGTATGCACTGGAAAAAAAAATTGGGATTGTATCAAAACTCACAAGAAATATTGCTTTGAGAAGAAAGCAGCTCTAAACGAATTTTTTATGCAACACAATCTAAACTGGACTAGGAATTTCCAGCCAAAATCCCACTCACTTATGATTCAATGTTTTGGGCTTGATAATGACTTCATTTCTGGAAGAAAAAAACCCAACCATGATTATGAGTTGACCGGATAACTTAGCACTGGTTGTTGGAGGATATTTCTTAACAAGAACAAGATCAACAAGAAATTAACATTTAAACTGATTGAAAACAATTTGTTGGGTAAAATTCAATACTTCTTGACTTAATGACATGTTCAAGCTACCTTTCTAATTATTTAAGTTGGTAACAGGGAGGGATAAATTACAGCTGCTTAATTGGAAGTAGCTTTTGTTTTGTTAGGAGCATGAAATATGTTTGAGGTACTGAATCTGCCAAAACAAGAGTTGTTCTGCAACAAGACCTGTGGTAAATGATTACTATAATATCTATTAAATACAATGGTTTAGGAAAAATAAAAGAATTGTTTAGACATTTAAGGAAGTTAAACTTTATATTGGTTTTATATCTTTTGGATTTTGTTGAACTCCATTCTTATCCAAAACTTACGGATTTCTCCATCCCCCATATCACCCTCACCCTAACCATTCGAGTGTTATCAGACTTATCTGCCACAGGTAAAAAGGTGTAAAACATGAATAAAAGAAGTCACTTATCCTTCCATAAGCATGTCCCCCTCTAACACATGTTCTCCCATAAGGTATGTCATCATCTTAAAACTTATTCTCACATTAGACAATCGTGTGACCACAGCCCACTTAAGGCCAGCCTAGCAAGCAATGCAGCCAAAGCCTATGATTGCTTGCTACTTTATTTAAAAAATGAACAATTATAAAAAATTTTCAATTTACAAAAAGATTTAACTCTATATTTATGACAAAGTTAGGCAATACTTTCTTATAAGCATGGGTTTTATTAAATTTGCAACAAAGATGGATAGAGTTCATTGGTATCTTGAAATCATGATGACACATATTTTGCCTTTCTAAATATGTTTAAATAATTAATAATTATTATCCTAATCAAGTTTCTCTAACATGTTTACCGTCAAATTAGTTATCATATGCAAACCTGACATGTCCTCCTGTAAAGCATGTCCTCCCTAAGACATGTCCTTCTGTAAGACACATTCTCCCATAAGACATGTCATAATGTTAAGTATATCCTCATGCAAGACAATAGTGTGACCACAGGCCATTGAAGGTAGGCCTAACATGCTAAAAAAATTAATGAACAAATTTTCCTAAAAATTTTAAATTTAAAAAAAACCTAACACCTTTTTCTGACAAGATTAGGTTATACTCTCTTATGCATATGAAAACAATCAATAATCATTGTTCAAATTAATTTTCTTTGACAAGTTTGCCATCAAACTAGTTTTCATATGCAAAAATCATTGTTTACTGAGTCTGGTGATAAAAATACTTTGAGGATTTTGACATCTGCATCTTATATGAAGAAATAACTGCAGATAAGGTGCCATGCAGATGTAATTTAAACAAATCACTTGCCCCATGCTTTTTTTTTGGATAGGCTTTTTTGTGGATAAACTCAGGCCAGCAAGTGAAATTGTGTAAGACTTGGGTGCAACTTTAGAAATGCATAGACACAAGTTTGCTTCAGGTGCTATATATCTACTTGAACCTCTTTCATGAGGATAATTTCAGAATGGAAACCAAGGAAAAATATAAAAAATATCATACATAGATTAGGTGCACTCTGATGATCATATTCCAACTGAACAACTTTTGTTTATGCATTTCTGAGGTCTTGCATCCACTTGTTAATGGAATCATGTTCTTTAAATGAAGATACCAACTTTATAGCTATACTAGCAAGTATACCTATTGTTTCCAGGGATATTATGACATACCAACATTAAGGTGTGACTAAATGTGATCCATCCCACATGCAAGAGTTTGGCCCAATTTTTGGGTGTGTAAAAAAAAAACAATCCTTCATGAAGTATGTGTTTACATAGAAGATTGAATTTCATAGGTTATGTGCTTTGGTGGTAGAGTGTATACACAAATAAAAAGACTAAATACATACATTTCACATAAGTTGAACCATGAAAAAGTGGAGCCTGGAAGTTTCAGATTGGTAGATCTATGCCTTAACCATTTGGCCTTGCTTTATTTAAATATTTCCTGGGTGACAAGGATTCTGAATGTATATGGGTTCATTGGGTCTAACTCCTTAGATCTAAGCATCATTCATAATTTCCATTTTTGGCACTCTTTAACATTATACAGCAAGAGGACGAGGTGTGACCAGGTGGAAGCAAGCCCATGTTACTCCTAAAGTTAGGATATGCATGAGTACAAAATTTTAGATCTATCGCTCAAATGATTAGTCTGGCCAAATCATCATTTTTGGGGTTATTTAGGCCTGAAATGAATACAGAAAAGGGTGTAGACATATACATGTATTTAACATATTTACAAAATGTCACTAATTCAAAATATATATGGGTTCATGGGTCTAACTTCCTAGGTGCAAGTGTTGTTTTCTGAAATAACATCTTCCTAAATTTTTGGCCTGGAAAGATCTACAAGGATATCTGCAAATTCAATAATAACCCACAAAAACAATTGCCTAGGAGTAGTATAAGGAAAGTTTATCTCTACTACTATACAAACCAATAATCAAAAATATTTCACTCTGTGAAGGAAGAAACAGTTATGAGCAGAAATCACATCTTCAACTGAACTTCTGTAAAATGTCTGAATGATGCATTAATTGGGAAAGAGATTTATTAATGCCCTCATGTCTCCATGTTACATCTATTTCATATATTAAGGTGGGAGACAATTAGAAAGAAAAACCTGACTTGCCACCTGGATTTCCCCAGTGTCCTGAAAACAGCATAGAAAAGCACCAAAACAAATACTTCTTGACTTTAAATTGAAAAGAACATTGTCATATCCCAAGCACACTGTACAACTGCCCAGTTCAGCAGCCAGTGAGTGAACAGATAATGTCAGAAAGTATAAAGTATGTCCATTCTATTTCAGTTGTATTCCACCATTAACATAGTGGTGAGTGAGAATATTTCTATTTAATATGTGTAATAGAGTACAGATGTTCGACCTTATTCACATGCAATATTATGTGACTATGCAGCGTGCTACTGATTTGTATGCTGACCATCAGGAAGGTACATCCAGCTCGTCCATGCAGGTAAGCTGGAATTAGAATATATTACATCATTGCAGTTTAGGAATTGCAATATGGAATGCCAGGGCAATGAAAGTGTGGACAATTCTTTTCTATAATAATTATGCATGCCATACATAAACTTGACATATTAATCTTTGAATCAGTGAATGTTGTGAAGGTTATCAGTCATGCTGAAAACTGCATTGTATTGTGTTGAACATTGAGTGTTGTGTTAAAAGTGCCTCCTGCTCCTCATGGCAAGCCAGTGCTATACATAGATCATTCCACATTTGCATGAATAATACAAAATGAATAGATAATGAATATCATCAGAAAATTGACTTTGTCACAAAGCAGCCTCTGTTACAGCCATCTCTCCTGGCTAAGACAGTCCTCATAGACAAACCAGATATAGAAACTAAATGCACCCCTAAATTGGGCAGTGGTAACAAATAATTTGATTAGAAAAATAATGTAGAGAAAACACAGCATCCCCTATATGAAATCAGGAAATCTCTGCTTTTCACCACATTCTCTGTTCAGGCAATCAGCTTCTTACAGCTTCTTGGAACATAAACACACATATGTATATATATATATATATATATATATATATATATATATATATATATATATATATATATACATATATATATTAGCATCACAAAACTATGCATATCTGTTCAGTAGTAAATGCTAAACAATTCAGGCCACAACAATAATATAATATCCTCATTTCCCTTCTCTCTTTTCTTTTCTTCTCTTGTCATTTATTAATACTTCTCAATCCCTTACCCTGACTAAGTATACTAGCACTATATTGAGATATAGATTTTTTTAACTATTTAATAAGAATATTTTCATAGGTTAGCCATCAATAGTTTTATGCTAGTAAATGAAAGAAATTAAAATATTTTTATAATGAATAAACTCTCCTATCCAAATATTACAATATATTTGTAACTTTTATCATAAGCTAAGAATAGCATTCTTCCCTTTATTATAAATCAACTGTTGCCTGTAGTGACAACTTATACTTGTATTGAAACTGTCAGACATACCAGGCATTCTCTGGGATGTGAATGACATGTCCACTGAAAAAAATGTGGCTTAGCATTACCCAGCTCAATTCCCCACCTGAGTGAACTTGTGGTTTCATGCTTCAGGTGGTCTATGAATTTGACCATTGAAAGGTACTTTGTACAAATAACATCATCCTTGGTAAGTATACCCTGATATGCCCATAAGAAGAGATATGTTATGGTGATCCATTTTTTGTTGGGCTACAATCATTTACTTGGTAGATTGCACCTACCCTGAAGATCAAGTAATATTTGGTATGATAGTTTGGCAGGAAAGTGATATGGCCAAGAGTTACCCAACTATTGTCTAAAAGTTTGTCCGAGTAAATTTTTGGGAATTTTATCCTGACATGCCCAGAGGAAGAGATTCAGCAGGTGTTACCAAGTCCATATCACTCTCAGTGCCAACCTGTGTGTGTTTATGCCAAATTTTGGGTCTCTATGTTCAGGATTTTTCCTAATATTCATTTTTGGCATTTAGCCTCACATATCCACAGAAAGAAGTGTGAATAGGAACAGCCACACTGAGTAGAGAGTATCCAAATTATGCGTAATTCAAGCTTTGTCATTTGTAAAATTATTATCAATAAAATCAGGACTCAAAACCACCAGATGGATTCAGCAAGAAATCATCACAAAATCACTCAAAATCACAATTTTTATCACTATTTCTGACAGCAATTGAAAAAGTAAATACAAAAATCACTACAAAATACTTATTCAAATCACATATTACCAAGTTACATTGGAGCATAATATTGCTTTTATTTCATATCACAGCTTTAACATTAACCTTTTACATTAAAATATTTGGTATTCAATGAAACTGTGGTCTCATGCATCCCTTCCCTGCATTCAAAGGACATAGATGGAATATTATCAACATACCCAGCTGAACAATCGGGATGTAAAGTTTCCCATTGGGTCCTTGAATGGTCACCTCCTTGATTATGGGGCATTTACACATCATTATTTCTTGGGATGAAGCATCTTATGAAAGGAATGGTGGATACAGATATAACACTCCCTGTGTAGTTTACAAGAACTATGCACTGTGAATGGATCTGTTTTTGAAAGGATCTTAATTATTTCTGCAGCCAAATGAATACTTGCCCCAGGAACCTAAACACATCTTCTTACAGTTTTCTCTTCTACATAGGCAGCTGTATCTGATCAACTTTGTCTGGAATCCCTGATTCTATTAAAAATTCATTACATTGATGGTTTTAGCAATTACTCAATCAGAATTTTCCCCTCCTAATTTATTTCACACTTCACCATCTTTGAGGGAAATCAATACTTTCTTCAAGACCCCTCAGACTATTCTACCTTCTTCAGAGATCAGTCTCCTATAAATAAATTGGTTTGGATATGATAATATACACAATAATAAATAATTCAAAGATCAATTTCCTAAATCCAATCATAAGTGTATGTGAGTGCAAGTATGGTTCCTCCTACTCAGGATAGTAATCTGCATGCATTGAATCAACTCAATAAATAAAAATTAACTCAATAAGTATCAGATTAAGTTGAGTCAAAATCTACCAATAATTATCTACAGAGGTCCTTAATCAATTAGTAACAAGAAAAATCTGTATGTGCTTGTCTGCGTGTTCTCTATAGAACCTACCAATTCGTAAGTGATTTTTTTTTTCCTTTTTTAATTGAAGTCATAGCAGAAATTGAAAAATAAAGGAAAAAAGAAAAAGGACTGAAGGTAGAAATGGGAGGGGGGGTTAGAAAGAAATTATGGAAGGAAAGAAGGAAGGAAAGAAAAGAGGATAGAAAAAGAAAATAGTCGACTTAATACAAATTTAAATCACTGACTTTCAGCTTTGGAGACCAGTGCCTTATTCACTGGGCCATGGATTTTGCTAGGCTTTTTTTAATGGAAAGTAGGAATTCTTTTTTTCCCCACTAGGTGCCCCCACCCACCCACTCACCCACCTTCACAAACACACTCACACTCACACTCACACTCACACTCACACTCACACTCACACTCACACACTCACACTCACACTCACACTCACACTCACACCCACACTCATTCACACTCACACTTCACATGTATATATACATGTAGATTAGATGTTAATTTGTACTAAATATATGTTAAATTTTATTAAATTAATTGTTAGCCTTGAAGTATCAATAATTCTACGTTTTAGTTGATTTTTTTTAGTTCCTTCAGGGGGTTTTTCAATTTTTTTATATTGTATTTTGATTTAAATTGAGTTTATTCCAAATAATCTGCTAATCTCACTGAATGATTTCCTGATCTTAACCTTGTGTGAATGTTTATTCTTTTTATACAGGAATATGGGAAATTAATCCCCAATATGAAGGTTATGGGTTGTCATGCAATGCATGATTTAAGCTTGAAGAAATTCCCCAATGATGACCTACACTGCAGTCGCCCTGTTCTTAGCCAGACGCTTCCCCTAGACCATGTAAAGATCCATCCTGAGGACATTCAGATACCTAGTCATTCACACCTGGAGCTACATTCCTGTGTGACTTCCATCAAATATACACAGAACAAAGATTCAGTGAATAAATTTGATAACCCCACATCAGTCAGTGACAAAGAAATGAGAGAATTTTTTTCCGAAATGTCAGACTGGTCACAAGATGAGATCCAGAAATGTCTAGACTCCTTGCCAGATGTAAATGCACAACTATTTCATCCCAGGATCTCTGAGGGGAATGTTCCCAAAATAGGAAACCAAGAGTCTGTTAACATTCAAAAGTTCACCAGTGGGACTAAGAACTCAGCATTACCTGCTACCTTTCTTTACGATGCTGAAGGAAGCCATGAGATTGCACAGTTATTTCATCCCAAGGTCTCTGGGGGGAATGTTCCCAAAATAGGAAACCAAAAGTGTGCAAACATTCATAAGTTCACCAGTGGGATTAAGAACATGGCATCACCTCCTACCCTTCTTAAGGATGAAGGAAGCCATAAGATTGCAGTCGACTCTTCTTCTTTGACAACCCCAAATTCTATTATCACCATTGAGAATCCCTGGTACTGCAATAACTTAAAACCATCTGGCTCTGAATCTTCTCTTCCCAATACTCCCCTCATCCATATTGAGTCACCCGTTCCCAAATCAGGTTTAGATGTAAAAGGAAGCCATAAGATTGAAGTCGACTCTTCTTCTTGGACAACCCCAAATTCTATTATCACCATTGAGAATCCCTGGTACTGCAATAACTTAAAACCATCTTGCTCTGAATCTTCTCTTCCCAATACTCCCCTCATCCATATTGAGTCACCCGTTCCCAAATCTGGTTTAGATATAAATGTCATGGATGAGACAAAATGCAACACTTTTAAAGAATTCCAGAGTGATCAACCCAACTCCCAAAGCTGTTCCGATGCCCTTGCTATAAACAATTGTTGGGACTATCAGCACCAACATTGCTACAGTACTAAACTTGATGATGACATATTGCCCATTCCTTGCTTTCTCAACTGTGAAGATTTGAATCGCATGCCAGCCCAAGATATTGTTAACCGTCTTCAAAATACTTCTGACTTTAATGCAAAGTTGATACTGGATGGGCTGCACTTGAAATGATGTCAAGGGAAATATGGAAGCAATGAGAAACATGACCAAAAGTATTTAAAAAGATTTTTTATGACTTGATCAATGTCATTTTTTGTACCCTTCTTCCTCTCTAGAAGATTAATTTAATTCCTTGGATGTAGACTGCATTAAGTTTTGATCATAACATGTTTTTACTTTATTCCATATCATTACTTCAAGTGAAAAACTAACTCTAAATACACCACACAATAGATTCTACTAGAGAATTTTAATCATAAATTGTCTTTTAAAAAGTGAAAATAGTATGTTCCTTCACATTCTGAACCATAATAACAATTAACCTGATCTCTTTTTTTATGCGAATTTTTTTTTTCTCATTTCATGAAAATTTTAACTACATATGATCACACAATTTTGAAATAATTTGTTTCAATTCTAGTGTGCCAAGAGAGTTCACATATTATTTTTGTGGAGAAAATTTAATGTTCAACATCTTCAATTCCTATAATCATTTCATTGATAGTATTCTACAGATATAGGAAAACCTTGTGTTTTAATTTGGCTAACTAGAGAAAAACCTGCCCTATTGGCAGATTTTTGGTCTGCCTTCAGCCTCCTGCACTTACGAACTAGTTCGATTTGCCCAATGTCTTTATAGGGGGTGGGTGGTTTGTGGGGCATTTCTGAAGTAAATACTATGAAAGCACCTCTAGTGATTAGTGTTCTTATGAACTTTATAATTCTTTGCTGTCAAACATAGGTGGGAGGGGGGGGGGGGTGTTGTGGTGCATTGAACCCATTTCTAAAGGAAATATTAATAATGCACCTTTGAAATTAACGTCCTTTGAATTTTGTATTTCTTGTGTTGTTTGTCAAACCTACTTCCTCTAGTATGTCCTTTTCAATGCAACTTCAGATCACAACTTGTGGTTACTTATTAACAATAAGTTTATTTAGTGGCCCTGCATAGACAGACAGACAGACAGACAGACAGACAGACAGACAGACAGACAGACAGACAGACAGACAGACAGACAGACAGACAGACAGACAGACAGACAGACAGACAGGCAGACAGGCAGACAGACAGACAGACAGACAGACAGACAGACAGACAGACAGACAGACAGACAGACAGATGGAGGGATAGATGCACACCACATGATTCATAGTAAGATTTTGTACTGCGGTTAGGCTTAGAGACTATACAGTGATTGCTAAAAATACATAAAAATTTACACAGCTGTAGAAAATGAGTCTCTACTTGAGTCAACTCTATATATGTGCTTAGACAGTCAGTCAGCTATTGGTCAATATGCAATTAGCAAAGTCATACTATCAATTGAAGTAGGGGCGTAAATTTGAGGGGTTGAGAAATTTCACATTTATCACGTCTAATCATGCCCTTTTCAGTAAAGTAAGAAGAGAGAGAGGAGGGGGGGGGGGGGGGGGTGGGGGGGAAAATAAGGAAAAAAAAGGGAAACCACCTACAAGATCTGCTGTCCCCAGGTAGTATTCCATCCAAGTACTGAGCAGGCCTAATAGTGCTTAACTTTAGTAAATAATTTTAATTGAAATCAATTTGAACCAAAAAGGAAAAAGAGAGATTTGCTTAAAAAATTGTCTTCAGATATGAGCAACTGAGGATTCTAAATGCATTTTTGGTGGGATTTTTGCAAATCAATAGTCACTTCGCATGTTATTTGAATAAATCCCAACAAAATGCATTGGAGAACACATCAATCAAGTTATACTTATAATATATATAATCACTAAATTCTGATTAATATGGTTATGGTTAAATCATATAATTGATTATCATAGACTATGCTAAGCATATTTCATTCCTTGTGACCTAGCTCCCTCAACCAAAAAAATCCAATTGGAACTTGTTTATTGCAAGATAAATTTGTAGGGTATCAACAGGCTAGTCACTTTGGGTGTATCATCAATGCCTGAAATAATTTTAGTAGCAGGGATGAGAATCTAGGTGAATATTCCTTGTAATATACTGGAGGAGGTTGTAAGAACAGCCTCTGACCAAAGCAGAATTAAGTAGTATGGAAGCCACTGAAGCCACAGACGCAAGCCACAGATACATACATAGCATTATTAAAGAACTGACCTAATGTTATTGGATATGAACAAGGGTCATTGTTAAAGAGCTCACCTGTTGTTATTCTAATTGTACCGAATAAGCCTGTGACAGTGTCCTTTTAGAATATGAAGGCTGAGCAATTATCATATTTTTTAAATCGGTCTATTGCTGTTTTGAGTTGATATTGTTATTGACAACCACTTTGCTGTACTATAATGGGGGGGGGGGGGGGGGCAGCAGATGGACTGTTAAGGACACTTAGCAGATTTTAGTCTAACTAAAGGGGTGTGAGGTGAGAAAGAGAGACTCTCAACTAAGACTCTATGTCTTGGAGGTGGGGGAGGTTGTTCCAGTGGTGCAGGATCATCATCTTGACTTAATTTCAGCCATGAAAATCTTCCATAACAGCAATCAACTCATCTGCTGTAAAGCATATTTTCCATGGAAAAACAGAAGATCTGGACAGATCTAGGGTATTTCAGCATATGTAGCATTGCTTTATCTTTTTTTTTTTAAATGATGAATAATTTACACAAACTGATCACATCGAAAAGATGCAAGAGTCTCTCAAGGACTCAGAATGTAATGAATATAGTCAAATATATATCTACATAAAGCAAAAACTGATAATATAATTTGGTGATAAAATAATTGTTGCTAAGTGGAATGGGAAGCTGATGATGTGACTTTTGTATTAATGTCTCAGCCATTTTGTTTTAATTATATAAGGAGCAAGATATGAAAAATGAATGTTTTCAAATCTGAATATCAATGTGCACCATCCAAACAGCTGCAAAATTTTATATAAATTTATTAAATCAAAGGACATTTAATTTTTTTTAAATCTATCCATCCAAAGCGGAGATGGCAGACTCAGAAGTAGATCATTAATAACAAATGAAACAGATTTTCCTCTGTACCTTTATTTCCTACCTCAAGAGATCTGAATGCTTCCCAATTTATGCAAGAGGAAATGCTGATTCTGATGTGTTTCACCTTGAAACTGGGATTCAATATTCAAAGTAAAAAAGACAATTCTTGTGGGAGATATACATACTTATTTTACTAATACATCATTTCTTGCATTAATAGCAAAGAATTGTTGGCTAACATTAACCTAAACAAATTGTGAAGAAAATGAAACTGTAGAATATCAAAACATCGAAGAAAAATCTGGGCTTACATACATACCAAGTCTTTGTTTTCTATGCAATTACTGAGTGTGATACAACCTCTAGACTGTAAAGTATTGTAAAACCTATTTAACTTTCTAAAATTTAGTACTGTAATGAACCATCCAAGGTTACAGATGTTTTTATGCAGATCAATACCAATAAAGATGATATAACAAAGCTGAAGAAAAGGCACTTGTCCTCTACAATAATAGTTCTGAGGATGACTTAGCTTCTTTACAATGCTAATGTTACCAAGAAAAAAATTGTGAAAAGTCATATCATCATGATGCAAATGATTCAACCACTGACTTCTGCACCAGCTAACTTCCACAGTATCAGGATGAAATATCAGATTCAGGGATATATTCAAAGGAATGGAGATAGAAAATTGTCAATCATCACCCGATGCCTGTAAATATGGATAAGTTGCCAGAACCAAAGGATCTGCTTTGTTTATTCATGTATACTGTAAAATAGGATATGAGTCAAAGATATGGATGGGTGCTGTGGTGACTGTTGATTATCCTTATTATTCATTTAATGTTAATGTTATTCATAAGTGTGGTTTCATGATGAACTAGTTCTTTTATTCATTTTTTGTACAAAGACCTTTTGTTCTACTGTCATTGTCAGTCGAGTAGAATTGAGTTGTTGCCTCATGTCTGTTGCTGTCAAGTTGTCATTTTCAATAAAAGCATCTTTTCAATCCTTTGATTACTGGGATACAAGCGTGTGGATTTAGATCCATTGTGAGGCTACTACATTGCCGACGAGGATAAAACTTAAATGGCAACTCACGGTACCCTGTCACCTTTTGAGTCCAGCAGAGAAGACTGGGGCTCTTACACCTTGCGCATGAAGTATTACTTCGATGCAAATGGTATTACAGAGGCAAATAAACAGAAATCCATATTGCTTTCAGCGTGTGGTCCTGCAACATTTCGCAGGATCTGCAGCCTTCTAACTCCAGCACAGTTGGAGGTCATAACGTACGATGATCTGGTCAGGGAGGTAACGTCATTCTACGACCCCAAGCCTTCCCTGATCATGCAGCGGTACCAATTTAATTCAAGAGTAAGAGCTAGCGGAGAGTCAATAGCTTCTTATGTTGCAGCATTACGCAAACTAACCGAACATTGTAGCTACGGTGACGCTATGGAAGAAATGATTCGGGACAGGTTGGTGTGTGGAGTGAACCATGACGGCATTCAGCAGCGCCTCCTGTCCGAGAAGAACCTCTCGTTCAAAAACGCTTTTGACCTAGCACAGGCTATTGAAGCTGCTGAGAAGAATAATAAAATTCTTAAAAACAGCTCAGCCAATTCGCCAGAACTACACTATAGTTCCTCTGGGCTACCTGTTGTTGAAGGGGCCAAGAGATTGGCAGCAAGAAAAGTACTCCAAAATGTTACAGGTGTGGGGGACCACATCTTGCCCCAGTGTGCAACCGAGGTTTGTAGGTCAAAATCTGACATTACTATTGCAAAGCCTAACCCTGGTCATAAAAAGAATCTATATATGCAAGATGATCAGGTGGATCATGATGGAGTTCAAGAGTGTGTTCAAGCTTCAGTTCAAGATTCATATGGTATGTTTCCAGTGTGTACTACGTCATGTCAACCTATGGTACTGGATGTGAGCATCAATCGAATACATGCGGACATGGAATTGGACACTGGTGCATCTCTGTCCATCCTCAGTGAGAAAACTTATTAAGACATCGCTCAACAAACTGATATCTCTCCCTTGGAGGAATCCCAGGTCACTCTCAAGACTTACACTGGTGAGGTCATCAAAGTCCGGGGAATTACAAAAGTCAATGCAAGGTATGATACTCAGGAACAGAGATTATGTATTCATGTAGTTAAGGGGGAGGGACCAGACTTGATGGGTAGAGATTGGTTAGATTATTTTACAGTTACACTTGGAGAGGTTAACCACCTTGCTCAGTCATGGGAGCCATTACAGAGTATGCTCAACCAACATGCTGATGTGTTTAATGATAATCTGGGATGCCTGCAAGGTCATGTTGTCAAACTTCATCTGAAACCAGATGTCAAGCCAAGGTTTTTAAAACCTCGTACAGTTCCTTACATTTTAAAGAAAAAGGTGGAGGATGAATTGGATAGATTAACCAACCTAGGAATCATATCCCCTGTTACATCCTCTCAGTGGGCTGCACCCATTGTACCAGTCATGAAAAAGAGTGGTATTGTCGGAATTTGTGGTGATTTCAAAACCACAATCAATCAGGCATCACACACAGAATCTTACCCACTTCCTAGGATTGAGGAACTGTTTTCTAATATGTCTGGTGGAAAATATTTTTCCAAGTTGGATTTAGCAAATGCCTATTTACAAATTCCAGTGGAGGAGGGATCCAGAGAGTATTTAACTATCAATACCCATAAGGGACTGTTCCAATACAACAGGTTGCCCTTTGGAGTGGCTTCAGCTCCTGCAATTTTTCAAAGAGCTATGGAGACTCTATTAAGGGGTTTAAAGGGGATATCCATTTATTTGGATGACATCCTGATTACTGGTCCAAACCTCACTGAGCATATTGAAAACTTGCAGCAGGTGTTGCAATGTTTTTCTGACGCTGGGTTACGTCTTAACAAAGAGAAGTGCTCTTTTCTGCTTCCTCAGATAGAGTATCTTGGGCACATCATTGATGCTCAAGGTCTTCATCCAACTCAAGAGAAAGTTAGGGCAATTAAAAATTCTCCTAAGCCCAAAAATGTTACTGAACTCCGTTCCTTCTTATGTATGCTAACCTATTACAGTAAATTTTTGCCAACCCTCTCTTCTAAACTTGCACCTCTATATAAGTTACTGTGTAAGTAAGTTAGATGGGTCTGGGGTGATTCTCAAGATGAAGCTTTCCGATTAGCTAAGGATGCATTACAGACAGATGCTCTACTTGTTCATTTTGACTTTTCCAAACCTCTAGTTTTGGCATGTGATGCTTCTCAGTATGGCCTTGGAGCTGTGCTTTCGCACCAAATGAGTGATGATCAGGAGAGACCAATAGCATTTGCTTCACGTACTTTGAACCAAGCAGAGAAGAAATACTCACAACTTGAAAAAGAAGGCTTAGCAATCATTTTTGGAGTTAAAAAGTTCCATAATTATATTTATGGTACACATTTCACTATTCAGTCAGACCACAAACCACTCTCTTCTTTGTTCAGTGAGATCAAAGGCATTCCAGTCATGGCATCTTCAAGGATCCAGAGATGGGCTCTGACTCTAGCAGCCTATCAGTACAGCATTCTGTACAAGGCAGGGAAATCTCTTAACAATGCTGATGCTTTAAGTAGACTTCCACAACCTGACATGTCTTTCCATGATGGTCTTGCTGGAGATGTCATACATGTCATGGATCACTTGTCTACTACAGCCATTAGCTGTCCTCACATTCAGAGGTGGACCACTAAGGACCCTACTCTCTCTCAAGTCAGACAATTTGTCTTACAAGGGTTTCCTGCGACCAAGTTAGATGAGCGATTTACCCCTTACCAGTCCAGAGCACAGGAGTTAAGTGTCATTGATGGTTGTCTGCTTTGGGGAGCTCGGGTGGTTGTTCCACCACAAGGTCGGCTGGCTGTCTTGAATGAACTACATTCCACTCACCCTGGTTGCAGCAAAATGGAATCCCTTGCACGCTGTTACATTTGGTGGCCAAAGATGGATTCTGAGATTGAACAAATTGTTAAGCAATGTCAAGTGTGTCAAGAATCGAGACCATCTCCACCAGTGGCTCCGCTCCATCCTTGGGAGTGGCCAAGTAAACCATGGTCCAGATTGCATTTGGATTTTTCTGGTCCTTTTCTTGGTAAAAACTTTTTAGTACTAGTGGATGGACACTCTAAATGGATGGATGTCGAAATAATGACGTCAATTACTTCAAGTAAAACGATTGAGAAACTTCGTGTGATTTTCTCTACCCATGGGTTGCCTCAAAAGATTGTTACCGACAATGGGCCAAGTTTCATTAGTGCTGAATTCCGCCAGTTCATGGATAGGAATGGCATTCACCATGTTACATCCGCTCCATATCATCCTTCAACCAATGGTTTAGCTGAACGAGCAGTCCAGACCTTTAAGAGAGCAGTCGAGCGAATGCATGACCTTCCAATTCAGGAGAGGCTATCTAAGTTCCTGTTAACATATCGTTTAACGCCTCACTCTACAACTGGCATAGCGCCAGCAGAGCTACTCATGGGTCGTCGCCCACGTTCTCTTTTGGATAATTTACGTCCAGATCTGTCACTGAAAGTTGGGAATGGACAAGCTAAACAAAAGCTGTCCCACGACAACTCTAAACCAACTCGCACTTTTGCAGTTGGAGAAGTTGTCGTTGCAGAGAACTTCACAGGAAAGTCTCCTAAATGGTTACCAGGTTCAGTGGCAGAAGTGACAGGTCCTCTTTCTTACGTAATTCAGTTGCAAGATGGAACAACCAGGCGTAGGCATGTTGATAACATCAGAAGTCGAGTTATATCTTCTGACATTCCACTCGTTGAGGATACTCCTTTATCTGGTACCAATCCTCTAAATACTCCAGCATCTGAACCACTTACCAGTGCTGAGATTTCATCCAATCCGATAGTTACTACATCGTCCAATCCGATCGTTGCTACATCGTCTAATCTTCTACAAGAGGATACAGGATCAAACATGTCGACGCTACGTAGATCGACAAGAATCCGTCAACCTCCAGATCGGTACAAACCAAATTTTCCTCTTAATCCGAATTGAAAGACCGGCTCTTCCAAATTAACGGGAGGGAGTGTGGTGACTGTTGATTATCCTTATTATTCATTTAATGTTAATGTTATTCATAAGTGTGGTTTCATGATGAACTAGTTCTTTTATTCATTTTTTGTACAAAGACCTTTTGTTCTACTGTCATTGTCAGTCGAGTAGAATTGAGTTGTTGCCTCATGTCTGTTGCTGTCAAGTTGTCATTTTCAATAAAAGCATCTTTTCAATCCTTTGATTACTGGGATACAAGCGTGTGGACTTAGATCCATTGTGAGGCTACTACAGGTGCGCCTGCAGGAAGCATGTGTTAGAATGTACATCCACATGTGGTGAGTGAAAAAAAAAAGGATTCCATTGTTCAAACTCTCCAATGCCACAGAATGTGGTGTATTTGTCATTGTCTAAATCAAATATACACAATTATCAATTTCCGAAGAAATGGTAGAATATAGTATAATTATGACCAATTTCTCTTTAACTGTTTTTGGAGGACTTTTATATGTTCTAATAAGGCCTTCCATGGACCATATGATAGTGGGGGGAAATATGTTGCAATTTGTTTAGGATCCATCCAAAGTTTGACTGGACTATTAATAGATATTTCTATTGGTATACACAATAAACTGCACATAGTTTTGTGGAATATATAATTAATATAATCATAGCAACAACCTTTGGGTTTGGTTGAAAATCTATTCTTGTCCAAAACTTGTGCATGTCCACACCCCGCCCCCACCCCCACCAATTCAAGTGTTCCTAGACCTGCATGCCACAGGTAAAAGAATATAATAACCCCTCCCCCCCCCCCCCCCCCCCCCAAAAAAAAAAACAACTAAACATGAAAAGGGTGAACTATTTGTTATAATTATTATCTATGACAATTGTGGTTTTAGTAATTGAGGTAGTTTATTCCAGCATAGGGTTGTTGTCCCAACCAGAAAATTTCAAGGAAAAAGAAGTAGCCCTGCAAACATTCAAAAGCTTTCCAGTCACATATCATCAGGAGAATTTCATTGATTTGACAGATTGGTCACAAGACCTGACCCAGCAATGACTACACTCCATGAGAGTATTATTCCATCCTGAGGTCTCGGGGAGGGGGGGTTGGTGAGGGTGGGGGAAGTTTTCAAATTAGGAAAAAATATGTATATAAGATTCGAAGTTCACAAATGGAAGTAAGAACTTGGCATTCAATGTAGCCATTCTAAAAGGAAGGCATGAGATTGTAGATACAGCAATATATTTCAATTATCTTCTTCTGAATCTTCTCTTCCCTATACTTCTCTCATCCATGGTGATATGAAGCCCATTCCTTGCTTTCTGAAATGTGAAAAATTTTATTCAATGTCAGTTGAAAAAATTGTTAATATTCTCCTGAATACTTCCATCTTTAACGTAAACTTGATATTGTATGTGTTAGGCTTCAATTAATTTGCAAGAAAATAAGGACACTATGATCATGGGTAACATGTTCCAGATTATTTTTATAAATATTTTTTATGACTTAATTAAAGCTCTTCTCCTTCACCACTTCTTCTTCTCCGGGAGTTTAATCAAGTTCCTTGAATGAAGACCAGATTTGTAGTCATTATCACGACATTGTTCAACTTCATTCTATAACATTATTTGAATTTAAAAGCTAACTAGAATTACACTACACAATCTGTTCAACTTGAGAAACAGATTTTTTCATTAAAAAAAATAATAAACAGTTTTATTCATTCATAAGCAACTAGAAATTTAAGCCGCTCAATTCAATTCGAAAATATTTCTATTTCATACAAAATTCAACTACAAACAATCACACAATTTTGAAATGAACTTTTTATTGTATATGCCAAAAGCCCATTGCAGCTTTGCTTGCAATAATTAAAGTATTGGTTGTCCAACTACTATTGCAGATGTGCTGGTGATAAATAATAATTGTCCAATGAGATGAACTTTTGTAGCTGTGCTTGCAATATTTGTCCTATAAATAATCAAGCCACATATTGTCCAAGGGCCAAAAAAAAACCAAAAAAAAAACCATGGATACACCTACAGGTTGAGGTGTAGCCTTGATGGCCAACTTCATTCTAAATGAATGTGTGGTTACAGAAAAACCTCAAAGTTAAGAATTTTAGAGTTATGAACTGTCCCATCAAACTAACAGTGAAATGGAACAATATATTTGAAGAATGGGAACCTACTTTTCTTCATTTTTTTTTTTTTTTTTTTAATGATTGCATTCCATAATTGCTGCTGCTGCATTGTTCTCTCACTGGAGCAGCCAAAGAAGTCTGAGAGTAAATATGCAGAAGTCAAAGCTCTTGATTGTGGGCATTCCCAAGTAATATAAATTATGAACTTGACAATAAATGTAAATTTATTTGGCTAACTAAATGAAATTTTTTGGGGGTTTTCAATTAGAAAATGAATGAAGAAGAAAGAAAAAGAAAGAAAGATAAAACTACAGGAAAAAAAAGGGGGGGGGGCAAAAATAAAGAAAAAAAGAAAAAAATAGAGTCTTGAACACCATTACTTCGACCACCAGGCCATAGTTTTTCATGCTTTTTTTGTATGGACACTTGATTTTTTTTTCTCTCTCACATGGAAATCACTTTTCAGAAATGTTTCTGATGAATAACCTCATGCCAAACCCTCTGAATATCCACACCAAATTTAGTTCAGTTGCTACCAAACCTAGGGGCATTGAATCATGACATAGAATTTTTAAAAGGAAATAATTATGGTTTAGGGTTAGTAAAATACCCATTTCAGCCCAATTGTCAGGGAGGAGTCAGAGGAAAAAATGATCTTCACCAAATTTTGTTATATGGTCCCCACGATGACTCCCATCAAACTCTGAAAATTGGAGTCCTCTCTCCCCAATTGTCTGGGAGGGGGTTACAGAACAAACCGACCCTCTCCAAACTTAGTTATAATGTCCCCAAGATGACCCCCATAAATCCCTGATAATAAGAGCCCTTTATGCCCAATCATCCTGGAGGAATTAGTGAAAAAAAAAAAAAAAATCTTTACTAACTTCGTTATAGTGTCTCCTGGATGACTGCCATCAAATCATGAAATTTTTAGCCCTTTAGGACCAATTGTCTGGGATTAGTTAACAAACATTAAAATTATCTTAGCCATAAGTACCATTTTTGGCCTTTTTTTGGTCTGACACGAACACAGGAAGGAGTTTGCCTTATAAACATTCTTAAAATGTTTCCCCAGTGAAACTGAT
The DNA here is from genome assembly GCA_963969325.1 of Lycopodina hypogea. Taxonomy (NCBI): domain Eukaryota; kingdom Metazoa; phylum Porifera; class Demospongiae; order Poecilosclerida; family Cladorhizidae; genus Lycopodina; species Lycopodina hypogea. The sequence continues at coordinate 15,297,273 of OZ017780.1, read as the reverse complement.
ACCAAAATATATAAGGGTTTGTGGATATAACTACCTAGGTCCAAAATATTTTATTCAAATACCATTTTTGGCATTCTTAGCCTTACACACTAAGAGGAAGAGGTATGGCCAAGTGAGACCTACCCCATTTATTCCCAAAGTCAAGTTGTGGCGTTTAACCAAGCTCACTCCTGGTCATCCCATGGTAACCCACATGACCTCCTGAAAATTTAAACCTGGTAGGCCAAAGTTTCCAGGAGGTATACATACAGAGAGACAGACAGATAGACAAACAAGTTGTAAATTATAGTAAGATAGCAAGATATTCACCCTTTGAATTTGAGAATTTGGGCCTCTAGTAATTATAAATAGTTCCTAGCTATTAGCTAGCTAGTTGGAAGAGGCAGAAAAGAAATGGTTTTATAAAAGCTTTTAAAAAATGAAGCAGTCTCCATAATGTAACAGTTGGCCAGCACAATTTTGAGCAACTTCTCTCTTGTGGAGTATTTCAAATTCTACAAACAGAATATATATTACACAGGGAGAATAAATTCCCCACAGACGGAAGTTGCGTTTGTTTTTGTTTGTTTGTATCGGTTTTTGTTTTGTTTTTTAAGTGGATTGGTTACGACAGTGGGGGATTACCTATTGCAGTTATTAGACAGTGGGGGATCACCCATTGCAGTTAGTTCGTTACTGGTCGCCATAGTGACATGGCTCATTTGCACATGCGAAGTTAGATTTCAATTTTCAAATTTTGTTGAGGTTGTCAACCAGCTCCATTTCAGTTCCCAAATTTGTTATGGTATAAATTATTATTCTCCCACTCCCAAGCTTCTCAAGGAAGTGTATTTGTTGAATTGATGAGTTCAACACTGTTGCTCCTCCGTTAGGAAGTAACAGAAGTATTGGTGAATTGCAGGACCTGACTTCAGAAGTCCCTCCGGAAGGAAGTTCTATCTGCCATGGAAGATAGTTCTGATACCACGGATGAAGGTTCCAGTACCACGGAAGATATTCCAATCTACGAGTTGAGATTGGTGAAAGGCGTGGTCATCACTGTTAGCATAATAGCGGTAACTGCTATCCTTGTCTTTCTGATTATGTTTATAGTTGGCATTGGTGACAAACTGTGAGTGAACTTCCATTTTAATACAAGACTCCTTAATGATGCAGTACTTTAGCTACAATGTTTTGCAATGTCTAGCCACTGCTTTAAAGAAGAAGGGGGGGGATTAATGATTAAAAATTAAATAAGGTCAAAACAATAAACCAACAACAACAAAATAACCAAAAAATATATAACAGAGTCACAGTGGTTAGATTTAAATTGGCACTCTCAATTAATTCTATGCAATAGAACAGATATAATACCTTTTGTGTGTGTGTGTGTGTGTGTGTGTGTGTGTTTTTGTTGCTAAATGAGAATCAATTGTCTACTGTGAATTAATTGCCTACAGTGAATAAATTTCCTATTGTAAATCATGATGACCTGTATTGGTAGATATGTGTATAGCTACAAGCTCTTTTATGAAGTTGTTATTAAAATATTCATTTGTTCATCTATTTAATTATTTATCTATTTATTTATTCATTCATTCATTATCTATTTAATTATATATTTATGTTTGTATATTTATTTCTTTCTTTATTTACTTATTATCCATCTATTTATTTATTTTTTTTATTTATTTATTACTTTATTTACTTTATTTGTTGTTTTAAAACAACAGCAAAAAAAAATACGTGTGTCGATACATAATCATGAGCATTATAATTATTAATTATATTTGGATGGTTATGTTTCTTTTTACCTGTGCCACGTAAGTCTAGGAACAATTGGAATGGTGGGGGAGGGGTGGGGGAGGGGGTGGGGGGAGAGGGTGGGGGGAGAGGGTGGGGACATTCATAAGATTTTGATAAGAATCGATTTTCAACCTGTGATTCCCAACTAACTGGTTTAACTGCCTGTGAGTAAAACACTAAAACACTAAAATCCCAAAAGTTGTAATCATCCACAACTTTAACCTCATCTAACATCCTAAACAGATTATTTTACATAGCCTAAAACACTGTATTTTATGAAATACTATAGTAATTATTTGCCACAAGATTTAGTGGGAAATTACTCTTGTATATGTTACATTAAGTTTAGTTAGTCGTTAAATGCAAACACCATGTGCCTGATATTCCACTTTTAGCTAACTACATGTGTAAATTGTCTCATGATAAAGATGTCCTTATTTGCAGTTTGACAAAGAGAGCCAAAAATATTGATGTCCAGCACAAACTGCTAGAGAAACAGCAGATGCTTCGGGACATCAGAATCAGTCATGCATCAAAAGGCACCCACTCTTCTAAAGGCAATCATATTGGCCGTATCAGTTATTCCAGCATTAGATCAGCTGTTTAATAATGGACTACTATGAATAGTATGCTCTCAGAAATGTAACACTTTATATTCATATTTTTATGCTTGAAACTATTAAAACAGTTATCGACTACCATTGTGCAGAGATTATGTACTGCATTGGGTAAGTGATGTGGATAGTTAGAATATCAAAGTAAAAAAGGAGGGAAAACCAGAAGATTATTTAGTAAATCAATTAATGAGAATGAATGAGAGGGATGATGTTTAGAGGAATGTGGCGTAGCCCTTGGCAGACTACGCTGGCATCATTTTGGGAAGAATAGGTGCTTCTGAGATGCAAAAATTATGCTGGAAAAATATATAGGCTTTCAGGAAAATGGGCGGACCTTCAGGAAAAGACAGATAACTTTCAGGGGAAAAGAGTGAATGATTTCTTAGAAAGACATTAGTGTCACAGGATTCATTAAAGCATAGATATTGTAGTGCATGGATTGGAAACAGCGATAAAAACCCTACTGAGTGATGTCATATCCTGTTTGTATCTGTGTTACGGCTGTAAAATGAAAAAGAACCTTAGCTCTCAACTGTTTCACAGGATCCCCTTCAATTATTCACATTTTTGTGTATATACAGTGAAAAATTCATGGAAGTTCTTGAAATAGCATTTCTGGTGTTTGTATCCTGGTGGTTTGTGCTCCTAAACTTTGTGTAGTTTTCTTGAAGGAAGATTTTTTTTACTGTGTTTATTCATTGTGGCTACAATTGTCTTAGTTCAATTCATTGTTTAGTGAAAAAAGAGATGAAATGCTTGGTATTTTTGGTAGCTACACCCCAAAAGGGTAAAAATAATTATTCTTTTTGTGGGGTTTTTCTTAGAGCCAACTTGCTGTTCAGTATATTAACTTTAAATCCCTAGATATATGTCTTTATAATTGTATGAGTTTGTTGTGTTTTTTTAAACTTTGATACATACAGGAAACTCATTCACCAACAGTGCCACAGTAAGGCATTTACCGACTAAACTACCAATATAGACATTTAGTTCATCTCTGAGTATACGGATGATATTCTGATAAAATCAGGTAGTTTCACGTAATCTTTACCATTTCCAATCCATATACTACAATATCTATGATTACTTTAACAGTTTATATAAATTTCTCAGGTCTCATTTACTATAATTGTAACAGTTAATATATTTTGAATCTTTAATGGTATATACCATTTACTTTTTATAATTTTGTAACAATTGTGTTTGTAAGTGAGCATAATTAAGAATAATAGGTATATTGAAAAGAAAAATAGTTAAAATGAAGCCCTAGCCCAGCCCTAGCCCAGCCCTAGCCCTAGCGAAAAGAAAAATAATTGATTTTTAAGAGAATAAAAGGAGAAAAAAAAGATTGACAGAAAATATCATCTGTCTGTATATAGTTATTTATTGCTAAGAAATGAAATGGATGTCTCCTTATTGTTATTTACATTTGAAGCTAGCATTAATTATTATTATTATAATTTATAAAAAAAATTAATAGATTAATTTTTTATTTAGGTAATTAAAGTTCACCAGACATCTCGGGATAAAATCTTTACCACTGGGACACCTGAAAGACAGACAGCACCAGGGAGATCATGGCCTTGCAATTAAACAATCTGTGCACATGCAGCTGTTGCTGTCAACTGGTTTGTGACAGACCAGTCTTGGGCAGCATGGGAAAAAAATCAAACGCTTTTCATAAAATTTACCCCTGGACTTGATGAGTGTTGCTGGCTTCACTTACTATTCCTGTCACCTCTCCACAGAATCATCATCAGCCACTAAATCTTTTTTCTTTCTTTTTTTTGGCATGGAATGGTTTAGAGAGAAATCTTTGCGAAAAGATTTTCCAAACAACCTGTTGAATTCAGCAAATGACCTTTCCAAGGTTATGTGGAGGATAGGAATAAAATATTCCAGGGTGCTTTGGTACAAATATCAAAGTGAAATGCCACTAATTGGTCAGAGCAACTAGATATTTATTGAACAATGGGTTAGTAGACTGACAGATGTGCAAGCAGGTGGTGGTGGTGAGTTAGTGGGTGTGTTTGTACTACATTTGTGTGTGTTTGTGCTTGCATGCATGCATCTCTGATAGGAGCACATAATGGACACAGGAATGAAGCAGAATGTCTCTGGTAGTTTGGTGGTCTATTCTTGGAGGGATATCATTAACAAAGTCAATCTCAACAATACATGAAGCCAGATTCACAGTGCAAACACCGCATAGGCATACAGGCATGTACTGTTCATATCGTTAAATTTGAACTTGGTTTTGTTCTCGCATTTTGATGCAGTCGTTAAAAAAACGCTCCTTGTGATCTCACAGTGCACAAAATGCCCAGTGCGTGTTCTTACGTCTATGCAGTGTGCGCACTGTGAACTAGGCTTGAGATGATATAACAGATATTGGTTCAAATTAATAAATATATGGATTTAGTAACCATGTGTTATTGAAACTGAAGTTAATGTTGTAATGGAGTGTCAATTTGAGGGATTAAATTTCTTAGCTTTTTAAAAAAACGATATATGGTACAGTGTGTAGGAAGCATTTTGTAAGTGCAGAGACTTCATTTGACCATTTTTCAAAATGTGTTCGGCCAATAAATTTATTTAAGCTTCGATTAGGCTTTCAGTTTAGAAGTTTAAGTCAAGGTGTTAGGCACTCAATTAACTAACATTAATTGAAATTGAAGCTGTTGTTGTTGTAGCCATCACATGTCATCATTTGATTGGTGCCATCTGGTACTACTGTGCCATCTAGCCACACACCCCCCCCCCCCCCCCCCCCAAATTTGCTATCTCCCAAGGAAGCAGTCACAAGCACTTAACACCTAGGTTGATTGGTCTCCATGAGCAGCTGAACAACTGTTTGCAAACTGTGGGCCTTGAAGGGGGGGAAAAAATCTTACCATAGTTTGCAATTTGTCTGTCTGTATGTGTGTGTATTCACTATCTCCTCCCAAACGCTTTGGTTTACCGAACATAAATTTTCAGGGTGCAATGGGAATTACCTTGGAGTGGTTTGGAACGAGTTTGGTGAAGAGTGGAGTAAAATTCCGCCCATAGAGCTGAAAAAAGCCTTAGATCATGAAACTCTGGGAGTAACATGGGGTTTGGCCTCATGTAAGACTAAAAATCTCAAAGAGGGTATTTTGATAAAACGCTTGAACCTAGATAATCATATCCATGAACCCTTATATATTTGTATTGGTGTCACCAGGGGAACATTTTAAGAATGTCTATATGGCCAATCCCCTTCCCATGTTCGTGTAATACCAAAAAAAAAAAATGGTACTTATGCCAAAATACTTTTAATTTATTTGTTTGTTTGGTAACTACTCCCTGACATTTGGGCCTAAAGGGCTCAAAAATTTGTGGTGGTCACCCAGGAGACATTATAAAGAAATTTTAGTGAAGATTGGTTTGTTCGCTAACTCCCCCCCCCCCCCCCCCCCAGACGATTGTGGGCCTAAATGAGATGTTAAAACAAAGTTTGGTGAAGATTGGTTTTCCCTAATTCCTCCCAGACGATTGGGCCTAAAGATCTCAAATTTTCAGGGTTTGATGGTAGTTTTGGTGAAGATCAGAGTAAAATCCTGTCAGTGGAGCTAATTCTTCTCAAAATTTCCTGGTTGTGTGCGAAGTGAAAATGTCAAAAAAGAAGAATTCATGTATAACACTTGGACCTAAGGAGTTAAATCCACAAACCCATCTAATATATATTTCAGTTTGCATATATATGTGTATGTTTGCATGTATGTCTCGGCATCACGGCCAAACACTCAGACGAAGATGGCTGAAACTTGGCATGTGCTCTCCAAGAACTCGGGTGAGCGTTATTAAGCACATATGGGTGTGGTTTTGTCATAGCCCCACACACAGGAAGTTAATTGGAAGGGAAAAGTTAATCAAAGACCAATCAGGCCAAATTTTGGCGTGTGGTCTTCAAGTACCCGGGTAAGCATCACCAACCATGTATGGGCGTGGTTTGGCCATAGCCACATCCACTGGAAGTAGTTTTGGCTATTAAAAGTAATCAAAGGGCCAACCAGACCGAAATTTGGAACATGATTTCCAAGCAATTGGGTGAACATTATTAATCACATGTGCCTGTCAATGGGTGCAGTTTGGTCATTGCCACACCTATAGGAAGTCATGCCTGCCAAAAACTCATCTATGGATCAATCAGGCTGAAATTTAGCATATGGACTCCAAATGATCAGGTGAGCATTATTAACTACATGTGGGAGTGGCAATGGGTGTAGTTTGTTATTAGCCACACCCACAAAGTTATTTGAGCTGCCAAAGGCTAATTAAAGGGCCAATCAGGCTGAAATTTGGCGTGTAGTCTCGAGTAACCGGACGTGCATTAATTATTAACCACATGGGTGTGGTTTATCATAGTCACACCCACAAAAGTTATTTGGGCTGTCAAATGCTAATTTAAGGACCAATGGATTGGGCTGAAATTTAGTAAGTGGTCTCCAAGTACCCGGGAGAGCATTATTAACCACATTTGAGTGTGGGTTTTATCATAGCCACACCCACATAAGTTATTTGATCTGCCAAAGGCTATTTATAGGACCACTGAATCAGGCTGAAATTTGGTATGTGTTCTCCAAGTAACCGGGTGAGCACTATTAACCATGTGTGTGTGGCAATGTGTATGGTTTTATCATAGCCACACCCACAGGAACTTGTTTTGGCTACCAAAAAAAAATTGAAAGACTGATCAGGCTGAAATTTGGCATGCGGTCACCAAGTACTCAGGTGAGAATTATTAACTACATATGGGTGTGCTTTTGTAATGGCCACACCCACACAAGTATTTTCACTGACAAGAACCAATCACATTGAAACTTGGTATGTGTACTCTATGCGACTACAGGAGTATTCAAAACCCATGAGTGTATCTAGCCACACCCATAAAATATTAATAGAGACAGATTGGTCAAGAAGAGCAATCAAGTGAAACAAGATTTAATTGAACCCCCAAAGTATGCACATAGCCACACCCACAGGAGAATAACATACTTTCTGGTCATATACTAGACCAATCAGGCTGAAATTTGGCATCTGGACTTCATGTAACCATGAATGTTATTACCATTGTGATTATGGGTGTGGTTTGACCAACAAACATAGATGTAAAAGTATGAATGCCAATACAGACACATTTCAGTCAAGCTGCTACCAGCAAATCTGGCTTTAGTTACTTATACCATGCAGCAAGTCAAAACAGGCCCACTGGTATTATAAAGTGAGGCTAGTCTGTCTGTGTATCCGCTATTCACACTTGAACGATTGAAGTTAGACCCACAAATATATATATATATATATATATATATATATATTTAGAATCAGTATCGCCAATAGAATGTCATAAGCATGTCTACATAACCACACCCCTTTCTGTATTTTTTTTTTTTTTTTTTTATTTTTTTAAGTAAAAATGGTATTGCCAGAAAGAAAAAATGGAGCTACATGGCCTAAAACTTAGGCATGAAGACAAAACTTGACTGCAAATAACATGGGGTGGATCCCTTCTGGCCACACCTCTTCCTCTTTGTGAATAAAGCTAAAAATGTCAAAAATGGTACTTCCAAAAACGCTTTGATCTAAATATGTTCACTTTTGTTTTAAACATCTATAACATGTCTTCAAAGAAGACGCTTTTGTGACTACAGCACACCGAAGGTGGACCAAAAATCTGCTCATAGGGTGGTTTTTGCTAGTATCTTAGATGTGAAAAGGTATTTGTGTGCACCTGTGTGTGTGGGGGCACAATTGACAGCCAAATGTCTGAACAGATATTGATGAAACTTTGCAGACATTATTCTTGGGTGCCTACTATGGTTTTTCATCCCAAAAAATTGAAAATATCATGGGGGGGTGGGGGGAGGGGGGGAAGGAGGGGAAAAGAGGAATTTCAATTTTCCATTTAAAAAAAAAAAAGCGTTAATAGCCATGGCTCATTGTTTAATGCACAGGTCCCTCAAACTGTAAGTCAGTGGTCCAAACCTAGAATAGGTAGATTTCTTTTCTTTTTCCACCTTTCCTTTCTTCATCCCTTCCTCTTTTCTTCTTCTACAACCCCTCCCCCCTCCTTTTCTTCTATTATTTCCTTCCTTTTCTTTGTTCTTTTCTTCTTTTCTTTGTTCTTTTAGCAATTTTCCAATTAAACCTTTTCTCTCCCAATTTATTTCCAAATGTCACTGGAGCAGTGATGCCACAAGTAAATTAGTGACATTTGGAAACAAATTGGGAGAGAAAAGGTTTAATTGGAAAATTGCTAAAACTCTCAAAATGTAGTGAATTTTCAGCATATAACCACAGGGTTTCCATGCAGTAAAAGTAACAACAAATTTTGGTGTTTCCAAATAGTAAAGAAATAGTTACAAATCAATTCTTGAGCAAAACGTGTGGATGATTCCACCATCTCCCCCCACATTCAAGAAGTGTTCCTAGCCGTGTGTGCCACCGGTTAAAAAGTTGAGAGATTTCATACGGTTTATTCCAAGACAGTATTGAGGGGGGAGGGGGGGACTGTAGGGTTATGATGAACGAATAATAATTTTTTTAAATTTTAAAAATTGTTTTCAACAACTGGGCGTGGCTAAATGATGCCCGACAATAAGATGTTAAGAAACAACCCTGAAGTTTAACAACTTCAATCAGCTTTCCAATTTCAGTGGGAGGGGGGGGGGGGGGGACAGGATTGTTATGGAGAAACTGTGTTTTCAGGATCTTTACCGCCACCAAGTCCAGAACAAAGTCTCTCTCTCTCAACAATAGTCAGCTGAGGGCTACTCCACCTTCTCTGGATGGGCTATTCTTCCTGAACTCTCTGTCACTCAAGAACAACAAGCTCAAGACGTTACCAAGCCAGTTTACTGCTCTTGAATCAGTAAAATGTCTGCATTAAACTATGCATAGCTTTATAGCATTAATTAATTTAAATATACACGTATTTATTATAAGTAGGGAATAGCTGTGGGTATGTAGGCAAGATAAAGTTATAGCTTGCTATCTCATAATCACTAGTCATGTAATGTTAGAAACAGGGACCTGCAGTGCATGACAGCAACCTGTAATCATTGTCTCCTACAGTCACTATATACCAAGTATTTGCTAGTGCCTAGTGCCACCACATGCAATCCTCATGCATGCAACTTTCTTCTTGGATCTATTTTGTTAGCTATTATTAATGTGTTTTTTCTTAATTTAATTTCTTAGCTGTGCTATTTGAATGTGGGTAGCAATGAACTTGAGGACGGGAGTCTGGATCCATTGGTAGCCTGCACTCAACTACTCACCCTTCACCTCTTCAAGAACAACATACACACACTTCCACTGCAACTATTCCGTGAGTTTGCCACAGGAAATAACCTATTCCCACAGAATAAAAACATTTGGAAAGTATTTAGCTAGTTTGTAACTATTTACAGCTGCATCCATTATTTTTTAGTTTGGTAAGTAACCGATCCTATTAGTATGGATCTCCAAAAAGTATGGAAATAGAAAATGACCTACCCAAGAAATATTAGCATGAAATCACTGCCTCCAGATGTTACAACTTGATATTTTTGTATTCCTACCATGCATGATGAGGGAGTCATCCATTTTCTTTCCATACTATTTAAGTATCCCATTTTGGGAGGGAGTTTTCAGGGAGTTTCTTTGCAATATTGCAAAAGTAAATATTCATTCTATTATTTCCCTATAGATGATAATAGCATTTTTTTTTTTTTGACACTAGATCAAATAGAGTTTGGAGTCAGTGATTTAGGGATGTACAATTTACGCATAATAATTGAGTGTCCATGCCTTGTTTCAATATTAAAATGGTGTCCATGACAGTGAGTGTTGTTGGTCCATCCTGATATGCCTTCATATTTTTGTAAGCTAATGAAGAAAACCAATTGGTCATGAATGTATACCAGTTGAAACTCTGTCGGATCATGGTATTAGTGCAAGTGCTAATGCTTCCAAATTGTCTGTAGCCTGGCTCATAAGAAAGATGTTTAAGGAGAATTAGGAAAAATTTAATTTTTTTATCTTGCCTCTATTTCAGAGATTTCTTTAGATTAGAATTTTGACAACATTACTTAGAGGCTCCTGAACATAACATGAAATTTTAAATTGTTATTATCTGGAAGCCTGGCAGGATATGAATTAGTTTTGTATTATGTCAATTTTAATAGTCGGGTCAACCCTAAATAACCCTAGCCCAAGCACATTCTCTAATAAGTATTAAAGCAAGCATATGTTTTATGAAGTATTGATTTTTGCATTTTTTTTAAAACTAATTGAACAATTTTTCAGAATCTCTGACTAATCTTTGTGTCCTGAACCTGAACTACAACAATGTTTCAAGACTGCCTGGGGAGATAGCTCTAATGCAAGGTCTGCAGACCCTCAGTTTGTCCCACAATCTCTTACAGAGCTTGCCCAAGGAGATATACTCACTGGAGAAGCTCAGGGAACTGCATGTCGACAATAACGCTCTGTGCAGTCTTCCTTCTGCCATTCACACTTGGAGACAGCTCCATAAATTAATGCTGCACAAGAATCACTTAAAACATTTACCCGATGTAAGCTCATAAATTTGATCAGTGAGTGTGTTAGAATGATCAGCACAAGATATTTCCTAGTCATGAATATATATATATATATATATATATATAGATTATTTGGTTGCCATTAATTGAGTTAGTGGGTGGAGTACATGTTGTTCGTAAGATATTATTGTAACCTAAAAACTTCAGGGCATAGGTAATTGGGTGTGTCTGGAGGTGTTGGATGTGTCCTGCAATGATATGGAGATGTTCCCTGCAAGTCTGTGTCAGTTGAAGTTGGAAGAGTTCTACTTTGAAAGAAATCCTCTCATCACTCATACCCCCATACCAACAGTGCGGAGGAAGCAGATCTTCCAACTGAGAGTAAGTCTGTCATTTTTATTAGTTGTGTCAAACAAACATAAAGTGTTATGTATATATGTTGTTTTAGCTATGAGCAAGCTGATATAATGTTTTTCATAATTATTAAAGAAAAAGAATAATTAAGGAAAGCGGCAGGGGGGAGGTGGGGGGAAGAGAGCTCAGAACAGAAGCGAAAGATATGCTTTCTTCATATTTCACTGAGATTTCATAGAAAACAATGGAAGACATTATACTAATACCTTGAACTAATTAATCCACCAACGAGCAAATATCAAATCTAGGGCAGGAACTAATTTGTAACATTTTGAAGACAATGACAGCAACAGAATCTTCATGGTTCTCCATCAATGCTGATGAGGCAAGGAATCTAATCATCATTAAACAGTTGAATTTGTCCATCTGTTCAATGAGTTTTAGTTAGTTATGTCAAAATTACTGCTTGGCCGAAGAAGCAAAAATTTGATATATGGTCTTCATGTGACCATGAGTGTTATTACCTACCTGTATGTGGTAATGGGTGTGGTTTGGCCAACAAACATTAGTTTAAAGGTATGAACGCCAGCACCTACATATTCCATTGAAGCTGCTACCAGCAATCTTACTTTAGTTTCTTATACCACTTCCGTACTTGGCTGCACCAATGCCATGCAGCAAAGCTGCACCAGGACCACTGATGCAATTAACAGCATTCCATAAGTAGGCGTACAACCAAGTAGGCCTTTAATTTTTTAAAAGTCCAGGATGTTTTGAAATTGTGTTATGCTGAAAGGTTGATTTCCAACATTGCCTGTTGATTTTTTATTTTCTTTTTTAAAGGTAAGAACGTTTTGGAGGTATGTTGTAATGCTAAACAATCAGAACTATAAGGTGTGCTTAAGAATAAAATGATCAAAATTAGCTGTTCACTTACCTAATCAGAACTGTGGATGCTCCACTTGTTTTTGAATATAGAATAGATTTAGTTTTGGTTATAATTTTTTGTATGAATGGACTGCACAGCAATAATGAAAAAAAGTTAGCATTTTTGAAATGACCAGTTCACCCAGCAGAACCGAGTTGTGGTGGTGTCCTATTGAATTAGCTTGAGTTATAGTAGTATGGGTGAGATCACATTACATGTGTGTTTCTATTACAACTTTGTGGTTATTATGTAGAAGGGAAGTTTACTTGAGCTTCTAAAGATCCAGTTTTTCAGGACCTGCCACCTCAAGAGCCCCTCCCCACCATCCCTGGGGTTCTAACATTGACCAGATTACTCCCTCGGTTAAGTTGTATATGCATGCCAATTTTCAAGTATCTAGGTCCAAGAATTTGGCAGGCCATTAGCCACTTTGGAACACAGATAGGTACATACAATCTTGAGTTTTATATATTGAAATATAGCATTTCAAACAAATTTCATTTTTATATTCGCATGGAGGGTTTTCAAACAGTTTTCACACACATGCTCACCCATCAGTAGTGAAATTAAAATGGATTCCCTAACAGTGAGTGTCATTGGTCCATCCTGATATACCTTCATATTTGTGTAAGCTAATGAAGAAAACCCGATGGGTTATGAATATATACCAACTAAAATTCAGTCAGATCATGGTAATACTTTTTATACTAATGTTTCCAAATTGTCTGTAGCCTGGCTCATAAGGAAGATATTAATGGAAAATAAGAAAAAAAAAATCAGTTTTGTTTTTATTTGCCTCATTTTTGAGGGAGCTCTTTGCATAGAAATTTGACATAGACCTTTATTGGAGGCTCCTGAAAACAACATATTAAAATTTTGGATTGTTATTATTAACACATTTTTCAGCTCCTGAACACAACATTTTGTATATTTTTGGGATGTTATATCTAGAAGCTCGACAAAGTATGAATTAGTTTTGTATTATTCCAATGGTAAAGGTCGGGTCAACCCTAAATTGAGAGTGCTAGTGCACTCCCTAATACACATACATACACACACTTACATGCATGCGTGCATACATATCCACACATGTAAGAATCTTGTGTAGTCAGAATTAACCCAATCAAACTTTTATAAGAAAAGAAGAAAAAATCCAGTCAAAGTTTGATCCACACACTTTCAAGGAGTTTCTCTCTTTTTTGGCATGAAATATTTGAATTCCTTTATCTCCACCAGAGGGTTCAATTTTATTTATTTATTTTTTAATGATTACCTCTTGCCATGCACTGAAGGATCTTGTACACAAACTTTAATCGAAATTCCTCTGCACCATGCACCATCTGCACCATGCACCATCTGCACCATGCACCATCTGCACCATGCACCATCTGCACCATGCACCTGTGCGCACATGCACACTTATATTTTTAGACATTTTGTGGAAATATGGGAAAAGATGTTTTTATGCAATACTTGGCTTGGAATTTGAGAAAAAGATAAGTGCATGTGGTGCGTGCATGTGGTGGTGCAAGTGTGATTCAGACATAGAAATAGAATAGTAAACTTTTTTTAATCTTTGATGAATGCACTAGTCTTTACAGTAAATACATTTTCAATAGGTATAGTATTATGCCTTCGTTGGTTTTTACATTAATTTTGAAATTTAGTCTCGATTGTGAACCATTATTACACATGCGACAAACAATTGAAATTACTCATTCACATGAGATAATATCATGTCACCAAATTAATATAGAAAATGTTAAATAACAATTCAAATGCAATTTCACAAAAAAATCAATCACTCTTCTGATGTGACAGTAGCATAACCACCTACTAACACAGCATCATGTCAACTACAAGCTGGCTACGAAGTTCTGGAGTCAGGGCAGCATAGAGTTCACTGAACCTGCTCTCTATGATCTCTTGCTGATCCTCATCCATCTTATAGTTTCGCAGTAAGTCTTTCAAGTACATGTACTCACAGTGGTTGAGACATACTACTATTGTGTTAATGTCCAAATCCTGACCATGTGACTGCTCATATTTCTGCTTATCCACACGAAGAGCTGTGTATTCTGGACATTTCACGGGGACATATTCTTGACATTTGACGGGGACATACATTGTGTTACCATCACCTGTAAGGATGGGCATATAGTTGAGAGCAGCTTCGTTGGATGTGCTGTCTATTTCATCTGCTGCACCGCTCTTCGCCTGGGCTACACCATCCAATGAAGACACCCATTCAGAACTAAGGCAGGGGCAAATGAACTCTTGTGGTTCGTAATGGGACTTATACATCAGCTTGCTGTGGTTGCTGTTCCAGCATTGCATGTAATAGAACTGAATTTGAGGGCTCTGGCATCTCAAGGATTTAGCCAACTCAATCTCTTTCAGACAGGAGTACACACCAAATGAAAACTTGGAAATATCCTTGTTTGTGTCATACCACATGTAGACACTGACCAGACCCTTGGGAACCACGTCAATGACTCCCACAGCTACCAATTTACCATCAAGTCTATAGAGCTGGTGAAAAGTGCCATACTCAATCCCGTTGATGGTCTGCCTGATAGTTGGTGTGTTGACAACATGCTCACAGTAGGAGAACATGGACGCACGTGATTGGTCATGTTTTTTCGAATTGTATTCATTGTAAAGGTCAAACGATTCCTTGCTGAAGTGGGCGGGACGTGTGTCCACGGAGAGACGATCTAGTGGCATCCGCCTCAACACTTTCTTATGACTCTTATGCTTCCTGAAGTCAAACTTGTCCACATCCACTCTTGTTTCCCACATGCAGTGCTCCACACTGGGGCTGAAGCGAAGGCGGTACATCCTGCAGTCATACCGAAACCACCCACAATCAATGAGTTGCTGATATTGCTTAATTGTCATGCTATGAGCCCGAAAGTTTAGATACTGAACATAACTTTTTTGCTTGTGAGTGCTTCCATAAAAACGCCCAATGCGAAAGAGAGGCTTGTTTGGATCTAGACCCAGCATGATCAACTTCTGGAGAGCAGGTTCATTGAGTTCAGGAGCCAGTGGTGTGTGTGATTTCAAATATTCTTGATCTACACTTGGAAGTAGAACAAGTGATGATGAGGACGTACAAAGTTCACAGGTACTTGAATCAAGAGTCAAATCGGGAGGCCAGTCTGTTGGATAATCTGAAGGACAAGTTGGTGAAGAATAAATCTGGGCATTTTTTGTGATTGAAAGGGTGTGGAGGTTTAGTTCTTCCATTAAGATAGCTTCCTTTCGCCAAAGATCAGGTACGTCATTATTGTGTTCTGAGTCATGAATGAGCATCTTAAGGTTTTCTATGACTCCTATCTCTCGGAGCTTCCTAAACAAAGAATCTCCTATGTCACTGTCCAAGAAAATATCTAGGACTAATTTGATGATCTCTCCCGAGCTGCTCTTATTTATGAAGGATGCTATCACTCCTATGCTTTCGTCGGTGAGAATAAATGATCTGTTTGTTGTAGCCATGAAACTGAGAGAGATGAGGAGTTTTTGAGATTCACACTGCTCTCCACTGCACACTTTCCTCATCTGAATGAGCTGAAGCAGCAGCTCAATGCAATCAGGCTCAATCAACCTTTCATTTATCCAGTGCACTGAGGTTAGCATGCGAAGGACTTGGCAACAAGCTCTGATGAGGCAATGATTGGCTCTCTTCCTTACCTGCAGTGTGATTAAGAGATATGTATAGAACTCTTCATCCATCAGAAGGTGCATAATGTTTTTGCCACTCAGTACAATGTTACCAATGCCATATATCAGATTTCCACACAAGTTAAACGAGCTCTTGTTCTCAAATACTTCCAGAAGCTTTTCCATGCATCGTTCATCAAAGGACTCCAGGGAGTGTTCCTTGTTTGCAGCCAAGTTGAGAATAATGCGACCAAAATCATCTCTGTACTGGTCATCAGCTTGCATTAATTCCTTGTGGTCATCAGATGGCATGACTTTTTCTTCCTCCAAGAGAGGATATAATACATTTGTCATCAGTAAAGGTTTGATGTCTTCAAGATGCACATAATACTCCTTCACCAAACAAACTAGTAGCCCCATAGTGCAACAATGAGTCTCGGCAGTGTCACATTTCTGCAGCAGCTCTGACACGCTCACATGAAAGCTAATGTCATATAAAATCAAAAGGGCCTTCCCATTGACCTTTTGGATGAAAGAGTGAGTTGTTTGAGTTATTGGTGCAATCAGATTCGGAAATTTGATGGTGTTGCGAATGAAATAATCTTCATAAAATTCTAAGAAGTCCTTTGTGGAAAACTTGTCCACACTGTCCACACTTGCAGACTTGAATGGCAACAGAATCTTGTTGAACATGAAATATAGGGATTTGACTAACTCTGGGTTACCGTTCACCACAGAGTCTGACATCATCTCCATAAAAAACCTGCAATGATTTTGACCACTGTATTCTGCCAGATGGACTTTGAGCAGACCAGAGTTCCTTTTGGACTGGACTCCAACATCACCATTTGAAGATAAAATGGTGAAAATATTTTCCATTGCAGCACATGCAGCAATCAGTAGTAAGTCAGGATGTTCCCTAGCATAGTCTTGAAGGCAAGACATAATCTTCAGATTAAATATGGTAGCTACGTGATGTACACTACAATTTGTGCACAGAGTTGCCAATATGTTGTAGAGGATCAACAGAAGTTCATCTGCAGTTTTTTGTCCTGGCTTGTCCTTTCTGAGCATGCCCATTAAGCAACACACAAAATTTTTGTTATTGATGAAGGATGAATTATAAGTAGGATAAAGTCGAAGGCAGCATAAGATGAACTTGAGCATAGGAAGAACACAAGTCTTTTCCTTCTCAAGAAGAGACCACACACTTTTAATATTGCAAACTCCATGTAAATTCTTGGTAATACATCGTGAGGACTTGCACATGACTGTCAAGAGCTGCCAGATCAGTGTTTGTAAAGTTTCATCTGAGGGATACTGTAGCAAGATTTTGATGAAGGAAACATGGATTCTTTGAGCCGAAAAGAACACGGAAAACTCCCCAATATTCACAAAAATTAGCGTACTCCTTACGATGTATTGGAGGCCTTTCACAGATAACTTCTCATACTCGACGATAAGTGTTTTTAACTGCCAATACACTCTCTCTTTCACCATATTCTCTAGCTGATTGTCACTCATTGATTGCAATAGAAAATGCACAAACTTATATCCACATTTGCTGTCCCCTTGCACATAAAGGGTGGAACGAACCTTTGACCTGAGACTGGTGATAATGAGCTGTGCCAAGTGTTTGATATTGGCAGCTGCAGGAAGGGAATTTGGATATTTCCTCCAGAGGCAAACTATGAAGTTCAAAACTTCATAAAGGACGGAAGAGCTTGCATTGGATTTAATCTTGGAAAACGCCTCCAGAGCATTGTCCTGCAGTTGTGTTAGAATGGGTGGAGCCTGAGCAGGTAAAGAGGGCGCACAGAGGGGGAGTATATGAAAAACCACATCGAGGTTTTTCTCATTACTTGGAAACATAGTAAGCACGTGTGCCAAGGAAATTAGCACCCTAATGAATGCAAAGAATTGCCAGAATAAACATGCAGTCAGTGAACTAGAAATTTGCAAATAAAAGAATTAACAACATATCATTTGAATTTGTAATAAGAAATTAGCTATAATTATCCCAGATTCCCTTTACAATGCACTCTCACCCCACCAAACTACCTGAGATATGGGACTAGGTACACATGCATGCAATCTGAGTAAGTAGCGTAGGCAACTTGGTACTTTTTTATGTGAAAAAATTCCTGGCTTGCACCTCAATACATGACTCCTGTCTGATCTCATGCACTCATACATTAGGTATAGCTTTCAACTCACAGCATTAGTTCGGAATCTTTTAGAGCATTTGGCTTTCCACTGCAATTATCTTCTCCTTTTTTTACAAATCTCTGCAACAACATTAAGTTAGAGTTGTTTGGATGACGACCAGTAGCAGTGAAGGAATTGTTAGCCTCAAGGTGATCACTACTTCGGGGCATCAAAGAAGTTGCACATGCGGGAATTCCCTGCTTCCTTGACCCTGGTGTGACTGGCATAGTGTGATTAGGTTGTGGGAGCACAGAGGTGAGGAAGATGATTGGTGTTCTTTGGGGAGCAGCCTTCTGATCCCTATTGAGAAAGCGTCCTCGAATTCCTAAACAAAGAAAAAGAAGAGGAAAAAAAGGAAGATATGAGAAGGGAAAAAGGTGGGGGGGGGGGGGGAATTCATATAGCTAAGTTTATACTAGACTTAACTACTACTACTCTCCATGCGTGTTGTTTGTGTGTGTGTGTGCGTGCGTGTATAATATTAAATCTTGATCTTAACACAAATATCAGAAAAGAAAATGTCCAACTAATCAGGGGGGGGGGGGAGGGATCCATTTGAGCAGATAACTTCGTTTTATCAAAACTAGTCATTAAGTTATAATTAAAGTCTGTAGTAATCCTGAATGAACCCCGGAGTACTTTTGAAGGGTCCCGGGATGATCCTTGTACTCTCAGCAGACAGATCAAATAGTGGTGTACTTTTTTAGGGAGAGGTCCAGATATGACTCGGGTACACAATATAATTCCATCTATGTCCTGTGGAGGATTCCATTTTCTGGCATAAGCTTGGAAACGAAAGAGGTATCTTCATTTACAACTGATGAAATTAAACTTACGTAGCCATTAAATACTTATTTTTTGTTTGCTTATGTATGCGTGTTTATGTGACTGTACCAGTTGAAGTGACTTGCTCAATAGACTCAACATCTCCCAATACTCATGCAGAAGTGATGCGCTTGAGTTCATATTGAATTCATTATGTTGTGTATTGCAGGAGATAGCAGCTCATGCAGTGATCAAAGCGGTTGAGAATATGTAAGAGAGTGAGGATGTGGCTATTTCTTTGACCAGATCATTCTGTCTTGTGTGCACATTTTCAATATTTACCTTTAGCTTCTGTACATGCAGAGCAATGTCAATAAATATTCCTAATAAATTGAAATTACATTCAAGAGTTGAAGAGATGACTTTTTATCAACTAAACTTATCTGTACATGCAAAATAAGATAGTTCCACTTCCTCTCATGCATGCTGCATGCGTGCACACACACACACACACACACACACACACACACACACACACACACACACACACACACACACACACAAACTATACCCCTGCATTGGAATGTGAGAGTATGACATATTCATAGATCATTTTCATGACCAAATAGGGACTGTTTCTCTATGTGAGAATATTTAAAGGCTGTTGCATTATGCAACCGAAAATGTAATTGTGTTAACCCCTATAGTATAGGACAGCATCAATAGGAAACATTTCTCAAGAGGTCCATCTATTCTTTCATTTACCAAAACAAGTAGAAACATGTAAAAAAAATTTGTATGAAAGTGTGAAGTGTGTGGAAGCTATTGTAGGTTGGTGCATTGCCTTGACTATGTAGTGTAGTATCTATGGCAAAGGTGGATGTCACTATAGCACTTTAAAGTCAAGTATCTCCCTGTCAGTATATTGCTGCTTTTATATCAATGATATTCTGGCTGCTAGCCTGGGCCACACCCTTTTGCTATCACGTGACATGTAGTGAGCAGTGGCATGAGCGAGTGGAGAGGTGGAGTTCTGAAGTGGGTCAGTGCCTGTGTGATGTGGGGAGGTGTGCTGCATGTGGAAGACCCTACGTCCATTCCTGGCTGCAGTGCGTGCGGTTCATACACATTAAAAAGGTACCATGAAATTATAGTGTGATGAACATACAATCACACACAATTTTACTCCACAATGATGTTATTAAATATAATAGCAGTCGTGAATACTGTTTACCCCTCTGCCTATATATAATTCCATGTATAGACAAAAGTTTATGATGGTCCGTGGTCCTTTAGG
This sequence comes from Lycopodina hypogea, assembly GCA_963969325.1. NCBI lineage: Eukaryota > Metazoa > Porifera > Demospongiae > Poecilosclerida > Cladorhizidae > Lycopodina > Lycopodina hypogea. The sequence goes on along the minus strand of OZ017780.1, from coordinate 15,277,107 downwards.
CCCACTATAGCTTGACAGAGTTGATCTCTGTCACAGCCACTGTTCCACATGCATGTATTGTTGAGTGGTTTCTACACTATGTATGTTGGCTACAGGTGTTACCAACACTGAGGTCTGGTGTGGGAGCAGCTGGTGCAGGTTCACTGTTGCCTCTGAGCACACCCTTGTGCTCCTACCACTGCTTCAACTCACAAGGACACATCTTCCTTGTTCTCAAGTGAATTGCACCCCATAGTTAGTGGCTACCTCATGAAGGTCACTGCACCAACACCTATTTGTTGTAATTGTCATTCCACCTCATCTATGATGATGTACATTCACAGTCACATTTGTAAGTGGCCAAGAACACAACATGGGACAGTGTTGGAGCATCATTTACTACTAAACTACTAATAGACTGAAGATTATTCAAAACTTTTCTCATGCTATCCCAAAACAGGTCTGCTTCAAATGACCATCCCACCCCCCTTCCCAAAAGAAATATGGGCGGGGGGCGGAGTAGGGGGCATAAGCCCCTCCCACTGACATGCAGACTTGAAATGTTTGAGTTGTAGCTGACAACAGGCCTTGCCAAAGTAAAGAAAGACACTGCATTATAATCACATGTTAAGCAGCTCGCATTCCTGCATATCTTGCATATAGTGGATGCTTCCATATACTTCCATTTTACAGTTCAAGTTTGTGCTCAACCTCTGAATAAAATTGCTCCAACTTAAACGTTACTTCAGAGAGCAGTGCATGCAAAACATTCAACTTCAATTAATGTGATAAGATATGTTAAGGTTGGCTATCTGACTTATACAATACAAAAAATTAGAGTCCATTCTAACCACATCAGAAGGAACATTGACTAAGGAACAAGTGACTCTAACAGTTTCACATGCACAGAGTGCAGGAGTTCATTGAGCAACAACCTGATGGCTAGGCCTTCACAGATCATGCTGGCATATATATATATATATATATATATATATATATATATATATATATATATATATTTTTTTTTTTTTTTTTTTTTTTTTTTTTTTGGGGGGGGGGGGGGGGGGGGGGGGATAGGTGCTTCTGAGAAGCAAGAATAATGCTGAAAAAATAGTTAAAGTTTCAGGAAAAATAGGTAGACTTTAAGAAGGGGGGGAAAGTCCTTTTAGATTATACATTAGAGTCGGTGACTTCATCACAGTGACAGCTCAGCCACACATCTCAAGTCTCACTTACTGAAATTGTGACATACTTAGCCAGAGTCACCACTAGAGATAATTTTAACTGTTAGAATTTTTTGAATTTGAATGACTATGTCATTCTACTTTTTAATGTTGTAACAATTGTATTTATCAGTGAGCATAATTAAGAAAAATAGGTATATTGAAAAGAAAAACCGGTAGAATAAAATAAATATAGGTTAATATTAGGAGCACAAAAGAAAAAAAAAATTTAAGAATAATTTATCAAGGCCTACTGATGGTGATAAACTGGTGTGGCAACCCCTTTGAAATTTTCTGTTTTTTTTTTGTTTTTTTTTTGTTTTTTTTTCATGATGTAATTGTTCTATTATCAAAGCTCTAATCTAGCTATAAATGTTATTACCAAATGTGAAATGAAAGAACAATTACACACTTTGCTATAGCGGGATAAGTATTATCTACCTCCACACCAAAAATGATCAAATGATCAAAGCTAGCTTGCCTGCTACTCAGATTTGCAAACAGCTATTTTTTACCATGACAAACCATATTGTATTTGATCCTCATTTTCTGTGTCTGAATCAGAATCAGAGCTGGATGAAGCTGAAGAGGAATCAGGGTCACTTGGATGGAAGTTATAAGGAAGTGTTCCACTCTCCAAAGGGATCTCTTCACTTGTTCCTTCAGATTCATACTACTGCTCAGCTCTTCTCCAGTTGCTATCTCTGTAGCTGCCAATAAACAGCTCCACTCAGTCAGAATACTACCTCCTGACTCAAAGAATTATTGAAATAGGGTGGGGTTTTCATGAGCAGCTGCAGTTGCTGTCTCCCTGCTAGTGACATCATTGGCAAGTTACATCCCATAGGATGATAGGAGGTAGATAAAGGATATCTATGTTTTCTTCATGAATATTGGGACAAAAATTATAAGATTTATTTTTGCACAAGGTTATGCATCAAGAACAAGATAATAGCAACATTAAGAAAAATTTTAAAAACAATTTCCTTTTTTTTTTCCATTTCAGATAGCTACTTTAAATTTTGCCAGTTATATGATGAATGGATGTGTGGTTATTGAATGGTCTGTGTGGCAAGAGAGACAGAACCATCTCCACATGGTGATTGATGCATATACAATTCTCACTCTCCAGTAAAAACTTAATTTTATTATGCATTTTGTGCTGGGGATTACTAAATCTTGCTTTATAATATTCTTATGTCTAAAGAACTGGTGAACAAATAATAAAAACAGAAATTCCTGAGCCATGGAGACCTCTAAACTATCAACTTATCAGCCAGAGAGGCTATAGTCATGCATGCATGGGCTGCCTGTTAGGGATGTGTTGTGTGCTGGAATGTATAGGTCATGGAATAGTTAGGACTTGCATCAAGAGTGCATCTAATGCAGGGGGGGGGGGGGCAAATCTTTTACTTTTTTTTTTGTATGGCAAATTGAGGCACTCCCTAAATGGGCTTGGTAAATTGTCACCCTTAGAAGCTGTTGTAGAAGAATTTTCTAGATGGCAACCACATGAAATGTTGTTAAAACATTATAGAACATGTTCAATTGGCTATGTAGTTTTCATTATATACCGTACAATTGAAACCTACCATGCTCTTTAAAAAATAAAAATAAGAATAAATCAAATAATGTTTCTGTGGGGCTTCCCTTCCCCCTTTTAAAAATATTGGATTCCACCTCCCCCCCCCTCCCCCCCACACTTGCATTGCATTGGTTGACCTTACCCTGAAGGAAATTTCATCAACGGACTTTGAACCTATTTAACCCAGCAAAGTGGAGGAAATGTGGTTCCAACTAAAGCTGCCTTAAATATAGGTCATGTTCGGAGCTGCAGCTTCTAGGAGAAAGAGGAGACTGGCTCCATACAGTAATACCCCTCCTCCTCCTAGGGGAAGTAAAAATGCAGAAATGTTGGAGTGGTCCTTGCTGGGACAAGCACCTTCCAAGCTGCAAGCACCAGTGACCCTGAGTAAGTGAGACATTGGTGGTAGAGGTGGTGGCTAGGGCACAGGACTCCCTTGCATTGCTCTAAACAACCTTTAAGTTTTAATTTTTGTGCTACTTGCTGGCTTACCATGGACTGATAGAGGAGGACTGCCTATGCCCATCTCTAGGTCATGAAATGTGGAGATGAAGACCATAGAGAATGATAATTTTAGAATAATTAGACATTATATTTTGCCCTTCCATTTATTTTTTCTTTTTCTTTTTGCAATGTAGGGTAGGGTTTGTCTGATATAGCATGACCCTCTACTGAATCTCTATGCTGGGGAGGGTCTGGAGACATCACTATGCCAAAGTTGTTCTGCCACCTCATATGAGGCAGCTGTCAATTATGTGTAGGAATTAGCCACATTCCAATCCAGGCTATATTATGATGGGCACTTCAACATTGCTTCAGAACCATGTTCCCAGACCCTTTCCCAGTATAGGGCTAAGCCAGACTAGGATAGGGCTAGATATATTAATTATTCACCCACTATACAATTCTATATTTCTATGGCCTTCATTATGATTAAGGAGAGGGGCAGCTCATCCATTCACTAACCATCCTGGAAGCTGCACACCAAGTTAATAGAGCTGCACACCAAGTTAATAGAGCTGCACACCAATTTAATAGAGCTGCACACCAATTTAATAGAGCTGCACACCAATTTAATAGAGCTGCACACACTTGCTCTAAAACTTCCTATACACAAAAAAAAATAGAAACAATTCAGGGGGGTTATAATATGGACCATGCACCTTTTGAGATAGTCTGGCAATACTGTTATAATTTTATTCAACTCAGTGAATTTTAGCTGAAACCACTGGCTATTACCCACTCCTCATATAAAGAAATATAGAGAGCTCTTATTTGGTGTGTGACTACATCCAGAACAACTGCATTTGTTGTGTGTTGCCAGGTTGTAAGCATGCCCCAATACTCTATGTACTCTTGTGTGGGCATAAGCCCTATTAAGTGGAACAGTTAAGTGCACAGATTCACTCTCTCTGATCACCTGCTCTGTGTCTGTCTGTGTTCATTAGAGTTTTTGCATCAGACGTGTCAACTCTACACCGCATCCCCACTCTGGAAGTTTGAAGAATGTCGTTTGCATGACTATTCCCAGCAGCTAACGAGGTTGCTAAATTCCTCCCTCTTGTCCTCCCAGAGAGGAGGGAGGAAGGTGGATGACCATGTTGGTGAAGTGAGTGTTGTGGAAGGCTTTGGTGCAGACGGATCACAAGCTATTCTTGTTCAAGTGTCACAGAAGAAGCTCAAAGTAGGTGAGGAAGTCGCTGGCCAAGTGGTGGCTGACATAAATGGTGTGGTAGTGCTAGTGCAATGTGGACTGACTACTGCTGGAGTGGGCAACTTCAAGAGGCAAACCTTTCTCAAGTGGGGAGGTGTCCACTGCTATCACCACATAGGTAGATGGATGGGTGTGTAGACAGATAGGTGAGTGAGTGGGTGGATAGAGCAAATGTCCTGAAACAGGCACTGGTAGCTAGGACTGATGCCTATATCTGTTTGACCATTACACCTGGAGTATGCCAGGGTCTGGGTGGTCCAGTGTTGTAGTCTATTCCATGTCCACCTGGAGTATGCCAGGGTCTGGGTGGTCCAGTGTTGTAGTCTGTCCCATGTCCACCTGGAGTATGCCAGGGTCTGGGTGGTCCAGTGTTGTAGTCTGTCCCATGTCCACCTGGAGTATGCCAGGGTCTGGGTGGTCCAGTGTTGTAGTCTGTCCCATGTTATCAGGGTCTTCTTGTACCTCTTCACATATCATGCTCCATGTTATGTGTGCCCTACATGTTACAGGCCCTTGGTCATGTGATACAGTACCTAGTACAATAGTTTTCTCTGTTCCTGTGTGACTTATCTGTGGATGCTCTGACCGAAGAATTTGGGGTCTGAGGACATAGATAATCCAGAGTTATCCAAAGTAACTCTATTATCCCATCCATAGATATCAGCAATAGATGTGTTATCTTCAGATACTTCTCTAATGTCCAGAGTAACTCCCATCATCAGATTCCTGGATGATCTGGGCCAGGGATGTGCAGAGTTACTTTACCTCCTTTTCTGTCCACAGTAGCTGTCACCTGCAAATACTCTGACTGATATAGGAGCCTCGATCTTAAGGGTGTCCAGAGTAACTTGATATCTTCAGATAGAATATCTTGACAGCTAAAACACTGAATGGTTTATTCTCTGACTGACATTCTCCAGACTATTCTATTCTTTAGCTCATAATAAGTCTCTCTCTCTCTCACACACACCCACCCACCCCCCCCCCCCCCCCCCCCACACACACACACACACACACACACACACACACACGTTACTAGTTAACCACACCCCCAACCAGCCCACAGCCATACCAATGCACCCACCAAGGAAAGGACAACTAGGGAATGCAAATGAAGGGGAAAGAAAGAGGTTTGTTGCACGTCCCGTGTGAGTATGCTGTACTGTCTGTCCCCTGGGGCAGCAATGGACGGATCAGTTCTTCCTCTGCAACATTTACTATTTTATCTAATCTCACAGAATTCTAAAAAATACAGAAGCAAACAAGCAAACATGACTCAGGTTTAATCATTACTACCATCACTATGATCAGGTCAGGACAGGTCAATTCTATAAATTGAACTGGGAAAAATTTTTCAATGGAAAAAAAATCTCAAATATTGACCCAAGTCAAATCACTAACAAAAGAAAAAAGGAAAGTAAAGAGGCAGAAGTGTGCTGCTTTTCTGGCTTGTGATTTAATCTAAATACTGGACTAAAATATATATGCTAGATCAATAATTACTCATCTTCTTAAGGTTCTGATATGATGTTTGCTCATTCATAGTTCATGAATTAACATTTTGCTATTTTTTTTGGTTCAGGAATGATGCTGTGCTTAAGCATGTCATGGGAGAACTGTTAAATCTTCATTTTATGAATTTTTTTTTTTTTTTTTTTTTTTTTTTTTTTTTTTTTTTTTTTTTTTTTTTTTTTTTTTTTTTGGCACAGAGTTAGCAAGCTGGCTAGAGACAGCAACAAACTAGTAGATACCACAATTGATGTAGACCTCACATCTCTCCTCCCAGTATGACTCTGCCATACCTAAACTACTAAACTGGGGTAGCTTAGCAATTACCTGAAAGCAGCTCAAAGAGATTTTAGTTTTATTTATAAATCTAGCAGGGATATGGAGGCACAAACCCACACTGGTCAGCTTTTTGTCACAATTTGACAGCTAAACTCCACTTTATCTGGAGAACCTAAAGGAATATTCACAACCAAAAAAAAAAACCCTTGCAGGACCCTCCCTGCCCCTGAAGTCACATATCTGGACTTGATGAATACATGATTGTCCAACTCAACACAGTGAATTTTAGCTGAAACCACTGGCAATTACCCACTCCTTATATAAAGAAATATCAGAACAGCTGTGTTTGTTGTGCTGTGCCCCTTGCTTACCACTAAAGCACAGCACAGCAACACTCTATGTACTCTGGGTTAGTGGTGGCAATATTTTTTACATTATTCTTAACCGAATTATTTCAGTGGGTGAAATACAGCCAGACTAAAAAAATATATAAACAAGCAAATCCCGGTAAGCATAAAAGCTGGCAAAAATTCATTCCACAGCTGCCTCAATTCCTACCACCATTACTAACCAGAAAGCCTTCTTTACAAAATACTCATGTCTCAGTGGTCGATAGGGGGGGGGTGGGGGGGGGGGGGGGGGATTTCTCACCTTTAAGTCAATATCCAGAGTTACTTTACTTGTCTATCCGCAGTAGCTGTCATGGCAGATACTCTGACTGATGTAGGAGTCTCACTCTTAAGGGTACCCAGTAAGTTGATATCTTCAGGAATATCTTGACAGCTACAATACTGAATGGTATATTCTCTGACTGATTTTCTCCAGACTATTCTATTCTTTAGCTCATAATAAGTCTCTCCAAATACGTGAGCACTCGAACACACACACACACACACACACACACACACGTGAACACTCAGTTACTAGTTAACCACACCCCCAACCAGCCCACAGCCATACCAATGCACCCAACAAAGAGGACCACTAGGGAATACAAGTAGAGGAGAGAAAGAGGTTTGTTTATTAGGATCAGATCATGTCCCATGTGAGTATGCTGTACTGTCTGTCCCCTGGGGGCAGCAATGGATGGATCAGCTCCTCCTCTGCAACATCCATTCCCACATGACTGGTGGCTTCTGTGATGTCCTCTTCTCCTACAGCCACACACAAACAGCACCCACCCACTCACTTATGGCAGTCTACTATTTGTGGCTGGCAGTCTACTATTTGTGGCTGGGGGGGGAGGGACTTGTGTAGCTCCACTGACACAAGGTTGCACTGCTCCTGTTTGGATGAGTAGAGAAATGCTGGTAAGGTGTGGCTCCTGGATGAAGTGTCCCACAGAAGACAGCAGTGGTGTGTTCAGGTTGGAGGTTATTGTGAGGAAGCAGTTGTTCAATGGCTTACTAAACACTCAATCTGGACAAGGGTGCAGGGTGCAGGGCAAGCACAGCCTGTTGGGTGGGTGGGTGCTGGGGTAGGCAGGCTTTAGCAGGTCAATTCTATATATTGAACTGGGAAAAATTTTTCCATGGAAAAAAAAATCTCAAATATTGACCAAAGATTTGAAGAAGAAAGAAACAAAAGTAGCAGAAGTGTGCTGCTTTTCTGGGTCTTGATTTAGTGTAAATTCTGGACTGAAATATATATGCTAGATCAATATTTACTCTTATCTTCTTTAGGTTCTGATATAGTGTGTGCTCATGAATAATTCATAAATTAATATTTGATATTTCTATGCAAACTATTTAAGAAATGATGCTGTGCTTAGGCACATCATGGGAGAGGAAGAACTGTTAAGTCTTTATTTTATGGACATTTCTTTTCCAAACCTGAGTTAGGAAGCTGGCAAGACACAGCAAGAAACTAGTAGATACCCCAATTAATGTAGAGGTCAAACCTCTCATCCTAGAGTAACTCTGCCCTAAGCTACTAAATTGGGGTAGCTTAGCAGTTTCTTGAGGGTGGCTCAAAGGGATGTTATTTTTATCTATGGGTATAGCAGATATATTGAGACACAAACCCACACTAGTCAGCTTTTTGTCATTACTTGACAGCTGAACTACACTTTACCTGGAGAACCAGAAGGAATATTCACAAAACCCCAGGAAGGGCCCTCCCTGCCCCTGGTCATATATCTGGACTTGGAGGAATATATGATTGTCCTCAACACAGTGAATTTTAGCTGAAACTACTGGCAATAACCCACTCCTATATAAAGAAATATAGAGAGCTCTTTATTTTGTGTGTGACAACATCTAGAGCAGCTGCATTTGTTGTGCTGTGACCCTGCTTACCACCTAAACATGCCACAGCAACACTTTATGTACTCTTTAGTTAGTGATAGCTGTATTTATAATGTTATTCTTTAGTGTATTATTTCAGTGGGTGAAACAGTATTGAGGGTGGGGGTTGTCCAGGGAGTGGGGCAATTCCCCCTGGCATTCCCAACCCAGGCTAAAAAAATTAACAGGCAAATCCCAGTAAGCATAAAAGCTGGCACAAATTCATTCCACCTAGCCCAAGCAGATTTCTCACCTTTAAGTCAGAAATTAAAAAAAAATAATAATAAAGAGCCAACCCCAGGAAGCACAACCAGACAGCCAACTTTTCATGTGCAGCTGAAGAGTCAGACATAACTGATAAAATACAGCATTTTCAAGGAATGGAAACCTCAGCAATCACTCCAAAGTAGAGACAGAAGTGGTTATCAATAGTTGATAGAAAGGGATGGTTTGAAAATTAAATTTATTCATAATTCCAGCTAAACTTTAGAAACTTCATTGTTCAGCAGAATATAGCTATAGATGCTAATTCACAGAAAGCTCCCTGAAATTTGTTCAAAGCTTACACCTCTGCTACTCTGTGGATCCACAGCTGAAATTATTCCACTGTAATTATTCCATGGTAATTGTTTCATGTGCTGGTGAAATAGTTGTCTTCATAGTTCCTCCTTCACTCTTCTTGGTATTATGTCACCAAACTTTTTTTTGTTGCTTTTCTATGCAAACATTTAAAAACAGAGGGTTTTATTATCTGCCCTAAAGATGAACACACAGAAGGCCTGATGGAAGGCAGACGTAGAAATACAAGCTTGAAATAATAATCAGGTGCCCTAAACCTGAGTCAACAATTCCTTTCTCATAGCTGGGCCCCACCAAAGCTAAGCTCACCCTCCACTCTAACCAGGGGTTACCCCTCCTCTGTATGCATCAATAAAAAGTAGGGCAAACTGTATATATATTTTTTTAATGGTACGAACAGGAAACAGCAACTAGCTGGCATCTCTCGAATTTGTGCGCATGAGCATAATTTTTTGTAAGTATTTTTGCTAGTCAACACGGGGAAGCTATTGTAGTACAAGTAGTTGTGTTTGAGACACCACGTGTGGACAAGAATCCATGCAACATGCAGGGGAAGTATTCTAGCTCTTTCTGAGAATTGGTTAGCTTTCTGTGTCCATGATGCTAAAGTGGATTCACTCTATATTTAGCTACTGCTTGCATCCAAGTCTGCCATCTTTTAGCTAAAGGTAGTTCTAGTCATTCTTGCCTGCAGGATTACCTTAATGGCTGACCTCTGTTGTTGTGCCTCTCAAGAAGAAGGCCAAGCTGCAGGCACTCCTGCTACAGCTCCTGCTACAGTCGTAAGTAGTTCAACTGGTGACTCAGTGGAGGACAAGTGTCACACCTCAGGGAAACCTCCTGAGAGAGTGCTCACCAGTCCTGACTACCGAAGGTGTAAAAAATCTCTTTGGAACTGAAAAGAGTTGTTAATTGGTGAGAAATGAAATTTATTGAATTCATTATCATATATTGGTCCATCTCTGCATTCTTCATGTCCAGAGCTGACATAGAGTATGGGCACACAATATTGTGATACCAATTTACAGCCTCAACAGATCTGTCTCTTTGTTCTCTTGAAGTGCCAGCTGGGTTGGGATCAAGTACTTCTGTATATACTGGAGCACTCTGATAAGTTGCATATGCAGAAAACTTGTACTTTAACAATGTTAAAGTATTCAGCAAATGTCAAGCACATCAAATCAGAGCACCATGTGGAGTGAGAAACTTGGATAGAAGAATATAGCTTCATTGATTCTTGACAGAAAACCGTATTACACATTGGGTATGATTTCATGCTACTCTCCTGACTCTCCAGTCAGTATTTTAGGAGTATTGTTCCTCCCCTAGATCAACACTTCAGGTGCCCAGTGCAAACATCCAGTGGACTCACTTCTCCCATCTCCCATCTCTCAGCAACTGGACTGTGCACACTCTGACACTCAATCCAGCGAACAGATGTGGCCATACCTCTATATGACTGGCCATTTCATCATGGACTGGTGCATAAAGACTCGGGTGCCCGCATGCAAATGGCCCAGAGAATGACACACTCTCCACTGATACATTCCAGCTGCACATGAGGTTGAGGCAAAGATATCAAATATTGTGAGAAATTATGCTTAAAGAAATGTTGAAGTGCTGGACTGCCAGCTCATCACTGGACTTAAAATTGGTAATTCTCATGAGGAAGATGTCCTTCATTCCAGCATGGCTGTCACACCAGGAGAGTATGAGCAGATCACTGTGGACCACAGCTCATGCCTCTACCATACCTGCTACTTAGCTGGACAGGCTCAATGCACTGTCCAGCACTGCATACCATCATGATGTCCTCAATGAGATCTTTGCAATCCTGAAGTCATTCAAAGAAGCTAGAGACATTGGACGTCATCCCAACCATCACTGGCCTTTGGGTTAATCTGGCCGCCATGAAATCTCATTACAAGAGCAGCTTCATCACATGCCCAAGTACCTGCCTTGACAGGAGCAGGCAGTGCAGAAGGATAACGAGGTCATCAGACCTGTTGCTTGTTCCAAACTGCTGTGGCATCAGAGTTATCTGCAAAGGCAATTGAACGCTCTCATCCTCCAGAGGTCCTCTGCTAGGAGTGTAAGAGGTCCAGCTAACAAATAGAGCAAACTGTCCTTTTTTTATGATTGCACCACCAGCAACATCTCGACCGACATCTGTGCACCTGCCTGGTGTCGCAGTGTACACACCCGCGTCATCAACATGGCAATTAATGACGGACTCTGATTAGTGACTGGATGCCTGTGTCCCACACCATTGGACAACCTTCCCATCCTTGCAGGTATCCAACCTGCTGAGCTTCACCAAAGGCAGGCCATGCTATCTCTCAGTTGCCGGGCTCTTTTATCAGGCCATCTGCTTTACCACAAGCTAGCAGATCCTGCCAAGCAGCCTTGGCAACTGAGGTCATGGCATCCATTTGTGCCAGCTGCAAAACAGTTGTTCAGGACCATCGAGGAACAAGACATCAATGTGGCACGTTGAGTAGATCATGCCTGGAGTGCAGAATAGTGCAACAGTGCCTCCAGACTGCGCTCCTTTATCCCTGATGCCGGACCTCGCCCGCTGACATTGGCTCTGCTAAACCACCTTCGAACCGTGTTGGGTGTTTCCGCTCATCCATGCACAGATGGGGAATGATTCCTTCAGTGATCTGTGAGTGTGGCATGGAGGATCAAACTGCAGACCATATTACACAAAGATGCCAATACTCACCACCAAATGGGCATCCATGGTCTGCAGGTCCTAGATGATGACACTATCAAATGGCTCTCGACCTCATATCCCAATATCTAGCCTGGATGGTTTTGGACTCGAAGAAGACAACTTTCTTCTTCCTAAACATCATAAACGATTAATAATGAACCATCATCAATTGTGTGTGAGAGGTGAATCAGTGATTTAGTTTCTTAGTGAACCATCTGTGGCTGAAATAAGTGATCCTCTCGCAGACATTCCTGTCCTTGGCCCTATTCAAGATGGCTGTCATGTGCCTGATAATCGTAACTTCATCGGCATAAGTAGAGCGGAAATTTAGCAGTGCTGGCACGGTGTTCCAGCCAGACAAGTGTCAGCTATCTGATAAGAACTTTAAGAACGTCAGGTCAGATGACAGAGTGCAATGGCCATTCATAATTGATAGATGGTATTAACACTAAAGTGGCTGGACTGCTCCCTGGTGGTAACCACTATGATGTGTCATGTATCATGTGTGATGTACCTGTGTGGTGGGTGGGTGGCTTATGAGTATGGTTCTATAGTGTCCCTGGTTATGTTAGTGCACTGGTGCTTGATGCATTAGTACTTGACCAGAGTGGTAGTTAGTGGTAAATAGTCAGGGTGATGATCAGGTGCCTGTCATCCATGGTTGGAAGAGTTTAGAGTTCAAACACTACAATGCTGTCTCACTCTCTCTCCCTGTCTCTGCAACTCTCCCCATCTGCATGTCCTTCATGATTATCTTATAGCAATAAAAATAAATCACACAATATGAATACCATTATTGCAGTATTGTATCCTATTTGATTATTGCATGTGTGTATATAATTAGGAGTGTGTGTGGTGATTTTGTGCAAGATGACCAGGACTGAAGCAACCGCCAGGAAAGGTAATTAGTGAAAATATTTCTGTGTGCATGCGTACATAGGAGGGTATAGTATGTGTGATATCTTTATCTGATAATATATATTTGGAATGAAATTTTTATATATTAAATTTCTATTTTTGGACCAACGCCCACATCTGTCCCATACATGACCTCTGCACTATCAACTCAGAACAACAGTACAAGTCTGTGGCCAAGTTGACATCCGTTATGTTCCATACTGGAGACCGGTTCAAGACAGAGTGTCATATGACATGTCATAATGATGTCATTATTTGGTTCAGGGTTCATATCACTGCCCATGGTGCTGGGCTATGGCCACACCCCCACCAGACAGTTGGTGCTGGACTGGCTCCAGAACCTGTTCGACTGCTGTGTGGTGCCTGCTAAGCTGGACTCCTGCACTCTGCACTCTGTGGCGTCCACCGCCACGTCAGGTCAGTCATCTACTGCACACAAGACCCTTTACCTAACCTGTTGCCATCTCCTCATCAGTCTTATTCCTGTTTATTCTGTCTCTGCTCCATGTGTCTCCACTCCATGTGTCTCCACTCCATGTGTCTCTGCTCCATGTGTCTCTGCTCCATGTGTCTCTGCTCCATGTGTCTCTGCTCCATGTGTCTCTGCTCCATGTGTCTCTGCTCCATGTGTCTGCTCCATGTGTCTCTGCTCCATGTGTCTCTGCTCCATGTGTCTCTGCTCCATGTGTCTCTGCTCCATGTGTCTCTGCTCCATGTGTCTCTGCTCCATGTTCCTCCGCTCCATGTCTCTCCGCTCCATGTGTCTCCGCTCCATGTGTCTCTGCTCCATGTGTCTCTGCTCCATGTGTCTCTGCTCCATATCTCTCTGCTCCATGTTCCTCCGCTCCATGTCTCCCTGCTCCATGTTCCTCCGCTCCATGTTCCTCCGCTCCATGTGTCTCTGCTCCATGTCTCTCTGCACATGGCAGGTGTGAGTGTGGTGTACCAGCTGCCAGGGCCAGTCCAGGAGAAAGGACTCTCCACCATAGCACTGGACCTACCACACCAACATGCACTGGACAGGAGGAGGGGCCTTGCCACCAAGCCACACCCCTCAGCCCTGCAGCAGTTGCAAGAATTAGTCACCACAAGTCTCTCCATCAACTTCTCAGTGAGTCTGTGCACAAACTCCAAACCAAGCAACACAGTAATCCTACACTGGTCTGGTCTGACCCGACCTGTTGACACAACATTTGTGTCAACAAATGTTGAAGTGATTAGTTGCTGCCTGAAATTATGATTTGTGGTGAAGATGAACCTATGACCCCTGGAACAAATGACAGTATTCCTCCAGGATCATTTGGTTGATCCTCACGTCCAATGCAACCAGTTCCCAACACTTGGGGGGGGGGGAATGGGGGCACAAGGAAATCGCTAGAGGAGTCAGGTTTTGACATGTACATCCTTCTTGGATGAGAGAATTGAGTTAAGAATTAATAACCTGTCATATCTTTCATCCTTTATCCACCAAGAATGGTTACCATGGCTACGTACATGCACAATGGGTAAAGGAACTACTTGGTATGTATTTACAAGTACTTCTTGAATCAATTTCTTATAATATGCATATATGTATAGTGTGTATTAATATATGTAGTGTGGAAGGTTGTATATAACGTGGTGTGTGTGTGTGTGTGTGTGTGTGTGTGTGTGTGTGTGTGTGTGTGTGTGTGTGTGTGTGTGTGTGTGTGTGTGTGTGTGTGTGTGTGTGTGTGTGTGTGTGTGTGTGTAGTCCCTGGAAGTAGTAAAGATCTCGATAGCTGCTGTTGAGCTCAGACATGATGGCACCATGAAGGTACAAAATATCTCCTTATACCCACTGTCTTCCACAGTTCACTTCACTCCCCCCCCCCCCCATCCCACAGTTCAAGTCAACAGATCATGTGATCCCTGTACTGACGCTGCTCCAGCGTGCACTCACTTAACTCCTCCCACTTGGACATGTCAGTAAGTCATCCACAAAATGAAATTTGCAACAAAGGTTTAAGTCATTACATAGTCTGATCAGTTTGTCTTTGTTTTCTTTGCCGTTGCCTTAGCAACTATCCTGGTGAACAAGGCCATGTAGAAAAGGCTCACGACCCTGAACACGCCCATCAGCATCACCTACAGCAGACGTGGTCAACAACACATCTCATAAAGCAGCTGCACAATACACTCTAACACCTTGTGTCAACCCAATGTTATGTTGTGACCACATCTAGTATACTTATTGTTTAAGTTCATTAATATCTAGTATACTACATGTATACAATCCAGTCACTATGCTCATCCCGGCATGCATGCTCCATCCCTCCCTGGCCCCAGCACATGTCCATGCATGTCTGTACCTGTGTGACAGCCGTCCAGGAGCTGTGGACGGGACTCATGCCAGCCGTGAGGGTGCCGACGATGAAGCCATCCATGCCATGGGTAATAAGGAACTGCCCCTGCTCCACCCCTCGCCACACCTCCTTGGCCACATCATCTGCCTGGAACACGGCCCCATAGCTGGCCAGCTCTGTGTGCAAGGCTTGTCTCTCCTTCAGCTCCTCCTGGTACTGCGGTGTGTCTGTGTCGGGAGGGAAGGAGATACTCACACGGACATTGTGAGGCCGCACCTCCATCTGCAGCGTCTCTGCCAGTCCTCTGAGTGCAAATTTGGTGGTGCTGTAGGCTGTGTAGCCATGGAGGCCCACCTGTCCAGCCATGGAGGAAATGAAGACAACAGCTCCAGTCTTCCTCGATATCATGGAGTCGAGCACAGCCTTGGTGGCATGGATACTTCCCATAACATTCACACCCCACAGCTCCTACACACACACACACACACACACACACACACACACACACACACACACACACACACACACACACACACACACACACACACACACTACTTGAAAATATTCTAAATGGCATAACATTTATTAAATATACCCCATAACAACTGAAAATAGGATGGATAAACTTCTCTAGTTGTCAGACTGCATATGGAAATAATATAGTAGAGTCAAAAGATGGCAACTTCTTGGATGGTTGCAACCATGGAGGAGCCATGATCAACACTTATGTATTGAGGTAGTGTTGCTCCTTGACAGATAGCTGGTGGAGGAGAAAACTTCTGATGCAAGTGCAAGTGGGTAAGAGTAGGTTGATGTCACAGATTCTCTTCATACTTCCCATGAATATAGAGAGAGAGTGCTGGTGTAGCATGACCAGACACTATGCTGGCTAATTGGGGACGATATAGAGGACAGGCAATATGGCTGCAACTATATTTATGGAGACCACAGAAGTGTGTGACATATACTGCACTGGGTCGCCATTGTGAGGGAAGACAGCATGTCCAGCAGGCAAAATACTCTGACTCACTGACTCCAAACAGAACAGCCATGGTGACTTCTCCTTGTATGGAATCCTAACCAACCAGCACCTCAACCAACCAGCACCTCAACCAACCAGCACCTCTGGTCACATTCCTCTGACCCTCTGAGGAGAATGGTTGCTAAGCCAACTTTGATGAACACAAAGGTGGGCGTGGTCACAAGATCACTCGTGGATATGTGTAACAACTCCATATTGGGCCAAAACATCTAGTGACAGAGTCAATGCCTGCCACTAGTGCAGTGTGTAGTCACCACACGCAGCCTGGATATGAACCAGACACCAACACACACACACACACACACACCCTCCACACACACACACATCCACAGCTGCATGTGTGGAGGTGACTTCAGAACATTGCTTTCAACATGTCTGGAATAAGTGTGGACACATTCCACTAATAACAATAGAAAACTCCACCCACCTCTCACACACTACACCTTTCCCTCCATTCCTCACTCATATATCACATGATCCGCTCACCTTGTAGGATTGTATGGGTGTGTCTGTCATGGCGGCTGTGCATGTGATGCCAGCACAGTTGACCAACACGTCCACAGGTCCTTCCTTCTCCATGGTCTCTGCAATCTGCTCCAAAACTGCTGATTCAGCAATGTCAGCAGAAACCACACCCACCACCTGTTGTGTATATATATATAGTACACATAGGTAGATAAGCAAGGTAAGGTATTCATGATATGGTAACAGTGCATCACTGCGGGTGCAGAAGGGTGTGCACTAGACTAGGGAAAAGGGAACAAAAGTGGCATGGAAAGAGCCATGGAAATGTCACGTAACTGTGCTGCTTTCACGCCCACCCTGGCTCTACGGTAAGATCTATATCAGAATAACATCTACTTTTGTCTTGACAGCAAGTGCTGCCACAAGGACAGAATTCCAGACACACCTCAGCAGAGAGAGGCTCATGGTCAGATGGACAGGACAATACAGGGCACAAGGAGAACTGCAGACACACCAGGTAGCCTTTATGCATACCTCTTCTAACCACATAATGCTTCCTGATTCCCTTCAGGACAACTCTCAAACTCCCTCGTCTTCAGGTGAGGCCCTCTATCATGCCAGACACCTAAGAGCTGTGCAGACAGCTCAACAGCAGGAGAGACAAACATACCACAGGTATCTTGGTCAACTATTGGGACCCATCCCTACTGGTCAACTGACACCTCAATAGCTTGCTAACGATGTCCTACAACTGCCAGGCACTGCTTTAGATCAGAACTCCATCGTGGACTATTCCATCCCGGTCAATATTGGCTCAATGTTCACCACATGCCCTGAATGCTTTGCAAAGAAATGGTATGACGAGGCATCAGGTACCTGCTGCTCAAATGGTAGGGTCTCCCCGCCAAAATATCACCAACTCTTGTCCAACCTCTCAACACACTTATTGATGGCGTCACTTCTGATCCTAACTCAGGAAGAGTCATGCAGCTTTCTGAATAACATCATGTGGTGTCAAGTATAGAGTGTTCAAGGGTGGATACACGGCCACTCTCAAGGTACAGGGGAGAGACAGGTATATCACCAAGTAGGCACATGGTGAGTGAGTCGAGGCAGGCATAAACCCCACCCCTCAGGGCGCCATGTCAGGCTAATAGTCGGTCAATGGCACTTACACTGCTACTTCACTTGGAGACATGCCCTGCACCAGTGTGGCAAAGTAAGGTAGCCCCCTCCCCACCTCTCATCCATCTCCAAATATGGCCACCCTTGTAACAACTCCAGTGTTGCTCCTGTGTAGCAGGTGAAGCCCCACAAGATGTAGTACTGGTATGGGACATATGATGTGCTTGTCCACACACCCACCGCCATCACATCAAAGAGACACTTCTGGAACTAACATTGACACAAACACATCACTACAAGTGACACTCGAGATATCCACTAGCCCGGGCAATGAATACAGACCAGAAACATCCACCATGTTCCCATGGACACATGTGATCTAGCCCTCCACCACTCCCTGTCCTCCCCCTCCTCCCCCCCACACTACCTATCTCCCTATCCCTCCACCACCCCCTGACCTCTCTACTGTGCAAGGTGAGGAATCACTATAGACGTACCTGGTTGGCATCTTTTGGAATCAATTCCTCCAGCTCCTTCTTAGCAGCATTGAGCTTTGTCTACGTATACACATGAAATAAACAGTTGCACATATAAACATGTGTCTGCACACATGTCAACACATGTAAAAATGTGTGTACAAACACATGCAGATATGTAATTCTATTATGCCTTCTCTCATGCACAACTTGAGAAATTCCAATATGGAAAAAGAAGAAAAATAAAAGAACAAAACAGTTTTTCTGAAATGATATTAACCCTTAAGCTCTACACTCATGTTTCAAGGTTGCTAGCCCTGAAAAAGAAATGGCCCAATGATTAAAGCATGTGATTCCAGAGTTGAAGGATGGTGGTCCTATTCCCAGACTGAAGGATGGTGGTCCCATTCCCAGACTGGGTATTTTAATTCTATTTCCCCTCTTTCCCTCTTTCCTGTACTCCGGACATGGAGGTTCTCTTTCCCCACCTTCTTTTTTATCCTCACCTTCTTCTATCCTTTACCCAATACCTGCCCCTGACAGAGAGAGACTAGTTAGGTTGATCCTGACCAAACTTATAGGGTGGGTGGGGCTTCAGCGAGGATGTGGTCCTCATGGAACCAAAATTAACCTTTAAAAAAAAAAAAAAGCATCAAAATGAAATTGGCTGAGTAGAGTAACAAAAAAAAAAAAAAAAGTAAAAAAAAAAGCATCAAAATGAAATTGGCTGAGTAGAGTAACTATGGCCGTGTGCAGTTTGGCCGTGGGCAGTAGGCAGTGTGTCCGTGGGCTGTAGGCAGTGTGGCTGTGGGCTGTGTGCAGTATGGCCGTGGGCAGTAGGCAGTGTGGCCATGTGGCTGTAGGCAGTGTGGCTGTGGGCTGTATGCGGTGTGGCCGTAGGCAGTGTGGCTGTGGGCAGTGTGGCTGTGGGCAGTGTGGCTGTGGGCTGTGTGGCCGTGGGCAGTGTGGCCATGTGGCTGTAGGCAGTGTGGCTGTGGGCTGGATACGGTGTGGCCGTAGGCAGTGTGGCTGTGGGCTGTGTGTAGTGTGGCCGTGGGCAGTGTGGCCATAGGCAGTGTGGCTGTGGGCAGTGTGGCTGTAGGCTGTGTGGCCGTGAGCTGTGTGCAGTTTGGCCGTGGGCAGTGTGGCCATGTGGCTGTGGGCAGTGTGGCCATGTGGCTGTAGGCAGTGTGGCTGTGTGTAGTATGGCCGTGGGCAGTGTAGCATTTGTCCTATGTACAGCAGTCTTCCTTCTATGTTGAGGCACAAGATAATTTGCCATCTCCTTCAGCTCCGCCCCCTCACCTGTACACACAGCTCAGCATCACTGGGAGCACCTCAGTGCATCACAGAGTGCATGAGGAGAGTTCATAATTCCCTAGTCCACAGCTAATCAGCTAATACAATTGTAGGAAGTAATAAGTATTGTTCGTGAACATTCTGGCGACCCATACCATTTTTTTTTTCTTTTTTTGTGTGCAATGGGCTTCGCCCACAATACAGCTAGCTAAGAATTGATGTGAATGCTGCCTTGCAAGTGAAGTTGCACTCCATGATTTTTCTTCTTCAGCTAAATAGCAATGACCACTGCAACCCTGTGAGAGTAGTGTTCACAGCTAGGGATGGGTGAGTTATAATGATATTCATCAAGAGAGGAAATGAAGTCCGATGATTCGAGATAAGTGTGTGCAATACACCAGACCCTCCCACAGCAAAGTGGTTCAGTAAAGGGTCTAGCTAAGAAGACTACATGGCAGTATAGAGGAAAGAAAAGTGTTTAAACTTGCTCACGCTGGAGAAAGCTACAATTTCCTAGTATGGACCAGGCATGTTGGAAACAAAAAACATTTGGTCTAAAAAAGTGAATTTCCTGGTAACCTACTTTTATTACAACAAAATGCTGTATATTGAGTCAACCCACTTGCAGACTTCACCTTATTCCTGGCCACCAGTGTGACTATAGATGCGCCTCTCCGAATGGCTGCCCTAGCCAGGTGCTTGCCTATCCCACTGCTCCCGCCAGTAATCTGTGCATCAATCCACACTGCATTGGTGAAAAAGACCAGCAGCCATGCACACAAATCTCACCATGACATGCTTCCCCCTGATGGAATAAATCTTCCTGAGCTGGCACAAATACAGCAGCAGCAAAGAAACCGGGAAAGCGGAAAGTAGAGCGACACATACCAAAAGCCACATTGCAAGTTTGCTACAAGAGCGGAACCATTATTAATGGGGGCAAATCCGTAAAGGTATTGGGAAAGAGAAGGGGAAGGGACAGGGTTGCTAAATACTCTCCACCCCCAACCCAGGCGCAGAGGAATGACCACTCCCATCTCCTGGTACAGGTCGACATTTCCTCCTGTATGTTGTTCCTGTGAAAACATGTAATGTTTGCTCGTGTAATATTTTATCACTTCCATAGACCACCTTCAACTTAGAATATTCATTTTATACTTAGCGAAATTTAAAACGTGCGGTTATTTTCAATTAATCTAGCATACAGAAGCAAACGCATTGGTGCCGTCGGGGATTGTTAGGAAGGTGTGACTCGCAGAATTCAGAGATGTCTGGTGGTACAGCAATGGAGGTACGTTAACTGCCTAGTGTGGGAGGTTAGTTTGTCCAGCCAACTAGCCTACTTTTAGGGATGGTGGCCTCAAAATGGGCATTTATAGATAGAACACCGTCCATCTTTATTGTTTGTATCAGAATCTAGGAGGGAAAATCTTTATTAAGCAGAGATGCATGCCTAATCCTCTACCCTCTAGTCTCATCAGACACATTCACATTGGTGCCTAGCTCACATGATCCTCACCACACACACACACACACACACACACACACACACACACACACACACACACACACACACACCATCCCACCTCTACAGAAAGCCATAGATTTGGCCAAGAAGGCCACAGATGCTGATAATACTGAGAAGTATGAAGATGCTCTCCACTTTTATGAACATGCCATCGACTACTTCCTTCACGCCCTCAAATGTGAGTGGAGTGCACCTGTTAGCTTCACATTCCCCTCAGACATCCCTGGATATATTCACCACACTCACATGTGGGGGGGGGGGGGGGGGGACACACACACACACACACACACACACACACACACACACACACACACACACACACACACACACAGGGCTAGCTATAGCTCTAATCTTAGATTGATTAGGTAGGTGAATCTGTTTCCAGGCCAGCCATTCTGCTGGTAGCTACAGTGTGATATAATAGATTTGTGTGGCCTGTCTCCCTCTCCCATCAAAGGCCCCACTAGTGATCTCCCCTGCCCTGCTGGCCACCACACATCAAGTGATGGTGCACTCTCCACTGCAGTAGCCACAGTTAGCATGTGTGCCTGTGTGTGTATCACTATTATATGATTCTCCTCCCTCCATCCATCCCTCCCTCCTTCCCTCCCTCTTTGGCTGGCTGGCTGACTGTAGACGAGGCTCACGGGGACAGAGCCAAGGACAGTATCCGTGGCCGCTGTGCCCAGTACCTGGAGAGGGCGGAGCAGCTGAAGAAGCACTTGGCCAAGAACAAGGGAAAGGGCAAAGTTCACTCATCAGGGCCCAATGCATCGAAGGAGAAGAAAAAGTGAGTGTGGTCTCTTTCTTTCCTCTCTAGTGTGTGTGGTGAGTGTGTGTGTGGTGAGTGTGTGTGTGGTGAGTGTGTGTGGTGGGTGTTTGTTGCGTGTGTATGTTTTGGTTGTTACAGGTGTGAGTGTGTGTGTATGTATAAATGTAAACTGAAATGGTGTTGCCTGAAGGTGTCCATACTAGTAGATGCATGTGTACTGTATGTGCACATGGTCATGAGTGTTAGTGCAGTGATGAGGGGCGGAGTTTGTTGTGACCATTGTATTGTGTGTATGTGTGTGCAGAGGAGGTGGTAAAGGAGGAGGAAGTGGGGGAGGAGACTCAAGTGATGAAGGAGATGGGGAGGATAACTCAATGAAGAAGCAATTAGATAGTAAGACATACAAGTTGTATGGAGAGGCACTGCCCCAGGAGTGTATCACCAGCCAGTATATAACTTGTGTGTAACTTTTCATTATTTGTTCTGTGAAACCTTGATAGCTTCGCTTCTAAAAGTTTTATTGCCCTTATAATCAAGTGTAAAACTTCACAACTTGTGATGTATATACCTTTATGGCTCCTGTATTGTATTCTATAACTTTTGTATAACCTTTTATAATTGTGTATAACTTTTATAACCCTTTATAACTCTTTTGTAACCCTTTATAACTCTTTTATAACCCTTATAATTCATGTGTAACCCTTTTATCTTGTATAATTCTCTATATTTCATGCAAACCATAATGGCTATGTGTAACCTTTATAACTCATGTATAATCTCTTTACCTAATATACAACCCTTTATAACTCGGGTGTTACTCTTTATAACACATGTATGTATAACCCTCCATGCCTCACATGTATCTCTTTCTACTGCGCCATTGTAACCTTCACTCTTATACTGTCCTCTAATTAAGGTGCTATTGTAACATTCACTCTTATCCTGTCCTCTAATTGAGGTGCTATTGTAACATTCACTCTTATACTAACCTCTAATTAAGGTGTTATTATAACATTCACTCTTATCCTTTACTCTAATTAAGGTGCCATTGTAACCTTCACTCTCCCCTGTCATCTAATTAAGGTGCTATTGTAACCTTAACTCTTACCCTGTCGTCTAATTAAGATGCTATTGTAACCTTCACTTTTTCACTGTCCTCTAATTAAGGTACTATTCTAACCTTCACTTTTTCACTGTCCTCTAATTAAGGTGCTATTGTGGAGGAGAAACCAAATGTGCATTGGGACGATGTTGCCGGACTAACAGTGGCCAAGGAGTCCCTCAAGGAGACTGTCATTCTCCCTGTTAAGTTCCCCCACCTCTTCACAGGTATGTGTCGTCCATTGTGCAGTGCACTCTAAACTGTTGGTGTGCAGGTTTAGAGTTAAGGATTACATAGAGTGGTGCTCTCTATATTGGAATCACCAGGTTTTAAAACTGTCTTCCCGAGGGTGCCTTGAATTTTTTGTTGAGGCAGTAAAGAGCCATTGTACGCATGGAGGAGGCACCAAGGGAACCAACAATGACACCATGTTTAATCCCACACATAACTTGCACGCTATAAGCTCCTCTCAGTGCAGTCCTATTACCTGGAGACTCCACCCACAAACATTTTAGTAAACATTCACAAATGATCAGTTTATTTTTTTGTTAGTTTGTTTATTCTTCCAGTGATGATGATGAGAAAATTTCATTCAAAAGTATCCAAATAATAATAATATTGGAGGAAGTGAGGGGAGGGGGAGGGGCTGCATGTGATAGGTCATGGGATTGACAGGTCAGCATGTTTCTATTCTGATTCATTTCTATGCAAGCTACACTCTGTCTGTCTTATTATGTGTGACTTATTGAGGTCATTGTGACACTCATCACCATATAACTATTTTTGCAACATTGTCCTGACAAGTGTGGTAATAGGACCACAGTCTTGACTGTGTGCACTCTGTATAGTTGATTCCATGCCAGTGGGTGGGGTGTCTCTGTGTATTAATAGCATAACCACCACGTACAGTGGATCAGATATAGGATACTATTGTAACACTGCAGTAGTGAGTAAGTTCACAGTATGACAGTGTAGTGGCAGTGTGGCTGATAAAAATTTAAAAAATTAATTTTCGATTGGCTGCCTGTTGTGGCTGATACAGCATTTGTTATGAACTCAGATGGTAAAGGGTCATTGAACACACACACACCAAACCACCAAAAAGAACAACAAAAATGTTACAAACAATGAAAAGGAACAAAAACTAAAGTATATTAAACGAGTGGTCACCATTCTGCACATATAAAAACAACCAATACACTGAATGCGAGCAGGTGTTTGTTTTTAACCACATAGTTAGTCCCTGCCCCCTCTTGCGGTTATATTGATATTGCTATGTGGCAACTATTAAAAACATTTTTTCATCCTTTAAATCCTGCAGCTGGTAATGTATTGCAGGACCACAAATTAGTTGATCCTTTACCAACTAGAATGAAACGCCCTAATTATAGTACTGTATAAAAACCTCTTTTTTTAATTGATTGGTAAAGGGTCACCAGACTTGTCAACATTTGACAAGTATATACAAGTCAATTCAATATATTTGACTGGACCAATCACTTTATCAACAGTGCACTACATGATACAACTAATTATTTTATTTCACTGTATCATTTCCACTGTGCAGGCAAGAGAACGCCATGGAGAGGAATCCTTCTCTATGGGGTGAGTGATGACCAACCACTAGCTATTATCCCCACCTCCTCCTCCTCCTCCCCCCTCCTCCTCCTCCTCCCCTTCCTCCTCCTCCTCCCCCTCCTCCTCCCTTGTTGATCTTATTGTAGTGGAGAGTAGAGACTGTTGTTGTCTGCCTATTCACCCTCTCTCTCTCTCCTCTGCTGTCCCTCTTGCCTCCATTACTGCACAGCCCCCAGGCACAGGCAAGTCATATCTGGCCAAGGCAGTGGCCACAGAGGCTGACTCCACCTTCTTCTCCATCTCCTCCTCTGACTTGGTCAGCAAGTGGCTGGGAGAGAGTGAGCGTCTGGTCAAGTCACTCTTTGGCTCTGCCCGAGATAAGAAGCCCGCCATCATCTTCATTGATGAAGTTGACTCCCTGTGCAGTTCTCGCTCAGACTCTGAGAACGACGCTACTCGACGTATCAAGACAGAGTTCCTGGTCCAGATGCAGGGGGTAGGGGTGGACAATGATGGGGTACTCGTCCTGGGCGCCACCAACATCCCCTGGGGGCTGGACGCAGCTATCCGCAGACGCTTTGAGAAGCGTATCTACATACCTTTACCAGAGATGGCTGCACGGAAGAGAATGTTTGAGATCCACATTGGCGACACCCACACCTCCCTCTCCTCTTCAGATTACAACTCTCTCAGTCAGAAGACTGACGGCTATTCCGGTGCCGACATTGGCATCGTGGTAAGGGAAGCCCTCATGATGCCCATACGCAAGGTACAGAGTGCAACACACTTCAAGAGGGCCCGTGGCCCATCCCCCACTGATCCTGACACCATTGTGGATGACCTCTGGACCCCATGTGGCCCTCGTGAGTCTGGAGCCATGGAAATGAACTGGATGAATGTGGAAGGAGACAAGTTGCTGGAGCCCAAAGTGACATTATCAGACTTCCTGCGGTCCCTGCAGAACACTCGCCCCACAGTGAATGCTGCCGATCTCAAACAGTTTGAAGACTTCACAGCAGACTTTGGGCAGGAGGGGTAAGGCCAAAAACACACCCCTTCTGACAATACCCATTTGTTATGTTTTATATATTTAATTATTTGCTACGTGTACAAATGAATGTCTATGTTGGTGGTAGTCATAGTAATGTAAACAATCATAATAATTATGCACTGTTCTTTTACCAACTCTATATAATGCCAACTTGTCAATATTCAAGTTTGTCATCAACTGTGGATATCGATACATGAAGAAGAAAAAATGTTCAGTATTTCAAAGAGAATGGGAGCCCTCACTCCTGGGTTCTTCCCGGGCTTTTCCCAGGTTGCTGCAGGCCTACACAAACAACACCATCACATGTCAGGATTAATGCATATTCATAATCATGACAGCAAAGTATGTTTAAGTTGTTGATTCACACGTAGCAACAAAATGCCTTCGAGTAGCAGTCATCAATGAAGCAAGCATGTGCACACAAACCTCAACCAACACTCATGAGCAGCATTAAGACCCTTACCTACTGCTATAGGATACAAGGCACTTGTCGTTAGCTTTAGAAATGCCTCCACCTTAAACAATGTTGACAAATGATCTAAAATTACATTTATTTGTAATTTGAACTTCGATAAAGTATACAGGAATCCCCAATCCAAAGGGAGATCTCAGAAAATTAGTTAAAGTTTGTGTGTGTGTGTGTGTGTGTGTGTGTGTGTGTGTGTGTGTGTGTGTGTGTGTGTGTGTGTGTGTGTGTGTGTGTGTGTGTGTTAATGCAGTAGGATAGTGATTAGTTATGTCCATGTAATTAGTCCTTTGTGTTTAGTGTTGTTGTTAAAACAGTGTGTGCTTGATGAGTTGCCTCCCCCATCACTGACAGACAACCAGCCCACATACTGGACAACGTGCAGAACTTACTGCAGAGATGCCAGACTTGAACAAACTCAGACTTCCCTTCAACACACCGTTCACCTGCATGGGAGCACACTTGTCACATGACACACACATGAGGACGTACATTAGCCTCTGCCAGAATAGTCCTGCAGAGTAGCACTTGCATGGCGTGATAAGTGTCCCAAGTCTTTTATCTCCTTCAGCCTCTGCTCCAGGAATCTCCATGTGTCCTGGTAGTCCTTAGACTGGTCCTGCACCATGAACAACTCTGCCACCACACACAGAGAGACATAGAGACAGCAGAGACACAGAAACACACACACACAGAGGGAGACAGAGAGAGAGAGAGAGACAGACACACAGCCATTACATCATAGTTCTTGACTGTTTATCATATGTATCTTGAGTCAACATTAATTGTTGCCCCAGCTACACATACCAATGGAAATAATGCATCTCTTAAATAAAATGGTATTCCATCTACAGTCAGGTGCACCCTCTAAGCACATGTATGCAGTCAAGTGTACCCTCTAAGCACATGTATGAGGTTGAGTGTACCCTCTAAGCACATGTATGCAGTCAGGTGCACCTTCTCGGCACATACACACCTCCCCCACCCCTATAGTGCATGCAGTGTAGTACCAGTGGCAGAGTAGATGGCTGCCAGTGAAGCTCTCTTGCTGTACCACTGCATGTCTGTGGACTGGTCGCCTGCCCAGTACCACATCTCATCCACCATCTTGCCCAGCACATCAACAGACCACGACACATTGGAAGGGAACG
>OZ017780.1:15092438-15244938 GCA_963969325.1 Lycopodina hypogea | reverse complement strand
AGTGTTAATACCATTAGTGAGAATGATAGCTGTAGATTGAAGGAAATATTTTTGCTGCATGGTAGTGGTACACTTCCTGGAAGGCTTTGAGAAAGCGTAACTTGAGCCAGCATAACTTGAGAAGCTTCCCCTCCCAATGTTATTGAAAGTGGCTTCAGGCGCAGCTGAGGTTACCCTCCTTAATAAACGCTGCGTGAATCTAACCATGGACATATTCGCGTCTTCCCTATTCCCCCGAAGTTCCCGAGTCAGCAGTATGTTTATTGACCTTTGACCTCCACTATCGCGTGTATAGAAGAATTAATTGAAGTGCAATTTGTTGAGCTAATTCGTGAAGTAGGGATAGAGTAGAATACATGTGAGTTTAGAAAAGTTATGGCCTCTAAGGTGGTGGGGATAGCAGGTCTCTATGACATGGAGGAGACGCTCGGTTCGGGACATTTTGCTATCGTAAAGAGCGCGCGCCATGCCTTCACTGGTCTCCGTGTGGCGATTAAAGTCATCGACAAGATGAAGTTGGACGAGGTATCCCGCACGCACATGTACCAGGAGGTGCGCTGTATGAAGCTTGTGTCTCACCCAAGTATCATCAGGCTCTATGAAGTAATAGATACACAGACCAAACTCTATTTAATCCAAGAACTTGGTGATGGTGGAGATCTCTATGACTTCATAATGAAGCACCCCACAGGAGTGGAGGAGAATACAGCTAGGGACATCTTCAAGCAGACAGTGTCTGCCATCAGGTACTGTCATAAGCTCCATGTGGTACATCGGGACCTCAAGCCTGAGAATCTCGTCATCTGCACGGGCAAGGATGAATCTGGGAAGACTTTGACTCCAAAAGTCAAGTTGACAGACTTCGGTCTTTCTCGGACATTTTTACCTGGAGAGTTGATCGAGTCCTCGTGTGGGTCTCTAGAATATTCAGCTCCAGAGATTCTTCTTGGTGACTCTTATGATCCTCCAAAAATAGGTGAGTAGGTGCCCCCCTAACATTGTTGGGTAGGCGACCCTCTTGGGATAGATAAATTGGTGTGACTTTCCTAAGAGGCAGATATGTGACCCCCTAGGAATGGAAGGTAGGTGGTCCCCAAAAGATAGAATGGTTGATAACCTTAAAGATAGGTAAGTTGTGTGGTTTCCATCAGTCTGATCTATAGATCAATTGCCATCACTTAACATCATCAATATTGTTTGATGGGGTAGTTAGCATGTGCAATTGTCTGAGTCGATTTCTATACTTCCTGTGTTCGTTTCTTGCCCATCACACAGGTACACCATGCTTTAGCTGGCACATGTGTTCAACTTATCTTCAGTACCTAGCTACTATTGCACTCCATTGTTCATGCATTTGCCTGGATTGCTTGCCCTGAAACACTTGTCCTATTGCACTTGCTCTGGAGCTCTTGTCGTAGAGCGCTTGCCCTGGAGCGCCTGCCCTGGAGTTCTTACCCTGGAGTGTTGCTTTGCAAGGTGGGCTCATGGATCCATTAAGAGTAGCCCATGCAGTTGACCTAGCTAAATTAGGAGAGCACACCAGTAGCTACCACTCTCTCGGCCACATAGTTGGAGGCTGATAGTTGGCAGTGGTGGGCCACTGGTCGTCATATTCTGTCAAAGTAGTAGCACGCTCCACCACCACCAGCAGGTCGATGGATATCGTTCTTGTTCAAGATCATGCATTACCTATTTCTCCTTTTGGTGAGCATGTCTCCTAATTGAGTGTTCAATTACACTGTCACACAATGTAGAAAGTTTAGCTGTCACATGGTAAAGGGTTGTGGTCTGCCTGGTGCAGAGTTGATGATCACACTTGGTAAAGGGTCATGTGCCACATGTCAAGGATCACATGCACAGGATGAGCCATTTCTATTTTATTATTGATTCAACTGGTACAGTTCCTATCCAAATTGCACTGTCAGCACTTTTGCCCAGCATTTGTGGAGCCCTCACTGTACTTTGACCCCCAGTGCCTGAGGGGTGGAACTAGTCTCGGCCCCAGACCCCTTTATTCACAGCACTCGATGTACTGCATCACCTGCACGCAAATAAAGTGGGTCTGGTGACTTGCCTGTGCATTCCGTGTTTTGTGCCGGAATGTTGGCGCAGACCAAAGTAATTTTATAATGAGGTTTTAAAACAACCACACCTACCGCCAAGGTTGTAAAATTTTTTAAAGTGAGTGAATGTTTCTGACGCCATCCCCAGCACCTGGTGCTATATATTTACGCACAAAACATAAGACTTTATGCATATGTATTTCTGGTTAATAAAATGAGTGAATGTGGCTTTTATGGTTGCGTTCCATGGATGCCTGAGGAACACGGAATGCACAGGCAAGTCACCAGACCCACATTATTTGCGTGCTGGTGATGCAGTACATCCAGTGCTGTGAATAAAAGTGTCTGGGACCGAGACTAGGATGGAACTACACTAGCATAGGCTGGCATAGAGGATGGCATGGTAAGGTGCTCCCGGGTGTAGGCCATGTGTCTGGCTGATATGACACAGCAGTGTGGATTATGTTGTGATCTAGTGAAGTGCCACCTGAGCATCACGGGCTAGGGAAGGTGGTGATGCCTCAACAGGATGGCTCAGTGGTCTGTTGTGTCTGATCCTGCTACTGGACACAGGCAACAGCTGATTCTTACCCAGCTGCGAGTGCTGGAATACTGCGGGGTTCTGTCTGGCACTCTGCACCAGTGCTGGTGTTGGTGACCTTGTGGCAACTCCCACCCCTTCCTCTGGGGAGGGAGTGTTCCTCCGACCTTATATGACCCTCTCCACAGGAAGGGCATTGGTGTCCAACTACAGTGGGGGCATGGCCCTGACCAAGAAGTTCCTGGTGTTCACATTGTTTTCTAATTCTTGTTCTTGGTAAATAAATTCTAAGTGTGTGTGTGTGTGTGTGTGTGTGTGTGTGTGTGTGTGTGTGTGTGTGTGTGTGTGTGTGTGTGTGTGTGTGTGTGTGTGTGTGTGTGTGTGTGTGTGTGTGTGTGTGTGTGTGTGTAAGTTGAGGGTACCAAAAAATATTGTTCTATTTCCAGTGACGTTGTATGTCAGAATGCAGCTGATGACACTGCATTGGTTGGACTTCTTCAGGTGGTGGGCTCCGCCTCCTCACAAGTCTAACTATAAGTTGCTCCATCAGGTGCTGGTCAACAGTGGCATAGTCTATTCCAAGGCAATGACTGTAACTACCAGTGAGGCCATTAGTGTGTGTGGCTGGCCTGTTGCTCTGACCTTATGGAGCACACGCTAATATTGGCCTGATAGTTGTGTCTGTTATCTTCATGCGTCTTCTGTGGGAATCAACCAACCAATATTACTATTGATGATGGGAAGCTAGCCCCCCCCCCCCCCCCCCCCCAAATATTACTGTGGGTGATGAGAGGCTGGGGCCCACCCCAAGCCGAGTTCCTTGGTCCTCATTAGTTCTGTTTCTGAGAACTGTTTGCAAGCAACTGATTCCGTCTCACAGGAGTGGCAGAGATATGATAGATAGAGGGTGAGGGGGGGGGGGGAGGTCAGACCCACACCCGTCTCAAAGACCCTTGGACGTGTCCACATACATGGTGTATAGTAGAGATGGGCTAGCCTGGCAGGTGGAGGTGAGGAGTTGTTTGTCCACTTGCCTCTTTTATGTATTATGAAACCACAAGGAAGTCTTGTATACCTTATGAAGATAACACTTGGAACTCTTGTGGACTGTGTGTGCCGTGGTGTGTATAGTTCATGTTGTACTTGTTATTAGGAGTGGCTACATATCCCATCAGATTTTTCCTTTCCTTTTTTTCTTGCTTTCTTGTGTTTCTTTTGCCATTACCTTCTTGATCATCAACTCTCCCTCTCCTCCCCTCCATCTTCTTTCCCTCCCTCTTGTCTTCCTGCAGATGTGTGGAGTCTTGGAGTTATCCTCTTCATGTTGATCACTGGCCACTCCCCCTTTGCATTTGGTGGTGCCGGGGAGATTCTGGCTCGGATCATGGACAGCAAATACCAGTGCCCCCCGCATGTGTCTGATCAGTGCAAAAAGTGAGCATGAGAGTGAGTGAGTGAGTGATGTGTGTGTGATGCCATGTAGCTCAATGTGATGTGGCATTCCCTGGACATACACTGAGCAATCCATAATGAGGTTATCATAGTTGAAGTGTAAAATATTCTATATAATGCCCAACCAAATGACATGTACTTTAATTTTATGTGATTCCCACTCAAGTTTGTTGTAATTCAATTCTACTTAATGCCCAACTCAGTGTGATGAAACGGTATGTGTTGATGGCGGCTTTATGGTTGAAAGAGAGGGGGAGCTAATGAACTGTAATTGCCTGGAAATAGACAAACATCTGACTAATTGCATGGAGCAGCAGATGGTGCAGTTGGTGCTCGTGGAGAATGCTATTCTCTGCACTGGATGTGGCATGAGGTCTCTAGTGTTAGCATGCTAGGGGGCCCCTCTTCCCCTCCCCAATGGAGGGATGGAGGAATGCAATTTTATTCTAGGGAATGCAATTTTACTCTAGGGAATGCAATTTTACTCTAGGGAATGCATACCTGAAGTCATACTCTCTATTCCCCTGGTCCCCTGGTCTTGGTGGTGTGGGGCATGTGTACGTGTGGTTGGCCCCACACTAGTGTCCATTCTGTGGCAGCTCCACAAAGTCTGGCCCCAAACAACTCTTCCCCCTTGATGTGGAGGGTGGAGTTGTAGGCAAGTGTGTCGGGTGTGTTGGTGTAGTTTGTACTTTCCTTGCCTGTAACCATGGTAACATTATCACACATGTGTTGCTGATTGAATAATACTGCACTAGATGTAGTGTACCGATATATCCAGTGCTATCACTCAGAGCTTGGGGGAAGTTTTTGAACACAGGAAGTAACTTTGTGGTAGCATTATTCCAGACCAAATGTACCTTTCCTTCGTAGTGACGTATCCCCCATTTAAGAAAGTAACTCTTCTGTCCTGCTGAAGTAACTGTAGCACCACCATGTGTGTGACACCAGTTGACCATGCATAGTTATGGTCTGTTTCATACAAACTAAATGGTTCATCCAATCGAGTGAGTGCAGATACATGTTGATTCCTTAAAAGTTCATAGGAAAGAAAGATACTAAGAGGATCTCACAGATGCACCACACTGGGACAGGGTTAGTTCTAGCAGCTGCAAGACGTGCGCCAGATGGGATGTTTTATTGCTGATCTTAATGGTATGGGATCTGACAAAGTCGGTACTGGTGGCCACAACTGTGGCCACCACATGCATACGCCTACCAGAGGAGGGATCTTTACTTGCTGGACGGACGGACACATCACATTGGTACAGGTGCAGTGGCACTGTACCATTCCATCATAGACTTGATGAGTACAGACGTGACTGTAAGTCAGGATGTCTGTAATGGTGGCTTACACGTAAGTGCACAGTGGATGTCCCCTGGGGTAGCATGAAGGACTACGCCCCCAGGCATGGTGGCAGCTGAACAGGTACAAAGACACTGGCAGGTTAGTGACCCGTATAGTGTGTAGTTTTCTTCTGCTCTGGTCGATGCAACACTGTCAATCTGTTGCCAAGAAAACCAGCACCTCTGGTGATACATAGGGAGACTCTTACTGAGCAACTGTGAAGGAGGAGAGGGAGGGAGGCCTTGCTGTAGCCAGAGGTAAGATTCCTCTGGCCTCCACTGAGATATTTTACAGAATAAGAATGTAGACTCTGTGAGGCAGCCTTTTATTGTTCTTGGAACACATTCTTTCCTACAAGTCCTGTTTGCAGATAGTTTTCAAAAGGTTGTCATGGGTACAGGGTATTGGAATTTCATTGGTCAGGATTATAAAAGCACATTTGTGTTTTCTTCTGTAGTCCTAATTGACCTAATGTATATCTACATGGTCTCTGTTCCTCCAATTACAGCCTCCACTTCTTCACTGTCAAGGAATGCAGTGGTTATGATCTAGTTGCTGTTGGAACGCACAATTAGGAAGATTATGTCGATTAGGTCAGGATGAACCAACATCCTCCATCTTGCTCATGCCCGTGTTTGCTTGACACTCTGTTGGAGACATGCATTCCACAGGAAGCCACACCCACAGGGTTTTTTTATTAGTTTGTACTCCACCTCTGTGGGTGATTGGGTGAGACTTGATGAATTTAATGCAGTGGAGCAATGGAGGTTACAGGCATGTGACAGTGGGTGTGGCCTCTATGTGCAGAGAGAGGGAGTTCTCATGTGAGCTGCTGGGGACAGTCCACATTTTAATGCATTTTGGCATAAAAATTAAAGGCATTGATTAGTTTTTATTTCAAGTTATCTTAATTTTGTTTCCAATACCGACTCTCTTTATTTTTCCACTCCACACAAATTGTTGGTTTAGCTCCAGACCTTTCAGCTCTCCTCACTGGCATCACTGGCATCAACCATGAACAAGCAGTGGATGGCAGCAGATCATAGCAACTGTGTATCCACGGCATGGGGACTGTGTATCCAGGGCATGTGTGGGGCTAGTGGACTGTCGGAGCGGTTCTGTCTCTTCAACACCTGAGGGCAGTAAACACAGCGGTACACAGCCCACATTCCATATGAATTCACCAAGTTAAGAAATTTTCCCGTGTCACTGACTCAGATTTGTCTTATTAATTTTTTTTAAGGTCCCTCTAGTTGTACAGTAAGTATGTGCAAAAATTCTATGCTCCAACTCCTCAAGGTTTCTTAGATATGGCCTGCTAAGAAAGGAGGCCACACCCACTATTTTACACTTCTGAAGCATTGATAAATCATTATCTTGGTACTGGATTGAGATTTGGGTTAATAATTGCTACCCAGTGTAATTTGGTCCCAGGCTTTCAGAGTGTGCCCTGAGAATTGTCCATCTCTTCATATTTCACAGTTATTGTCCCATGGAAATGACACTTTTCCCACACATGTCTTGCCTTTATATAATCTGAATTTCAACTTATTTTCTAATCTCCCTCGATGTTAATTGTCTTTTGTAAACTGCTGGCACTACTCTCTCTCTCTGGATCACATAGTATGAGGTCTAGCTGGCATTGCATCTATATCAACCTCAACATTACAGCATTGATAACTTTACAAATCTCTGTCATCATCAGAAAGATCACGGGGGCCTATTGCTGAATGGCATTTCTTTGCCACATCGCATGGCAAGAGTCCATGAGATGGCATTGATTGGTGGTACGATGAAATGTTTGGTGACACGAGCCAGCCTTCGGGCTGCTGCAGAAGGACACATTCTCACACCTTCTCCAATGTATGAGTAGTCCTGTGAGAACATCCCCTCAGGAGTGGAAGTTTTTCTATCTGATGTGGTCAACAATAACACCTTTTACTAGCCGGCACTGTTTGGCAATGCAGTGAGACTGATCAGCACCTGATCCCTCCATTGCTTCCTTCCTATTCCCAAAACAGAATTGAGAATGGAGAAGATCTCAGCTGGTGATGACTGCACTATTACTGGTAATGATCAACAAGCTGCCAAACTTAGTTATTCTGAGCTACAGTCTGGAGACTATATGTCTTGCATTTATGATAAGGAATGCTACAGCGGCCATACTGTTGGTCGTTCTGATGGATATAGTGATGTGATCATCAACTTCATGGAGCATAGAAATGCAGGATTTCCTTCGTGGCCTGCTTCAGTCTGTAGGAATGCCTTCTGGGTTCCACTCCAGAGCCTAGTATACTTTGTCCCAGCACTGGAAGTGCCAGGGTCCAGAGTGCAAGGCTGCACAAGCTTTCTCCACTGGTCACTGCCCTCAATCACAAGAAGTTGCCATCATTTGTGAAATGACTCTGAATGATCAACAGAACAGGCTATGTACCATTTCCTATCGTAAAGTACTGGGGAATACAACGAAAGAGACCATAGCTTTATTTTTGTTGATCTTGTCCATTCTGTGTATCAAACTTTATCCAAAATGTGTATTTCAGTAGAAATGATACTATGGACAGTAATTTATCGTTTTTGTACCATTTGAAGATGTCTATGCCTCAATTATGCAACCGTTAAAGAGACTAGGGGAAAATAAATTGAAAATGGGAAGAAGAAAAAATGGAGGCAAAGTATGTAGAATTGTGTAGAAAAAGCTTTGTTACCATGAGTATCTGCCCACTGGTGAATTAGTGAGCCGTGTGTGATTTCTGCCAATGATAAGGTTCATATTTTGGGAGCCAATAACTCTGAAATAAGATGAATTGTACGTATTCTAATGACATTTTGAAAGCTCAAGTCCAAATTCCCCTGGGGTAGCAATTTTCATTCCATGATTCCTGTCCGTTTCCAATCTATTGGCCTCCCAATCCCTACCAATTAGCATTCCTGATTTTCGGTAC
Source organism: Lycopodina hypogea (assembly GCA_963969325.1). Classification (NCBI taxonomy): domain Eukaryota; kingdom Metazoa; phylum Porifera; class Demospongiae; order Poecilosclerida; family Cladorhizidae; genus Lycopodina; species Lycopodina hypogea. The sequence goes on along the minus strand of OZ017780.1, from coordinate 15,236,589 downwards.
CAAAAGTGGGCGTGGCTCTATTTTTGGCAGTACGCATGTCAGAAACCTAAAGTAGTCAAATGCTAAGATTGTGTGTGTGTTCATTATATATGCAGAGGAAACCTCAGGAGAGAAAAAAAAATGGAATGACCCCCACGGTAGCTGCTTGTGCTTCTCATTGTTATTGCCAACATCTGCAAGTGATATCTCTAAGCATCATATTTTCTACTGTCAACCCTTACCTCATTCTCACTTATGTGGTCACACCTTAACTCATTCTCAATTATGTGGTCAAACCTTACCTAATTCTCACCTGGTCAACTATTCCTGTCTTGCCTTACCCTTTACAACTGCAACGTTTAAGTTTTACATATACAGATCCTGCTGCTAGTAATCTACTGGTTTATGTTGCATAACACTAGTAATCTACTAGATGGCTATTAGAAATGACTACTGCTTATATAATAATTTCCATGAATTCTCTCTCTCTCCATCCCCCCCCCCCCCCCCTCCCTCCCATGTTGCCATGGTAGTCTGATTGAGGTGATGTTGCTGGTGAACTCTCAGAAGCGAGCGTCTCTGGAGCAGGTTTCCTGCCACATGTGGATGCAACACAAGGAGGAAGATGAAATACCCTTACCTGCCATCAGTACTGTGGATGAGATCCCTCAGGCCGACCTGGAGGTGATCCTCAACCGCATGAACCAGGGAGGCTACGGCTCCGTGGAGACCATTCTCAAGTACGTGCGCGCACACACACACACACACACACACACACACACACAATGTCATTGACCCATGAGGTGGTGGGGGTGGGTGTGGTTATGGTGCACTTCAAAGAGTCCAACTAATTGGACATCAAATGATTCACGAGAGAATAAATAACTTGCTAGAAAAAGAAAAAATATAAGTATATTTTTTACATTTTTGTTGCATTTTGGGGGGGGGGGGGGGGGGGGGGGGAATTGGTTAGGCTTGTGATTTTGTCATGGAATGTGTTTTTGACCTAACCGGTGCAATTGACAAGCATGGATGTACAATTCCTTCCTGTCTCAACTGGCTGTAGTGTTTGTTGTCATAAATGCTAAAGAATTGATTATACCAAGTCACACATACAAGCAGTTACTCCATATTTCCTATGGTCACTAACAACTGTAGACACCTGCTCACTGCCTGGTGTAGTGTTCCCCTCTTATTGTATACCTATTTGCATTTGCCCCCACCTCATCCAGCATGCTGGCAGAGAAGCCATATGGGAGCACCGCTGCTACCTTCTTCCTGCTAGCCGAGGCAGAGTACCACAAGAAACACACACGTCATCGCTCCAACCCACACAAGCCCTTCTCCCCCGTCCGTACAACCCCAAATTCTCTTAACTCTACCATGTGAGTTAGTCTGTGCTTACTTACCTCCTCTTTGAACTTGTCATGTGTTACGTCATATGTTACACCATGTGATATCCACTGTCATCTACACCATTTATTAGTAGCCATCATGTGTTAATCATGTGATATGTTATATCTTCAGGGGCACACCTCGCTCTCATGGTTCTGCTGAGTCTGGTGTTTTACAGCGTCCCTATGCATCCATGACCACGCCCAGAAAACACGCCACCTACGAAGACCATAGCAACAGCGACATGCAGCATGACGTCAGCATTGGTGGTGGCATCGGCAGCAGCCAGACACTGCCCACCAGGATGGCCCTCAACCACGCCTTCACTCCACATGTGGCCTTCATGTCACCTGCTGGTCGACACTCACTGAACACACCCAAGACCACACCCACTTCACCATACTATCAACCCTTTACCAACCCAAGTGTGCCCCCTAAGCCCACATTCCCCCTCAATGTGCAGCTGTCTGATGACCACCGGCCCACTCTGCCGGCTACCTCCCCCGCCTGCCCTCCCATCAACATGGAAAACATCGACTTCAACCCGCATGTGTTCCGAGCCAGAGCTCTGTCTGTGTTTGAGGAGGAGAGTGAGGGAGAGTATGTGGTTGACCTCTCCACACAGATCCAGTCCCGCCAGCACTCCTCTAGCCCCTCCCACAAGCGCCTCACTTCTCCACACCACATCGGCCAGCACACACGCTCACGGCGGCTAAGCAATGCCCGCAGTTCCCCCAACATCTTCAGTTCCATCAGCAAGTCCGATGTGAGCGACGACGAAGAGGAGGAAGAGGACGACGACATAGTGGAGCTGATGACCACTTCCGGTCGCTTCCCAAGCACCTTCTCCCGCACCTCGCCCTCCCACTCGCCCCTTCTCACCAGCCGCTGTTCTCCCACACACTACCTGACCGGAGGCAGCTCGGACGACGAGAACTGCAATGTCTTTGAGACTGCACGGAAGATCAGGAGTAAACGTCTGCCATTTCGGAAAAGAAGCATCCCAAAGTTGGTGCGTGTGGATAGTATAAGTTCTGACGACGGTAAGAGTCCACACGATGCCCAGGCCCCGCCCAGTAGAAAGGGCCGGTTGTTGCGCATGCGGCAGTACAGCAGCTTGCCGGCCACCCCCGCAGAGAACAGTGCCTCAGAGAGCTTGACAGACCTGCTGGACACACTGAGGAAGAACCAGGCCATGGCGGCCGCCCTCTCCAAGACGGACAGTTCCCTTAGTGACGGCGTTGGAGGAGGGGCAGATAAAGATCTTGGGGAACTTACCAAGTGCATTGTGTCTAAGTTTGAACTGAGCGATGAAGATGGTCTGCAAGTGAGTATGGAGTTGGACTCCAATATGTCCACCTCCCCTACCAAAAGCAGGAGCAAGAACAGAGCTCTCTCCCTGGACGGGTCCCTGTCAGCAGAGACAAGTAGGTGCATGACGGCATTGGCGCCTCCTTCTAGGGCCAGTTTACACTGAACGCTCTGCCACCATTGTCCATGAATTCTGAGAGCCAACACAGTCAATGTCAGTGTGTTAGACAGCGTAGGCATTTCCTTCTGCTTTCTGTTTCATTGTTGTAAGTTTCGTTCGTTTTTATTATTATTATTATTAAATTTTTGTAATTAACAATATCAAAACAGGATTGTATATACATGATTTAACATGGTAACCAGTGGCAACAGAGTAAAATAACTGTTGAAAGTCAACAGTATACAGATCATCCATCATATGATTAGGTGGTGGGTGAGTTTGTCAGTAATTATTAAATAGAAGAAGGAAACACAACTGAAAGTTTACCAAATAACATTCTCCTTCTATTGGGACATGACTTCTTATACAGCCACCACAGAGCTGCCACACACAGTGCACCAAGGAAGAACAGGTAAGTGGAGAGGTAGTCACTTGGGTCTTCCCCTTGGAAACCCCCATGGGCCTTGAGGTTCCTGCTGGGCCCATCACTGTCCCCATTGAAGATGGAGGGTTCTTTGCGGAAGTGGGGGAAAAACCCTCTGACAGCAGTTGAGTTTAAGGGGCGCGGCACTGCCCAGTGGAACTGTGGACATTGTGGGAGGGGCTTGAACTGGAAGGGGTCAGTGGAGTCTAGTACATGTGAGTACTTGTGCAGTCTGTTGCCTGCACACACAGATATATGTATAGTAGCACGGGCAATGCAACAGCCTTGGTCAAACACACCAGCACACATCAACTATCCTTACCAGGCAAGAGCTGTGGAGAATTCAGAGGTGATGGACGAGTGCTCTTGCTGGCTACAAAAGGGGGTTTGGCCCCAGGTGTCATGGCATACTTCAAAATGGTGTCCAGCAACCAAAAGCAATCTGCACATAAGAGCAAGTCATATGGTGGGGCCAGGTGGGCATGGGACTGGCAGTTCCCATGGTAACATCCAATAAAGGAACAGTACACAATGGCTAAAATTAGGTGAATATGTATTTTAGGTAAGGTGTAAATATTTCAAAATCACGGGTGGAATGGCTGTCCCCATGGAAATATGGCCAGGATAACTCTCAATAGTCATACAAGTGGACACTATATAGAGAAACAAAGTACTCTCCAGAATGTATGTACGCACACCTTGTTGTTGGTGAGCACTATCTAGACAGTTGGAGTCTCCAAACACAACCACCTTGCCGCCATTGTCGCTCGGTGTCTGGTAGAAGGCCAGTACTGGTACATCATGCAACAACACACTGCTACCACTGTACACGTCAAGACCTGCATATCATGTGACACACACTCGTCAGCATATGTATGCCAGGTGCATAACCATGTGACCTTCCCCACCTTGGTCACTGAGATCTCGGGCAATGACATGTGCATCGCTTGGCCAGCTAGCCAGAGCTGCACCAGACGAGTAAGCAACAGAGCGTTCGGAGAGAGAGAAGTCTCCCTCCAGAACCTCGTCACTGAGAGATATGTCCCAGGCAGCGAGCAGGTGGTTGAGAGCAGGAACGTTGGCTCCTCCAGTGTCTGGCATCCACCATTGTCGGGTGTTCTCATCAAAGAACTTGATCTTCTTCATCACCTCCACATTGTACCAGTCAGCAAACACCACCTACAGACGCACACACATACATACATGTATGCATATATGCAGATATATCCTCATGTGAGTAGAGACTCTCTTACGTGTGGACATACTGCGACAGATGCAGTGTCTATAATTATGTTCAGAGCATACATGTACATGTATTAAACACATACATGTACATACACATGCAAGCAAAAGCGATCATGACATCTATGGAATTATAAATGACAAACAATACACACAGGGAAACCACAGACCATAGAGCCACTTATAAAGAGGTAATATGGCCAGCCTGTTCGCTGGAAACAACTGCAGCTCCACAACTTAGGCACTCACCAGAGAGAGGCCACGCTGGTTAACGTCCATCTTGATCTTCTCCAATTCTTGAGGGAAGAACTCGTCCTCCAGATCAACCATTAGGACAGCACCGTACTGGCTCGCATCAAAACAGGTAAGGGGTGACCCCAGGACCTCTAGATAGTAGCCGGCACTTCGGAGGCTGGCAAACATGTCTCGGAAGTTAGTGTGGATGTGGTCTCCATTCCAATCCAGCGGGTCCTGTTTCATGCGCAGGTTGTCCCGAGGGAAGTAGCCGGCAGGATAGCGAAGGTTATGGAACTGGTCCCACAGAATCCGCCGTGAGCGAGGAGGTGTAGGCACTATAGCCACCTTCACTGGGACATTGACCACTGAACGTTGCAAGTCACCACCCACCCCAGACAAGGGCTGGAGGATAACAATGTGTATAATTAACATACACAGTAAAATATATAAACATGCATACCTAGACTTATACACAAGTGCATTGTATGTGTATACTAACAGACTGACACACACTATTCTTAACTCTGGGTGTGTGTGTGTCAGTGGGTGTGGAAGATAAAGTGGGTGTGGCTAGTCTAGTGGGTGGAGACAAGTGAGTGTAAAGGTGGGAGTGACTCACAGTGGGCGGAGATGTGACGGTGAATGTGATGTGTCCCTCTGCAGTGCCACTGTAGGTCCTGGCGTCCGCAGTGATCGCTATGGAAATGGCCAAATAGCCAGACCATGGCCAGAGAGAGGCAGGGTAGGAAAGAGAGATGTCCAGGAATTGGCCATGCAGAGTGACGTAGGGATGCCATACAGGCTAATACAGAAGGAACATGACAATATGTTGTCATGTGCACATGCACAGTACATGCATGCACTGTGTGTGTGTGACAGACAGTCTGGCACTCAGCATCTCTCCCATTCAAGGAGATTAGTCTGTTGAGAGACTGATTACTCACTGTAGAGGAGGTAGAGATGCACGATCATTGGGTGGGGAGAAAACCCAGCAAGGACAGCCACGATATCCACTGAAATACTTACAGAGTGGGGAAAATAATTGCCATTAGTTAGTAATCAAGAAACCATGGGATACTGCTGCAGCACAACTGAAAGGACTTGTTCCCTAGGATATGCTCAAGGCCGTGTCTGCCAATTGCCAATGTCCCCACTGGCTTACCAATTCCAGTTTCCACAGCTACTGTGGAGAGAAAATTTTCGTATATGAAGTGATCAAAACTGCTTTGCTCTATTCTAAGTGATGACAGCCTCTCTCAGCATATGAGGATCAGTACACAAGCACCAGAAGTCACTAGAAGAGTAACCTCGAAGAAGTGTGGACTCCAAGTTCTTGACATTCCTCTCTTTGGTTACCTAATATTATTAGCTGTTACTCCTCTTTATAGCATCATTAATAAATAAAAATTAATCTCAAATTTTTAGGAAGGGGGTGAGAATGACAGAAAGTATGATCAATGCCCCTCCCCCCTAAATGCACCCCAGTAATAGGGTTCAAACTGGATGAAGAAAGCAGTGATATCTGGTTTAGCAAGCCAAAGCCACAATACACTACAGCCCCATCCTCCTTGTCACCAATGATATGCTCAAGGCCGTGCTTGCGACTAGTGCTCTATAACTCGGCTATCCTAATGAGCCCTCACCATTACCTCCCTCCCTCTCTCCCTGTCACTATGCCAGGAGTATAGCACCAAGTGAGGCAGGAGACATGTGGACACATCCACTACAGCTCCACCAGATCATGTGATAACATGTGACCTACTGAAACATATCATACTCTGAACTTTGGGCATGCTACACCACCAACGATGAGAGTACCTAATAGTAATAGTCGGAGTGGGCGTGTTCTGCTTACTCTGTGCAGTTACACTGACCCCACAATAACCACACCCACCCACCTACCCACATGCATGGGCAATGCTCACCTTGCCAACTATCCGGCCAGTCACACCCATACCATTCAGCACCGTCATCTGCACACACACACACACACACACACACACACACACACACACACACACACACACACACACACACACACACACACACACACGCGCGCGCGACGACCAACAAATGTGATTGAACATAGCTGTATTATATAGGAGAGATTGCAGTCATTTTTTTAAAACTGTCATTAAGGTTGACAGACTTTCAAAGGATGGGAATAGGAAAGTTGAACAAATTCATTCTGATATCCCATTCCAGTCATGCTGCAGTGTTGCTTACGTTGATGATGACAGGGGCTCCCCCATAATAGAGAGGCTGAGAGCAGTAGGGCCAGAAGTACGGGCACTCGGTAAGGTCCACATAGCTTGGACTAACGCTGCAACACACCACACAAGGAACACAGTAACATTAGCTCTACCCACACAGGGAGAGGTCAGGGGGCAGCCCCATATACCAGTGAGGTGCACGAGAGGTTAAAGCTCACCCAACACTGTCTTCTGATCAAGACATGCTACTGCACATGTGCAGGTATACAATAGATCACACGCATAGCAAATGCTGAGCACGTGCAGAATCAATGGATGAAGCAAGACAAACAAACATTGAACAGATCAGGTGTCAAATTAATCTGGGTGTGGCCAGCCTCCCTCTACTCTGGGAGGAGAGAGTCTGGGGAAGGAGGCATACCCGAGTCATAACAGTGTATAAGTGTCGCAGCAGCGACACATACATCTGTACCCATATTCATTAGTACAACATGGTCACTTCTCCAGACTCTCTCATGGAGTTGGTACAGTGTGGTCACTTCCCCAGACTCTCTCCTGGAGTTGGTACAGCATGGTCACTTCCCCAGACTCTCTCCCAGAGTTGGGAGAGGCCGACTACGCCCAGATTAGTGTCAGCTCAGGACTCGGTCCAAGGACCAACTCGCACGCACACACATTGTACCTTGCATGAGGCTGGTAGGTGCTGAGTTCATGGTATGCTCGCAGCAAGTCCAGCTTGCCGTGACCTTGCTCAAACATATTGACCCTCGGCAACCTCTGGGCAGATGCCATGAGTGCTTGCTTCATGCTGGCAGGGTTGACATGCACACGGTCAACTGCACCCACCAACAGGGTCACCGCCCCGGCAACCACGGGGGAAGCAACACTGGTGCCACTCAAGGAGCGACAGCCACTGTGGAGGGCGGAGCCTCGCACCCCAGAGCCGTAGGTCACAATATCTGGCTTCACACGACCATAACCACCAGGCAACTCCTGCATAGGTGTGGGGGGTGTGTGGGTGGAAGGTTTAATGTCATGTGACCACCATTATGAAGTTGAGATGTCATGTGACCATCATGTGTGAAGGTGAGATATCATATGACCATCTGTAATTCTAGGTACCTTATCTTCCACCTGTAATTATAACTACAAGCATTACATCTATATATATGATATTAAACAGTAGAATATACTAAATACAGAAACAGTATTATTCAATAAATTTTCCATATTCTAGAGGACACTAGATAACCACACCCATCACACATTATATGGTTCCAATGAAGACCACACCCCACTAACCCAGGTGGTCATGCCCCGCGAGGAGAAGCGAGCTATTTCATTTTCAAAGTTTATTCCCCCCACACCGATGACGTCCATCATGTCTGCTGGGTTGTTGAGTGTACCATAGAGTGGCCCGTCATTGCCAATGGCTGACACCATGATGACATTATTGGCCGTAAGCTCCCACACCTGAGGGGAGAGGGGGGGGGGGGGGATGAGGACGTGGGGGAGGGAGAGGGAAAAGAAGATGATGTGAGGGAGGAGAAAAAGAAGGAGAAGGTGGGGGAGAAGAAGATACAGAGTAAAAGTGAAGGAAGGAAGAAAGAACAGGAGGAGGAGGAGGGAGAACGTGAAGGAGGAGGAGGATGCTGACCTTGTCCACAAACGGCTGGTCCAGGAAGTCCGGCCCTCCAATGCTGAGGTTGAGCACATCAATCTTCTTCAGAATGGCGTAGTTGAAGGCATCAAGAAACCACGACGTGTACGACACCTGATAAAACAACAGAGTAAACATGACAATGGCCCAACTCAAGCCACACCCACAAGCACCCCATGGGGCCACACCTGGTGATTGGTGAAGACTCTGAATATATGCACATCCGCTGCTGGGGCAAAGCCGAGACAGTCGCTGCCACTGGCAATCACACCCGCCACAAACGTGCCATGCCCCAGCTCGTCATCCATGTTCTTCTCGTCCGTCCAGTTGGTGCGGTCCCGGACCTTGCGGAAGTGAGGATGCCCAGCTGCCAAGCCGGTGTCAAAGATGGCCACCTTCACACCCTGGCCTGTGTGACCACGACTCCACAGAACATCTGCTTGCAGGGCAGACGTCACTTGCCGAGGGATGGCACGCAACAACCGACGACCAGCATACCAGTGTCTGCCGGGCTACAGGTGCAGTGTGTGTGTGTGTGTGTGTGTGTGTGTGTGTGTGTGTGTGTGTGTGTGTGTGTGTGTGTGTGTGTGTGTGTGTGTGTGTGTGTGTGTGTGTGGAGCAGTGACTGCTACACCAATAGTCTATAGTTACATACCCTCCCTCCCTCCCACACACTCACTCACTCACTCACTCACTCACTCACTCACTCACTCACTCACCCACTCACTCACACACACACACACTCTCACACACTTACAGAGTCCTGAAGAGAGTGTCTGTCCAAGGAAGATCTGTTAGTGCAGAGAAGAACTATCACAACACTCACACACTCACATATCATGTGCTGCTGTTGAGCTGATAGCTTAGCTAGCCCTGACACAGTCAGTGGTGAGATGGGCTTGACTAGTGTGTGATCTATAGGTTACACAGAGTGCAGTGGGCTGGCTGACCTCACCTTGATCTCCAGGACGTGTGCCCATGACAAGCTGCTCCAGGTAAACAACCAGAGTTTTCTGAGACAACACATACACATAGAGATACACTGGTCACTGAGGTACACACACACACACACACACACACACACACTCACTCCTTCCACTCACCGTAATAGCTATTCCCGGCTGTCAGAATTCTTGTCAATCTCTTCTGAGGGGTGATCTGCTTCACTGCTGGGTGTTGCTCTAGCGCCATTAGGGCAGCTTTACGAGACTCCGCCCCCTCTCCTCTCCCCAACTCCACCAGACTGAAGTCACTGGGGTAATCCCCTGCAGGGTTCAGTCGAGGGAGGATGGACCAATGGCGGTAAGGACGGAGAGAAGCAGAGATGAAACCATCCCTGGCCTCGGTGGTGTAATAGCTGACAAACATCACTATATATTCTGACTCCACAATGGAGGTAGTGTAACTCTTGCCACTACCACTACTGCTGCTGCCTCTGGGGAGAACATCCATTACTTGAGTGGCCATCACTGTTACATTGTGGGAGCAACAACCAGAAGGGCCTGAAGCATAGGTCACCAGGAAAGGTAGAAACAGCAGCACACACACTCTAGCCCAGCCCATGCCTTCTCAGTACCTGTACAACTGCACACAGGGAAAGAAAATATTGTTATTGGTGGGCTCTATATTCCCAAATAAGACCTACCTTCACCCAACCCCCCCCCCCCCCCTTCTTCCCTCTATTCCTCACACCCCACCTAGCAACACCTTAACACATAGGCAGTTATACGTATTATAAATTGGAGCTCAGTGTATAGCTTCTCAAGGTTAACAGATTTATTCATGTGTTTAGATGCCCCCTTCAATGGAAATAGCCTAGAACTCACACTAAATACCAGCTTAATCTAGCGGGAGCAAAAGGGCTGCACCACCACCCCGGACCTGCACGGACAATAAGCTGGGTCTTCTCCCCACTGCGAACATAAAACCACAGTGGCATACACACGACATACCATTGAGTCCTAAAGGTCGGCGGGTCTAATCACAAGGTGGGTAATGGAGGAACTGAAACTTCATTTATTCGTTACAATTTCTCTGCTATCCCTCCTCCCTGGCAATACTCAGAGGGGTGCCTATAGGGATACGCTGGTACCCAAGGAACAGTTAGTTCTACCGGACCTACCTTTCGGTTATCACGAGTTGGAGCCCTACCTTGATGCTGCTACCTTGAAGGTGCACCATGGAGGACACCACAGAGCTTACACCAGCAAAACTAACGCGGCTCTGGAGCAATGGCGGGCACAGGTAAAGTAAGGGCCTGTACAACCTAGGTCTGCAGGGTTTATGTTTACCTGCTGTTTGAAAATGTGCAACCAACCAGGCACTGTATCTAAAAAATGTGGCTGGAAGGTACTTGGGCCAAAATATCTAAAGTTTGAATACAGCATTTTACCACTGAGTTACAGCTATCAAACCATAATTACTTAGTAGCCAACTAGTGTTGCCAAACCTATTTGAACAATTTTTTTGAATGTTTGAGGGTGCTTGATGGCTGGAATGCAGAAAGAGCATCAATAACTGCTGCAGGTTTAACACACTCCAGCATAGTGAGTGTGTGTGCAAGTGTGTGCAAAGGCCATTTATCACTGGCCTTGTCAGAGACTTCCCATGATAATCCCTCTCATTTGCATGACAGCATCATCGGGCTGCACCGGATTGGTTGGCACAGGATCATGTGCCCACTAAATAGGTTTTTGGTTGCTATTTAATGGAGAATCAAGTTTTTTTTCTTTATTCAGTATTAATTTGTTGGGTGCAGCATTTACATGGTGCCTTTGGGTGATGGCCTCCAAGGTTAGTTGATAGTGGTACTAGTGGACTCCCCGGCATGCAGACACCTACTCCCGGAATGCTACTCCCTGGCATGCAGACACCTCCCTGGCATGCAAACACCTACTCCCGGCATGCAGACACCTATTCCCTGGCATGCAAACACCTACTCCCGGCATGCAGACACCTACTCCTGGCATGCAGACACCTACTCCCGGCATGCAGACACCTACTCCCGGCATACAGACACCTACTTCCAGCATGCAGACACCTACTCCTGGCATGCAGACACCACCCTGGAATGCAAACACCTACTTCCTGGCATGCAGACACCTAATCCCTGGCATGCAAACACCTACTCCTGGCATGCAGACACCTACTCCCTGGTATGCGGACACCTACTCCCCGGCATGCAGACACTTACTTCCGGCATGCAGACACCTACTCCCTGGCATGCAGACACCTCCCTGGCATGCAAACACCTACTCCTGGCATGCAGACACTTACTCCCAGCATGCAGACACCTACTCCCTGGTATGTGGACACCTACTCCTGGCATGCAGACACCTACTCCCCGGCATGCAAACACCTACTCCCGACATGCAGACACCTACTCCCTGGCATGCAGACACCTCCCTGACATGCAAACACCTACTCCCGGCATGCAGACACCTACTCCCTGGCATGCAAACACCTACTCCCGGCATGCAAACACCTACTCCCTGGTATGCAGACACTTACTCCCGGCATGCAGACACCTACTCCCTGGCATGCAGACACCTACTCCCGGCATGCAGACACCTACTCCCGGCATACAGACACCTACTCCCGGCATGCAGACACCTACTCCCTGGCATGCAGACACCTACTCCCTGGCATGCAGACACCTACTTCTGGCATGCAGACACCTACTCCTGGCATGCAGACACCTCCTCCCTGGCATGCAAACACCTACTCCCTGGCATGCAGACACCTACTCCCGGCAAGCAGACACCTACTCCCTGGCATGCAGACACCTACTCCTGGCATGCAGACACCTACTCCCCGGCATGCAGACACCTACTTCCAGCATGCAGACACCTACTCCCAGCATGCAGACACCTACTCCCTGGCATGCAAACACCTACTCCTGCATGCAGACACCTACTCCCTGGCGTGCAGGCACCTACTCCCGGCATGCAGACACCTACTCCTGGCATGCAGACACCTAATCCCTGGCATGCAGACACCTACTGGCATGCAGACACCTACTTCTGGCATGCAGACACCTACTCCCGGCATGCAGACACCACCCTGGCATGCAAACACCACCCTGGCATGCAAACACCTAATCCCTGGCATGCAGACACCTACTCCCGGCATGCAGACACCTACTCCCTGGCATGCAGACACCTACTCCTGGCATGCAGACACCTACTCCCTGGTATGCGGACACCTACTCCTGGCATGCAGACACCTACTCCCCGGCATGCAGACACCTACTTCCAGCATGCAGACACCTACTCCCGGCATGCAGACACCTACTCCCTGGCATGCAAACACCTACTCCTGCATGCAGACACCTACTCCCTGGCGTGCAGGCACCTACTCCCGGCATGCAGACACCTAATCCCTGGCATGCAGACACCTACTGGCATGCAGACACCTACTTCTGGCATGCAGACACCTACTCCCGGCATGCAGACACCACCCTGGCATGCAAACACCACCCTGGCATGCAAACACCTAATCCATGGCATGCAGACACCTACTTCCGGCATGCAGACACCACCCTGGCATGCAGACACCACCCTGGCATGCAAACACCTAATCCCTGGCATGCAAACACCTACTCCCTGGCATGCAGACACCTACTCCCTGGCATGCAGACACCTACTTCCGGCATGCAGACACCTACTCCCGGCATGCAGACACCACCCTGGCATGCAAACACCTACTCCCTGGCATGCAGACACCACCCTGGCATGCAGACACCTACTCCCGGCATGCAGACACCACTCTGGCATGCAGACACCTACTTCCGGCATGCAGACACCTACTCATGGCATGCAAACACCTACTCCTGGCATGCAGACACCTACTCCCTGGCATGCAGACACCTACTACCGGCATGCAGACACCTACTTCCGGCATGCAGACACCTACTCCCGGCATGCAGACACCTACTCCTGGCATGCAAACACCTACTCCTGGCATGCAGACACCTACTCCCTGGCATGCAGACACCTACCTCTGGCATGCAGACACCTACTCCCGGCATACAGACACCACCCTGGCATGCAAACACCTACTCCCTGGCATGCAGACACCTACTCCCTGGCATGCAGACACCTACTTCCGTCATGCAGACACCTACTCCCAGCATGCAGACACCTACTCCCAGCATGCAGACACCACCCTGGCATGCAAACACCTACTCCCTGGCATGCAGACACCTACTCCTGGCATGCAGACACCACCCTGGCATGCAAACACCTACTCCCCGGCATGCAGACACCTACTCCCCGGCATGCAGACACCTACTCCCTGGCACGAAAACACCTATTCCAGACTTTCCTCCATTCTTTACATCCATCTCTCATACATTCTTTAGTTAGCAACACTTTAAAGGCATCAGCACGACTGCAGTTCATGGGGTGTGGGTGGGGCCTTGATTCCCAGATGACTCAGAATGCACTATGTAGGTAACTGGCAGGGTTACATGGAGAGGAGGATCTTCCATGTTGGCAACACCACTATTCCTGTTAGGAGTACTACTGTGTGGTCAGTGTTTAACAGTGGTCTGTTCCCTCTCCAGCTAGCTGCATCTGTGGGATGGTGCAGATGTTAGACTGGCACATGTGATGGACTGCTGACATCATGCACCACAGGGAGGAAGTCTGCCAGCTCAGTGGCTACACCAACTGTCTTGAATATGATATTGTCTGTGTGTTGTGTGTCTGCGATTCATGCTTGAACAGTTGAAGTTAGACCCACGAACCCATATATATTTAAAATCAGTGTCACCAGGGGAACATCATGAGCATGTCTATATGGCCACACACTCCTCTATATTAAAAAGAAGGTCGGGAATTGTTCTTCTGCCAGAAAAAATTATGGAGCTACACCCACAACCCAATTTTTTGACATGTAGACACAACTTGACTCTGTGAATAACATGGTGTGTGTCCCATCAGTGACACCAGGGGAATGCCATAAGCATATCTATATGGCCACACCCCTTTCTGTATTAAAAATATTAAAAAAATGAGCCAAAAGTGGTAGCTTGGCCAGAAAAAGGAATGGAGCTATACCCACAAACCCAAATATATATAATCAGTTTCACAAAGGGAATGTCATTAGCATATCTATATGGCCACACCCCTTTCTTTATTTAAAAAAAAAAAAATTTTTGTTTATTTTATTTTTTAAGAGCCAAAAATGGTACTTTTGCCAGAAGGAATGGAGCTACAGGCCTAAAACTTTGGCATGCAGACACAACTTGTCTCTGCAAATAGCATGGGGTGGGTCCCATCTGGCTACACCTCTTCCTCTGTGTGTAAGGCTAAAAATGTCAAAAATGGTACTTCTAAAAAACACTGACAATCACATGTTCATTTGTTTTAAAAGTCTGCAACATATGTCTTCAAAGCAGACATTTTTGTAAATTCGGGCTTTTCAACACATGTTATTTGCAGCATCTGTAGTTCATCATTCTTCTGGGGTGGCTGGTTGGGGGGGGGGGGGGGGGGGAAGGTGGGCGAAGTCTGGGTGGGATTGTCTGAACACGTGGATTAGCTTAATGCACACCAACAATTGTGACTGTTCATTGTTTGTGATTGCCCCCATAGGACACTCACCAGGACGCCCTTTCCCGCAAGTCCATAGCAGAGATACTGCAGAGGCTCTCTGAAGTGCCTGAGCAATGGCGTACTTCTATAAGGAACAACGGAGGTGGCTACTTGAATCACATCTTCTACTGGGAGGGAATGTGCTTGGCCTCTGAGCTCACACTCCCCACAGGCAAACTGGCAGAGGATATTAAGACCGAGTTTGGCAGCTTTGTGGAGTTTAAAGCTGCATTCAGCCAGGCAGCAGCCACACTGTTTGGCTCTGGCTATGTGTGGCTCAGCCTCAACACAACAGGACAGCTCCTTATCATGTCCACTCATAACCAAGACTGCCCTCTGACCTCCAACCTTTACCCTGTGCTGGTGTTGGACGTGTGGGAGCATTCGTACTATCTGCAGCACCAGAACAAACGTGTGGACTACATTGCCTCCTGGTGGGGTGTGGTCTGCTGGGAGGAGGTGGGTAAGGTGTGGGACTTCTGGCAGGCATACCTGTCTGCGCAAGGGAAGGACTCATCTCACCAGGAACTGTGATTGCTGTACACATCTTCACTTGATCATGGACACCTAGTCAGACTGTCTCTATTGGGAGTGAATAAATTAGACTCTGATTCCCCTTAAGATCTGTGATTCCCCTTAATTAACCAATTATTTTCAGGATCCAAATCATAATAATGTGATTGTCATCATATGCAATTTTTATATTAATACAAATCTGATCAATAAAAGGAGGATGTCTATATGTCTGTACATTTGCACTGTCGGCCTGGCCAAAACTATGGTTGGACTTCTCTGTAACTTTTTGTGAAATAGGTTTTGACCAAACTTAAACATGACCTTTAAATATCCGAAAAGGACAACCACCCTGGTGGTCAAAAAGTGAGAGAGAGAAGGAATTCACATGTGGTTAAGGCACTGAGTGGAAACCAGGTTGAAACCCAGGACAGGGCTTTTTTTCCCTCCCCCCCTCTCTAATTTTCTCCCCTCATTTCTTCCCCCTCCCCCCCCCTTTTCCCTTCATTTCCTTTTTACAACCTTTCCCTTCTTTTCCACCACTTTCCCCACCCCCTTTCTTTTCTTCCTTAAAATGGTTTATTGAGTCTACCTTACCACACCTCTTCCAGGTTTGTACATATGTCGGTGTGTATTATCACTCTTCAGAGTAGACACATCCTTAAATACCGAGGATGGTTTTAAGGACCAAAATTTTTGGACCACCTGGCCACATCTTTTCTTCTCTGTGTCAGAGCCTAAAAATGTGACAAAAGAGGTAATGGGGGAACTTGGACACAGCGTACATCATGACTCTGGGAGCAGAGGTGCTCGTGGTCTCACCTGGCCCTAACTCTCGCTCTGGGAGCAGAGGTGCTCATGGTCCCACCTGGCCCTAACTCTCGCTCTGGAAGCAGAGGTGCTCGTGGTCCCACCTGGCCCTAACTCTTCCTCTGGAAGTGTAGGGCAAAAATTCCAAACACAGTACTTGATTATTTGGTCACACCTTGTCATGTGGGCATGTCATATCTCTGCTAACATAGAGAGATTCCTGCTAGTGTTACACAATTATGAATATTGACTAGAGTTAGGATTTTTTGGTTTTCACTTTTAGTCTAAGTTGTTTGTCTTTTAAACCTAAAATACCCTCTCTTTTAGTTGTTGCTGTTTTAGCCCATTTCACAATTTTTGACCTAAATATGGAATAATTTCATGAATCATGATCCCTCCCTTTGAAAAAAGATTTTTAAGAAGGTCCATTCTCATAACCTCTGTAGAAACAAAATTTAAAGTCGAAATATCTTTTTAGGTTAAACACTTTGAAATGGGTTACAAATAGAATACTAATTCATGAATCAAATCGAAGCAGGGCCTTCCTCTCAGTGAATGTATCAAGATAATGCAGGAGTGAAGTCTGGAATTTGAGATAGCAGGACGTAATGTTAGACACTCATTTGTTAGTGCACAGGGATCTCTATATTTCTGTTGGAGAGGGTATAGCTATAGCTGAGAAATACCTTCCTCCCACCCCCCAAGGGATTTTGCAAACCAAACATGCAGTTTTCATCAATGGTCAGCGCTGATATGGAAAGGTCTTTCTCAGTTATAGAAATATCCTCACAGACAGCACCAGTTCAGAACTGAACACATGAAACAGGCAGTTGTCACTAATTGCTTCTACACTTACCATTTATCAAAACTAACATGCAATTGCTATCCTATTTCCAAGTTTTTAACCAAAAAAAGAGAACATTTCAACTCTCAAATATGACCTAACCTAATTCTAAAATTGCTTTTTTTTGTAACCTAAATATCCCAACTTGAGTCCTGACTGATGCTGTGTATTGTTATACTAACGAAACACTTAATTTTGCTGTTCACAACTGGAAAAAGAGAGAACACCGATGATGGTTGAAGAACCTAATTAATAGATCTATAACTGCTATGCGCAGGGGAAGTTTAGTCCATGTTGTCTCCACCATAGCAACTGGTCAAATTGCTGATGATCCATTGGCTTTAGCAATAAGCACTTCAACTAATGCTAGCGTTAGTAATAAAAAAAATCTGATGAGATTGAGACCTATATGATCACAAAAATATTTCCTATTAATCCAGCACTATTCTCTGGATTTCTTGGCATACTTAATCTATCTTGTAAGCATAGTGTGTGCTGTGTGCATAAATGAAGTCAGAATACTTTGACTCACAATAGACAATGGTCCGGTTTACAAACCGAAGCGAACACATGGATTCAACCCTCCTGGGGGATCCCCATCCCACCAAGGGATCCACTCACCAACACTCCCCTAGCATTGTTAGTTCATAGAGATCAAAGGTCATGTAAAGTTATGCGTGTACACAATGAGAAGCGAGAAGAATCTTGTGACACACACAAGATCTTGCATGAGAGCATAGTTGATATAGATATACAGAGCAGTGAGAGGTGTTGTGGTCAGTAGTCCTTGATGGAGGCTTTGATGACAGACTGGAGAGATGCGTCCTCATCACACTGATAGTCCTACACACACACACCACATTAGGAGGGAGGGAGGAGAATATGGTGTCACTTAGAATGGACTGGAATGATATAAAAGATGAAGACGTAAGAAGATGCCAGATAGCATGAAACTCAAGGGTATATCTCATGAATATTCTTGTGTTTTTCCTCATCGTAAAAGAAGCATTAAGGAATCAAATTTAAAAGAAAAGAATCACTGATCCAGTGGTGAGGGTCTTAACAAAGACGGAGAAAACTTAGAGAAGAATTAAAACTAATCAGAAAAGCGAACTCCCGAATTATTAAAATCATCCCTATTCATAATTTTTGAAGGTTGTGGAGAAGCAGCCACACCCACTAGATGACACCTGGGAAACACTCATGTGGGTGTGGTCTGGGGAGAAGCAGCCACACCCACTAAAGGACACGTGGTGAAGCACTCGTGTTGGTGTGGTCTGGGGAGAAGCCACACCCACTAAAGGACACGTGGTGAAGCACTCGTGTGGGTGTGGTCTGGGGAGAAGCAGCCACACCCACTAAAGGACACGTGGTGAAGCACTCGTGTGGGTGTGGTCTGGGGAGAAGAAGCCACACCCACTAAAGGACACGTGGTGAAGCACTCGTGTGGGTGTGGTCTGGGGAGAAGCAGTCATGCCCACTAGATGACATGCGGTGAAATACTTGTGTGGGTTTGGTGTGTGTGAGTGGGGCACCTACCACATAAGTGTCGTAGTCAAACTGATGTCTGTAGTTGAGATGTCTGACTATATCGTGGCAGACCTGAGTGGCCACACCCCAGGGCATGGAGATACACACAGGACACACCTAGCAACACATAGGAGTCAACACAGACAAGCACAGACAATCAGTTTACAATAGAAACATGCTCCTGAAGTGGAAGGGAAATAAAAGGGGGAAATAAAAGGGGAAAATAACACAAAGAATTTTACTTGATCATTAACTAGCAAGTTACTATTGATATTTAAACTGTTTTGAATTGTGTGAGCTAGTGAGATGGTGTGTGTGTGTGTGTGTGTGTGTGTGTGTGTGTGTGTGTGTGTGTGTGTGTGTGTGTGTGTGTGTGTGTGTGTGAAAGAGAGAGAGAGAGTGTGTGTGTGTGTGTGTGTGTGTGAAAGAGAGAGAGAGAGAGAGAGAGAGAGTGTGTGTGTGTGTGTGTGTGTGTGTGTGTGTGTGTGTGTGTGTGTGTGTGTGTGTGTGTGTGTGTGTGAAAGAGAGAGAGAGTGTGTGTGTGTGAAAGAGAGAGAGAGAGTGTGTGTGTGTGAAAGAGAGAGAGAGAGTGTGTGTGTGTGTGTGTGTGTGTGTGTGTGTGTGTGTGTGTGTGTGTGTGTGTGTGTGTGTGTGTGTGTGTGTGTGAAAGAGAGTGTATGTGTGAGAGAGAGAGATAGAGAGAGAGTGTGTGTGAGAGAGAGATAGAGTGAGTGTGTGTGTGTGTGTGTGTGTGTGTGTTTGCGCGCGCGCGCCCTATCACAACACAATTACAGTGAGTTGCACCTTACTGGCCCGAACGTGGATATGGGCAGTGTTGACGTGAGAGAGAAGTCCCTTAATATCCAAATTTTGTTCCGGACAAAGTGGACATGCAAAAGTTGATCTGTTGGGTGGAGGAGTCCTACATACGCACACATGCACGCACACATGCACGCACGCAAACAGATGTAAGATGTAGGTCACTCGAGATAGAGACAGAATTGGTTAGTGACATTAAGAACTTACATTGGATGCCTGTGGAGACGTTGTGGTGTGGAGGTGCGGTCTATGTGGGGGTGCAAGGCATTGTGTTGATCCCACTCCACCAGACCTAACTATACACCAACCAACATGACAGCAGCACTCACATTAGTGGCAGAATGTTCACGCAAAACATCGAAACAAGATGTCATACCTACTAACCACAGTCATATAATGCCAATCAGGACCTTGTACCACAAAACCACAATAAAAAATTGATGCAGTCGCGGATATACCACGCAACTGCTTGTGATACTGTTGAACAACTAAGGCCCAACTGAGACTCTGTATCCCAGCAACGACAGGTTATGGTGAGTCAAGTGAGTCCATAAAAGCATCTCCATCTATCTCTCTATCTATCTATCTATCTATCTACGCTTGGCCTCAGCCCACATGGCTTCTCCACTCTAGGGCATTAGGTCTCCATCTGACATCATCCTTCACTGTCTGGTATAGACTCAATTTGTAGAAAAACTATTTTGGAAAGGGATATCACCCTATGTGGTGTGGCATTATCTCAGCCCCACCCCTGACAAGGGAGGACAGACACAGCTAGATTTGCTAACACCATGAGACACAGCTGATCACTGGGGCATGTAATAGTTTCTCACCCACATCCAAACTATTGTGGCACTCACATGTGCTCCACATGTCCCACATGTAGTGGTGGCGTTGGAGATCTCCAGCTCCAATGGGATGTCTCTCACCAGTTCTCTGGAGAGGAACTGGCTGCGACATATTGGGCAGCTCACGAGATGTCTCCCTCCTGACTCAGCAGAACTGAGCAGACGACAGATGCAGTTCTCGCAGAACCTACATGCCATGTAACCATGGAAACTAATGCAATCAATAAGACATTCTATTTCTACCCAGACTAAAATCAATTTTTAATTGATCTGAGGAAGAACATTATATAGGGGAGCAGGATTCCATCCATGCAGACCAAACATCAGATGACACCTTACCAACTCATAGAATATTTGCCGATCATTTTCTGAGCATGAAATAAATAAATGATTGCAACATCTATATGAAATGGTAAAGGGTCTTCCATTTGGGAACCTTGGGTTGGTGAAGTGATGATCACAAATAGTAAATATACAACTGGAGAGAGAGCAGGCGTGTGCATTACTACAATCAACAATTGAAACCATTACTAATAGCTACCCAACAATGTTATGTTACAAATACGAGTGTGTTCTTATCTACAATTAACAATCCTAACAGTCACCTGTCTAAATACTAGTCACTGATTCCATGCTCCTCCTGCCTGACTCCTCCCACTGTTACAGATTGCCTACAGTAGGCATAGCTACAGTAGGCATAGCTACAGTTGTCATGGTTATGTTTTATGTAAAGATGTATCCACCTCAGACCTGACCCACATCAAACTAGCCTTGCTAACCACACTCTGTACCCTCTGAACTGCAAGTGGGTTAAGGAAAGGGTCTGACACAACACTGTACTCAGTTTTGTTTGTACTAAATCCGTCATATTGACGGCATGCGCAGAAGTACAATTGGTGTGGGTGTCTTCCATCATTTGTTCCTGTAGAAAGACTATTCCACTTTAAACCAAATAGTTAGCATTTATATCATACACGAGCACCTAAAAATAATCATGACTTCATATGCAAAGTAAAGTGCACAGCTGTGCCATAGCTTTGAGATACAGCACACACACACACGCACACACGCACACACACACACACACACACACACACACACAATGTTTGACCAGACCTTTTCCCTCCTTGCTGAAGGTTTAGAGGGTGAAGAGTCTGGCTAGCCAGACTAACATCAAGCCAGCATAGCTCTAACCCTGCTCCAGCCATGCTCTCACCAGTCTCTACTGGATTTTCTCTACAGGTTCATTGAATTTGAGATAAAAAATTTCTCAACTCTTGGGGTAGGGAACAGTTGCTTTGCAGTGCAGCCATGGTAACCTTTGTGGAGGAAAAGGTGAGGGACTGCACACTCTAGTATCACACGCCACCTGGTTGAGCCACAGAATAAAAACAAAGCTGGCAACAATTAAGAAATAAAGGAGGAAGCCTGCATATCCACTGTCCACACACCAGCCACCACGAATAAATGTGACACATTCACTAGCACAACACAGAGAATAGTCACCTCTTTAGTCCAACCATAAAGATAAAAGCTCGTCTTACCTGTGTCCACACGTAGTTACGCACACTGGGGACTTCAGCACCCCTATACAGATAGAGCACAAGTATTTATCAGCAATTTCTCCTGTCTGCGTAGAAGTCGCCATTCTTTTAGTGTAGACAGTGATAGACTGACAGGAGAGTGCTTGACCTTAACGATCCCTACCAAGTATCTCCTACAAGGAAACTATGTGAAAGCATGTCTGCAGTTTTAAAATTGTCGGGAAGTGAGCGCCAATATATCTTGGATGGAGTGCGTCAGGACATCAGGGAAGATGGCAGGAGCTGCAGCAATGCCAGATACTATGCTCTGAAGACTGACGTGGTCTCCAACACCAGTGGCTCTGCTAAGATAGACAGGGTAATCTCCATGTTGACCAACCATGTATCTCTTCAATAACATAACCCCCCAAAACAACAACAACAACAACAACAACTCCCCCCCCCCCCCAAATAAATATATTTATGCATTGCATATATATATATATATATATATATATATATATATATGTGCATGAACATACATGCATTGATATGCATGGAGATAAATTGTATATATTTTTAATCCTAGAGTATTATTAATTATTTTAAGCAATTATATTTATTTGTAGGTTAGCAGTATTTGATGTGGTTATCATGACAGCAGTGTGATGTGGTTACCATGACAGCAATGTGATGTAGTTATATGTCCTGTTCTGTGCTTTGTTAGGAGAAGACTAGTGCTATCATAGGAGTGAAGGCTGAACTGGGAAAACCACACCCACTCCATCCCAACCTTGGTCGTGTAGAGTTCCATGTGGACTGGTGAGCGTGTGCATGAGATATGTGGTGATGGTGTGAGTGTGTATGGTATGTGAGTGATTTCTTCCTGTGCTGCCTCAGTTCCTCGTTGGCTGGTCCCATCTATGAGCACAGAGGAGGAGAGGTGCTGGGAGGACAGCTGGCAGGCAGACTGGAGGAGGCCTACAGGAGTGCGAGTGCTGTGGACAGACAAGCTCTCTGTGTCATCCCCGGACAGCAATGCTGGGTGCTCTATGTGGACGTCCTGGTAATGCATGGCTCACACAGACACTGCATCCACATGTCTACTTGTATGAATGAGGTCAGGGCATGTAGTTGGACATACTGTCGGCTCCACTGCACTTCAGGAGGGGGGGGGGGGTAAGGGCGGGGGGGAGGGGCTGGACTTCAATGATACCACAGAATCCTGTCTCATTTTTGATATTTTTATTGGCTCCCTGTAGGGAAGTTTTGAAATGTTATTTTAGCTTATGCTTTGAGTTTGTGTTTTTGTAGTGTAATCAGGAAATGATAATGTTGAATATGTACAATTAGATGTTGGAGGTTGGAGGCAGTGTGTTGGATACTGTCTCTCTCGGAGTGCGTGCAGCGCTGCAGTCCACCTCTGTCCCACGCCTCACTGTGACAGGAGAGGGGGAGGAGATGGAGATTGAGGTCTCTGATAATCCCCATGATTCCACACCTGTAAATGCAGGAGGTGCCCCTGTAATTATCACTTTGAATCAGGTATGTTGCTGTACTCACCGTTACTCCATTACGTCTGGACACTAAAACAAACCTGACAGACAGATGAGGCACATTGAGATATAGTTATTACTAGTAACCTGACATTGGACCGCCTAGCCCTAGTCCTTGGCCCCACTAGAATGCTCCTGTTGTAACTGAAGTTGTGTGTACAGCACAAACAGGAATCTAATTAGTTTGGTGTTCTCAAACATTTCCTGTGATGAAGTTAAAGGACTTCTACAAGATGCCCTCTGGTTGTAGGAGGGACTGTAGTTTTGCCTTTTTGTGTGTGTGTGTCTTGTTCAACTGGAGGAAACCACCAACATAGAAAGCTTAGGACAAAAGTCATATGAGACTTCTGTCAAGTTTACAAATAAGGCAAGACATATCTACTAACAATTTCCATCAGATTTTTTCTTCTAATAACATCACAATATGTATCTCATGAGTGATTTGATTTACATAATGCAAGGTTTCATTAGATCAGTGGGTAGATGTTATTGAGTGTTACATGGTGTGACTTGTTTAGATTGGTGATCACTATGTGGTGGACTGCAGTGTGGAGGAGGAGTTGTGTAGCAGCTGTCGGTTGAGTTTAGCAGTTGATTGTGATGGAAATGTCCTTACCACCACTATGGAGGGCAATGGGGGAATTCCCTACCAAAAACTCAATGATGTCATAAAGGTACAAAGAACTCTTATTCTGCCTTATACTTTTGTTTTTCTAGACCCCTAAAGTTGGTGGTATATGTATTCAAGTGTCCAGATCGTCTTGACCATACAATAGGCTTGCTGGGTTATGCTTCAAAGATGCACACATTTGTTGACGTATAGAATTTGTTGCTAATGATGGTAGATACTTGAGGATAATGCTAACATTGTTGACATTGTTCCAAGCATTTTTTTTGGACTTGGAAAAATGTAAAATGTCTTCTTTCTTATTGATGATAGTTATGTCATTGTGTTGCTGTATGTGCATTCCAGGTGGGACTCGAGATAGCCCATGGAGTATTCTCTTCCATGGATGCCAGCCAGCAGTCTCTGCTAGACTCCACCACTATATTCTCATGACTCTCACAGCCTGTATACACACACACACACACACACACACACACACACACACACACACACACACACACACACACACACACACACACACACACACACACACACACACACGTATGTGCACGCGCGCACACACACAGTACCATACATTGTCTTTACCTGTACATGTATATAGAAGTTGCTTGTTTTCCTTAATTAATATGTATTTACCAAAACAAAATCAGAAAAAAAAAACAAAAAAAAAACCTTCACGCAGCTTTTAAAGTCAGCCTCTAGCCTTCTGCAGTGACAAACATGTTTAGTTTACTTGATTCAACATGTAGGGATTATTGATACTAATCTCATTAAAAAACAAAACAAAAACATAATTAATAAATATTAAAAAAATCAAAATTTCTTTGACTTCGATCACTTGTTAGTGTTTCATGGCACCAAGCCAACCCACTGGCAATACTACACCCATAGCCATCCAATATGAACAGAACTTTTGTGAGGATATGCAGTGAGGTGCCCTGATAAATTCCTGAATGTTTCGTGAAGATCTCTTCAATGGTGTTGCTCACATGCAGTCAAACAACTTTGAATTAGAGTACGATTAGTATGTTGTGCTAGTCAGTGGAGTGTGCTAGTCCTCAGTAGGTAAGGTATGAGTAGGTAAGGTATCAGTGGGTAAGGTATATGTTAGGATTCAGCACGCTTGTGCAATGTATTTGGTAGTTATACATTGCAAAATACAAATATGTATTTTATATTATATTTCAAATACATTTTGCTAATATTTTATATTTGAAATGCTTCACAATTTTCAAATACTTTTCAAACTGTATCCCTGACTCATTATTTCTAGGAACTCTGGCATTCTCAGCAACTTTACCTGTAGTACACATGTCTACTAATACTTGGTGAGGATGTCCTAGTTTACAAACCAAAGTTAAACTAAGTGGATTTATTGAATGGGTGAAGTCCTAACATGAATATATATATATATATATATATATATATATACATATACATACATATAGGATTGGGATTGGAAGAACTGTAAGGCTGATCAGTATGAAATTAGACAGGAGTCCTTTGCATGTATGTGGGATGGTTATAACAATTAAATTTTCGATCGAAGTATTTCACCATCTATTTACTTTTCTATTTGTGAATAATCACTGGGATTTTGAGAACCACTGGGCCAATTGGGAATAAATTTAGCATGACCATTTGGAGTGGGTGTGGTATGATTTTTTTACATAAAATGTGTAATTGCGATAACTTTGCCTATCTTTGTTTCTTCTTTTTCTGTGCTGATTGGAATGAGATTTAGCAAGCATAGTTAGGGCTGATGAGGAATACTTTCAAAATAATATTTGAAATTGGTCTTTTTTGCCAAGCTATCTATCCTTTTCTATCTGTGATAACCACTAGGCCAACTGCAATAAGATTTGGATAAGGGGGATTCCTTCCACAAATTTTTCTTTCTTTTTCAATTGAAATAGGTATTACCAAAGGGAGTCTATTGGGCTAAATCCAGTATGGTTATGAAATTAGCACCACCTAATCTATTATTGGCATTGAGTCACCCTTGGGTTACCCTTGGCATAGGGTATGCAAAAACAACAACAAACAAACGACCAGTGATAGAGAAACCAAGAGTACAGAACGTGGTGGTGTTATGGATCTCAGTCCATTTATCTTCAGCTGGGGAAAGGAAGGAAGTACCTTGTAGAGGGAAGTGTCAAGGTGTGTAAAGAGAAAAGTGCCCAAAAAATGAACTTCTAAATGAAGATTGGACCTTAGGAGTTAGATCTATGACACCATTTTAATATATTGACCCAATTTAAAACATGGGCTGAAAAATTTCGAAAAATGGTTACCATGGTAAGAAGGAAAATCAAATATGGTATTTGGCCTGAAAAATCCTTGGAGTTACAGATCTAAACTTTGTATGCATATACAACTTAACTCTGGGAGTAACATGGGCTGGGTCCCACTTGGCCACACCTCTTCCTTTCCTGTGTTAGGCTAAAAATGCCAAAAATAGTATTTCAGCCAAAAATACTTAACCTAGGGAGTTAGACTCATGAATTCATAATTATTTTGAATCAATATAATCTGGGGAATGTAAGTACATGTATACAAACACACCCATTTCTGTTTCTATATCAGGCCCCAAGAAAGGCCAAGAATGGTACTTTGACCTGACAACTTGAAGCAACAGACTTAATATGTGGTATGCATACACAACTTGACTTTGGGAGTAACGTGAGCAGAATCCCTCCTGGCTACACCTCTTTCCATTGGTGTGTAAAGGGAAGAAGTGCCCCCCAAAAAGAACTTCTGAATAATGTTCGGACTAAAGGAGTCAGATCTACGAACATACTTTAATATATATTGGTTTGTAAGTATGATGTATGTCTAAGCATCACAGCTAAACAGTTAAACTAAAAAAAGTTGAAATTTGGCATGTACTCTCCAAGAATCCAGGTGAGCATTATTTAACAAATGTGGGCGTTGTAATGGGTATGTTTTTGACATAGCCACACCCACAGGATGTTATTTTGGCTGAAAATAGATAATCAGAGACCAATCAGGCCAAAAAATTTGGTGTGTGGTCTCCAAGTACCCGGGAAAGCATTATTAACCACATGTGGAAAGCATTATTAACCACATGTGGGTATGGTTTGGCCATAGCCAAACCCACTGGAATTTGTTTTGGCTATTAAAAGCTAATCAAACGACCAACCAGGATAAAATTTGGAATGAGACTTCCAAGCAACTGGGTGAGCATTACTAATCATATTTGCATGTGTCAATGGGTGTGGTTTGGTCATTGCCACACCCATAGGACATCATCATGCCTGCCAAAAACTCATTTATGGACTAATCAGGCTGAAATTGGGCATATGGAATCCATTATTAACTGCAATGTATGTGGTTTGGTATTAGCCACACCCACAGAAAAATTTTTTTTGGCTGCCCAAAGATAATCAAAGGGCCAACCAGGCAGAAATTTGAGTGGCTTCTATAATGTTTCATGTTGAAATTGGCCAGGCAACGCCGGGTATATATATATATATATATATATATATATATATATATATATATATATAAAGGGAGATGTCTGTCTGTCTGTCTTTGCATGTTTGTACCATCATTCTGGCCAAACCAGTAGATAGATTTCTCTGAAACTTGGCATGATGATAGGTTTTGACTCAACGTAAACATGGGCAAAAAATTTCGGAAATTGGTTACCATGGTAATGAGAAATAGCCAAATATATTATTTGTCCAGAGAAACCCTTGGAGCTACACATCTAAAACTTGGTACACATATACAACTATACTGTGAGAGTTACATGGGTTGGGTCACACCTGGCCACACCTTTTCCTTTACCTGTATAAGGGCTAAAAATGTCAAAAAAGGTATTTCAGCAAAACACTTGAATCTAAGGAGTTAGACCCATGAACTCTTATGTATTTGAAATCAATATAATCTGTGGGTTGCTTTAACAAAGCTTGGTGTACCTAAACCCCTAATAGACATCATCAGATTCTTAAATGATGACATGAAGGCCAAATTGCGGGTTGATGGAGAGATGCTAAGGGAGGTTGAAGTGGAGAATGGTTTGCAGCAAGATTGCACTATGGTGCCTGTATCGTTCAATTGGTATGCTTGTGTGATAACAAAGAGGTGGCCGGAGAGGGTATGTGATGTTGAAGGTTTAGGAACATGCTTATTTTATAAGTGCTATCTGCAATTCTTTTAAAGGTATACCAGAAATGTAAGTGAAGGTGCAGTACACAAGTGTGAGTTGGCTGATGATGTACACCTAAAGTGAAATAATCTGGTATTTATCAGCCATTAGGAATGATTTCAAACTAGCAACTCCCGTAAAATGAGCCTTTATTTTGGTCTCTCTTATAGCTTTATTGGCTTCATCCCATGTCCACTGTCATAATGAATAATTCTCTGTTACAAGACCTCTTTTCGAACTGTTCACTGGATAGATGATCATTAATTACAAATGCAGGCCCATAGCTATGATTTATGAAAAGGGGTTCTTTTTTCGGTGTGAGGGGGATGCAGTAACCTAATTCTTATTAATTATTCATGAGATGTCTATTATGTACCATCACTTAGTTGTCATTCACCCCTACCCACAATTTATTGCCAAATAAAGTTTAGTTCTAATGCTTTCCAATGATATGCTTCATGACATGTTTAAGTGTGTCACATTCTCAAATATTATTGGCAAGTATCATACAAATTTCGCAAAAATATTGTTAAAAAATATAGCCAGCATAATGGCCAAACAGTTCTATGTAATGTTATAAATAAATAAATAAATAAATAAATAAATAAACAAATAAACATATGTACACACACACACACACACACACACACACACACACACACACACACACACACACACACACACACACACACACACACACACACACACACACACACACACACACACACACACACACACACACACACACACACACACACACACACACACACACACACACACACACACACACACACACACACACACACACACACACACACACACACACACATGTAGCATATAGTGTCATGAGTTGAATCCCAGCTGACAACCCTCATTGAGGTGGATAATAGATTGAGGCAGATTACAGTGGACACTGACCTTTTTCAATATTTACTACAAGAGTTAATTCTGTCGCAATGCAAAGACAACTGAGCATCAAACTGTACACTTCTGATAATCAGAGTGATAATGTTTTTCTTAATTAGAAAGACAAATATGTGAACAACTCATGTGCTACAAATGTTTTACAATTTAGTATCTATGCTATTAAGTGTGAACAGTCTGTGTGTTTGTCTGTCTGTCTGTCTGTCCGTCTGTCTGTCCGTCTATTTGTCTGTGTGTCCATGATTCATGCTTGAAAGGTTGAATTTAGACCCACGGAACCATATATATCATATTAAGAGTCAAATTCACCAGGGAAACGTCATGAGCATGTCTATATGGCCACACCCCTTTATGCATTTAAAAAAGCCAAAAATGGTACCTTCGCAAAGAAAAAGAATTGAGCAAGACCCACACACCAATATATATTTAAAATCAGTATTACCAAGGGAATACCATCAGCATATTTATATGACCACACCCCTTTCTGTATTAAAAAAAACAAGTGTTGCTTTCGTCTGAAAAATGAATGGAGTTACAGTCCTAAAACATTGGTATGCAAACACAGCTTGACTCTTGCGAATAACATGGGTTGGTTCTATCAGTGTCACGACTCACCAGAGGAACATCATAAGCACATCTGTATGGACACACCACTTTTATATAAAAAAGCATATAGTAGCACTTCGGGTTGCCAAAAAATGGAGCTAGATCCACAAACCCATATATATATATATGTATATGTATATGTATATATATATATATATATATATATATTTAGAATTAGTGTCACCAGGGGGACGTCACAAGCATATCTATATGGCCACATCCTTTTCTGCATTCAAGAAAAAGCCAAAAATGGTACTTTTTCCAGAAAAAATTATGTAGCTATAGAACTAAAACTTTGGCATGCGACACAACTTGACCATGTGAATGACATGGGGGTGGGTCCCAACTGGCCACACCTTTTTCTCTTTGTGTGTAAGGCTAAAAATGTAAAAAATGTTACCTAAAAGAAACACTTTGACTTAATCACATGTTCACTTTTGTTTTTACAGTCTACAATATGTCTTCAAAGCAGAGATTTTTGTGGCTACAGCCCACAAAAGGTCAGCCCAAAAACCACCTGTAGGGAATGTTTTTCTTTAGTATTTGATAAAAATGTCAATATATATGTAGAGTAATAAAAAAATTATGTTTCTTCAGTTTCAATACAAATTTTGTTAGAACAATAATAGGTAACACAAGAAACTGATGGCATACCATGTATGCAACCAAAAAAAAAACGAAAAAAAAAAAAAAAAATGAAAGAAGGGAAAATCAACAATGTATATAGATAAACAATATATACCAGTTGATTAAAAGGAACACTCAAAATCCAGATTTGTTAATTCATACCAATAGGTATAACAGATACAAGGTGTATTTGTTTAGTTGATTTTAAAAAATAGTACCCTAATAAATAGATGAACACACCAGGTGTTGCTGGACCAGAAATAAATTAGAGATGAGAGCTTTTATATCTTATAGATAGCAGATTGTCAGTCAATTTGCCATCCAATCTGCTTACAGGACAAATTGGATGCTCAATGATACTCCTGTCCTCGAACATTTTTGATATTTTGGGTAACCATTACATCAAGTTTCATCATATCCTCCAAGTGGTAGGCCTTGCCGTACACATAATAAAATATACTTGGCAAAACAATGAATTTTGTCTATTTTCTTCAATAGTTTTAGCCAATGCAGAATTAGTAAATACATGTACATTGTGCTGTGGACTTGCCACAGATGGAATGAAAGCACTTGCATCTGTCATTGCAATAAAATGGTACTGATTAGAGGAATGACCATCTACTATCTTATGTACCAAGACCCATTTATTAAAAGTTGCATTGACTAAAATTCCATACTTACTCCTATCTTTTTACAAACAAAACCACAGAAAATACGAAACCCACCATTCAATCCATAACTTATTATATACTAACCAAGAATTTTTTTTTATAGCCATTTTACCTGAAAGCACCTGGTATACAATGTACTCCTTAAGGAAAGGAAAAGTTTCAGAAGGAAATAAATGACGTTTTGAAAATGTATGTATTTGATCTCTATCCAATGAATTTATCTTAATGAAAAAGCCAATATCTTACCTTTCTTGAGATGAACTGTCTGGGCCACCATCACCATCTAGATGGTCCAAACTTCAACAGATTAGCAGCTGATCCCAAGCTAAGATTTTTACAAATGTCATCAGTATTACTAATTATGGGTTCATGGCTCACATCAGCAACACCATCACCACTGATAAAAGAGATGGGCAGTGGACATTGTAGCTTGAAGTACTTTGGAAGACCACCACTTCGAAAAGTTGCCCTCTTCTTCCAGCAAACCTTGCCTCTATATTAAGTTTAACTAGATATTCACTATCAGGACCACTGTTACCATCTACATCAATATGATTTAAAATCCATAACTAGCAAAAAATCCCAACCTAAGATTATCACTGATAAAAGTACCAGCAAAATTACTGAGCTCCCAGCAAACTTTGATGAATAACACTATAACCACTAGTTGTAGACATTGGATGTGAACACTCCCAGATTCAAAGTACCTGAGAAAACCACCAATTATGGTAGCAGCTATCTTGCTCTCAGCAAGGCTGGCCTCCATCTAATACACAAGTGAGTTGAGAGATTCCAGAGAAGGGAAGGCACTGGCTGACTTTCTCACAGTTACACACATTACAGCAGAAAACAGTCACGTAGAACTCCAGATAGTCTGATAGAATTCAAAACTGAATGTGGGAAGACCCCAAGAGTCCTAACTGACTTACTTGTGTTGTGCATGTGGGTACTGGGTAATAGAGAAGGAAAATATTATTTCTTTTATTTATTCATTTTTTTGGTTCTCTTTTGTTTTTTGTTATTTTTTTTTGTTGTTTTTTTTTATCCTAAAGAGTGGTTACCTGGAACCCCTTGAACCCCTCAACCCCTCGAAACTCCATGGCTATGGGCCTAAAATGTAAGAAATTGAGCCCCATCCCCAAAGAATATGCTCTTCCAGGGAAAAGGAAAAAATGCATTCTGAACCTTATTGCTAATACAATGTTTCTTCTCTCTTTTTTAAAAATTTTTTTAATTTTTTTATTTTTTAGTGTCACATGTGGATGTATAAAATTCATGAAGCTGGAAAACTGCTAGCCTTGAGGTTTACATTCTTTAACGGAAAACATTTCCAGGCTCATACATATGGGAATCCATCTCTAGGATAACTAATAACTGACTAACTTCAGTGAGGATTGATCAACCAAAACACCAAGTTTAAACATTTTTTTAAAAATTTAAAAAAATTTTTTATATATAATACTACTTGAACTTGAAATACAACCCGCTAACACACATCTATTCTTTTTTTAAAATTTTAACTAAACATTTAACAATTTCAGAGTACTTGTTGCTTATCATTATATTAATTTACAATGGTATGGTCACTACAACTACGCTCTGGCGTATTAAAATGAAAAGCTTCAAGATATAATGGGAGAAATATATTAATGGGATGGCTCAAGATTTTAAACCAATTTAATGTCACCCCCTCCCCTCTACTTTGGAATTTATCTATACCTGTGATATAACAGAAGTTGCAGAATTCCCAAGTTATGCCGCCCTGATGCTAAGGTAGAAGAATTTATGGAAAGAGGGATCAGGTCAGGCTAAGTTCCTAATTATTCTGAATCTGAATATACAGACACATACACACACCAAAGAGTTTTGGTCTCAATCAATATATGTAGTGTATGTAGGCAGTAGTTGAGTCTAGTGTTTGGATGATTTAAACTTATAGATATATATTACTGGAGAATGGACAATCTCTATTAAGTTATTCTACTTGATAATGAATGTGATTTATTAATTATTAAATAAAGATTTGGGAATTAAGCCGGATTTAAGCCCATTTTGATTCTTAAGTCAAAAATAATTTCATGGAGTAATTGACAATTCTATGGAGTCTTTTAAAAATATTAAGTAATAAAAAGAAATAAAGCAATTTTTAAAAAATTAGAATCAGCTGGAACCATTTGGAAAAGGTGTGGTCAAATAAGGATAATGTATTATTTATTTTTCTCTCTTTTGTTATCCACAGTTTCAGGAAAGGCAGAGTTCAAATGAATAAACCCTCACTCCTTGAATAAGACTTCTTTTTAAATTAGTGCAGACTTCCACCATCAGTTGTATCTATGCTGATAGTATTCATTATTACTTCCTATCTCAGAGAGGATGCTACCCTGCACTACAGATATGCCATTGCAAAGTAGTTTTACACCAAAAGGCTCAGCTTGTGCATGTGGTATGCCTTTTAGTCATGACAAATGTACAGCTAAAAGGAAGGAATCCCAAGTGTTAATAAAATGAACGCAGTTAGTGTCGATTTACCTTGGACCTTAATAGGTTCACCAAAACACATACCGATAAGCCATTGGTGAGCAGTTTTACATCAAAAGGGTCAGCATGTGCATACATTGGCTTCAGATGATGGGTCAGTTAATGTAAAGAAACTTCATTCCCTTGTATAACAAATCCAATCCTGTGGCCTTTTTTGTAGCAAAGATTTGTCTATCAAGGTGATGACTAGTTGTGTTGTTGCAATACTCAGAGACTAGAAGTAGATAGTTAGTTCCATAGCAATTATCTTGTGTATGATGTTTCATTTTTGATTACCTGACTCTTTTTGTCCAGGTAGTGAAGATGGTGAAGAATTAATATTTATTTGATGCGCTCAGATTCATCCTCATCACTCTGATCCTTCTGTATTTGGCTGAATGTTGACCTGAACGCATATGTTCTAATAGTGATGATACTGTAAGCTTTGAGGACA
This sequence comes from Lycopodina hypogea, assembly GCA_963969325.1. NCBI lineage: Eukaryota > Metazoa > Porifera > Demospongiae > Poecilosclerida > Cladorhizidae > Lycopodina > Lycopodina hypogea. The sequence continues at coordinate 15,202,325 of OZ017780.1, read as the reverse complement.
TAAAGTGTCAACCAGGTCACAAAAATTTCAATTTAACAGTTCTTGATTGTAACCTCACATCTCTGTGCCTGAACGTATGCATAGGATTATGTGACACCTTTAAACTCATCCAACAAGTTCCTCCTTTCAAGAAAGGACTTTGTACTTACACACACACACACACACACACACACACACACATATATATATACATACAGTGCACTCAACTTAAATGAACCGCTGGATAAATAAATATTCCTGATACATGGACCTTTTTAGCCCAGAATGGAACATTTGCATACTCACACGTACAAAAAAACCCTGCTACATGAACCAACAATTCCTGATATTTAAGCCATTTCGTTGTATGGGTACACACTTTAACACATTCCTTCCATGACCACTATATGTTGCAGCTGCTTAGATTTGATTTGAAAAGTGGCTGGCTAGGTAGCTAGCTATCATGGCCAAGAGAAATGAACTCTCACTTCAAGAGAAGATTAAAATGTTGGATAAAGTGAAGAAACAGCCCCACTCAAGTCAAAGAGAGATTGTTGAAATCTTTAAAATCCCAAGTAGCACTCTTACTAGACTGATTAACAAGGAAGAAGAATTCAGATCAAAGTGGGATGAGGTCTCTTGTAATGGTCAAAAGCCAACAAAGAAGTTCAAATTCCTTAGAAAAGGTAAAGATCCTGAGATAGATACTGCTCTGAATGATTGGTTTGGCATTTCACATGCTGAAAGAGAAGGAAGAGGATTTAGCTAAAAAGTTAGGCAACCTTAGTTTTGTGGTTACAGATGGTTGGCTTCACAATGGAAGGCACGACATCAAATTAGGTACAAATGGGCTAATGGGGAGAAGTGAAGTGCAGACATACAAAGTGCTGAAGAATGTATAAGCAATGTCTACCAGAGTTGCTGGGAAATTATAGGCCTAATGATGTATAATGCAGATGAAACTGGGCTGTATTACTGAGCTACTCCTGATGGTTCACTTTGCTATTGTCATGAAATATTAAGTGGTTCTAAGAAAGCAATGTGAAGGATCACAGTTCTATGCTGTTCGAATATGACAGGAACTGACAAGTGTAAACTCCTTGTCATAGGCAAGAGTATCAAGCCATGATGTTTTAAGAATATTGATGTAGGTAGTCTACCCGTCACATATTGTGCTAACAAGAATGCTTAGATGACCTCTCAACTCATTACTGAATGGCTCACAGAATGGGACTCATGCCTTGACAGAGAAAATCAGAAGATCCTTCTGCTTGCTGACAATTGTACGGCACACCCTAAAGTTAGCACACTTAAGAACATCCAACTACTGTTTTTGCCGCCCAACACCATTTCATTATTCAACCAATGGATCAGGGTATCCTAAAAAAATTTGAAGTCTTTGTACGGGGAAAAAAATTGTGTGCATGACCCTGGCATACTTGGAAGAAAAAATTCTCAGCCCATTATCTACTGCAGCCGATGCCAGCTCCACGATTTCCATCCTTGATGCTGTGAATTTTGTTGCCAAAAGTTGACAGGCAGTAAAGAAAGCTACAATTTTGATCTGTTATCATAAAGCTGGCTTTTTTACTGTATCACCCAATATGGATGTGATGATGAGGAGGATTTTACCTCAGACACTCTAGAGGTCACCAATGGGAGTAAATACAATGACATTAATGCCAAGTTGCCTTGTTGTAATGAAAGTGATGAGCTGGATGATGAAATCATAGAAACCATTATTGCCAAGAGGCCTTGCCTACAAGACAGTGACAGTGACAGTGACAGTGAAACAACTGATGGCACTGATCCTGTTACACATGCAGAGGTGAAAGTTCACATAATCAACCTCCTAATGCTACTTACACAACAGGGATTCAATGACAAAGCCCACTACTTGCTGGATAAATGTGCCCATTTAGTTGACAATAAGTGTGTTACTACCCTTAAACAGACTTTTTTACACCAATTCATACAAGATTAATAAAATACACATATAATAATGTTTAACCATTGATCTGATATATGAACCAACTGGATATATGGTCCACTTTGGTCCAGAATGGATACGGTCCATTTATCATGAGTGCACCGATATATATATATATGTATATATATTTAATATATATATAGAAATTAAGATTCTGAATGTGATGTGATGTGTGTGAAGTAGAGTATAAATTAGTGATGATGTTGATAAGATTATGTGGAAAACAAGGGGTTAATAAACTATTTCTAGCTACATGTGGAAATTGGGAAGATATTATCTAAATTTAGTGTTTTCATTACATACATGTTCATGACCATATAAATGGACTAATAATCTTACTCATTGCAAGCTAAGTTTAACTCTGTTCTTTGAGTCCTTAATCAGCTTCAGACCTGTGTGCTTCACCCTCTTCATCTCTGTCTGGCGGAGTTGTGGAGTCCAATAACTGTGCACTGTTCAGCTGAGGATGAAGGTGTTGGTCATTCTGCTGTGGCAGATACTGTTGCTGCTGCAGTGACTGTTGCTGTGGTTGTTGCATTACAGCTGCATATCGCATAGATGACCATGGTGTATTTGGAGCCATGGGTTGTGACTGTAGCATGATCAGTTGAGGTGGAACCAGAATATGCGATGAACCCAAACCTGTGCATAAATAGAACAGTTCATTATTTGCTATATTTCTGAGGATTTAAAAATGTTTATAATACACAATACTGACCAGCATTTGGGAAGGTTGTTGGATATGCAGGAATAGCCATCAGTGAGTTAGTGGTGGAACACCCACTCTGCATAGGGCTGTCAAATAGAGGCAGAAATGACTGTCCTGCAAGAGTGACACTTCCAGCACTCAGCCAAGGAAATGGACTAGCTAATATAACAGGCATAAATATATAGCAAGATAGGAATTCCTGTTTCAGAGCTAAGATTATAAATTATTTCTGTCACCAATATACAAGTCTTAAAAAAAAAAATTCAAAATGTAAACAAAAAAGATAATATATATATCAGCAAGAAGGTTGAATCCCTTAAAAAGAACTTCAGTTAGTTAGCTTGGTGAAACCCAAATGAACACTCAAATTGTTGCTCCAATACCTTGGAGTAATGAATGGTACAAATGTATTAACATTTGATAAATAATCACACAAAATATTTCTTTAAATTTTTATGCTTAAATTTAATATACTGGATAAATACAATTAAACTCTATGGAGAACATAGAGCAAAGAAAGTAACATAGGTCTTTTATAAATGCTGTGTTTGTTGTTGTTGTCTTGTTGTTGTTTTTTTTTTGGCTATTGCAGTGTCTTACAATTGATAAATATTTATTACAGACCAAATATAATGTTCTTTAATGTATTTCTGTTAGTATTAACTGATCATCTAAAATGCATCATGAATATAATAATCATATTGATTTGCCTTTAAACAATGTTGACTGACCATTTGGAGAGTTAGACCCATAAGATGCATTCTGGGAGAAGTGTGGTGATATTGGTTGATCCGTTAAAGCACTTCCAACCCTGCAATGATGAGATTATAGTGAAATAGAATTTTTGCACCAGATATGGTGAATGTCTACATTGCAATAATTCAATAGCAAATGCAACCAAAAAAATTCTTGAAGAAACTATTCTTTAATATAGTGCAAAGTTCAGCTATAAAAGGATGTTTATAAGTATAATCAATTGGCTGTGCCGACCTGAGGTAAACGTGAAGCTAATATTTTTTCTGGTTAAATATGTACATAATAGATATTCCTTAGAATGTATACCAAAGTAATATCCACAATTAATAGGACATACTTCATACATATATCCCTTACTCCGATTCTTCCTCTCGGAAGGCCTTTGCAAAAGGGTTGTGCTCAATTTTCAGCTTGATGATTTCAGTGTTCTGATAGGCAGTGACTCCTATGAAAGCACACTCCTGAAAGTCCTTGGCAAAAATGGCAGTCTGAGACATCTCTGATAAGTACTTGGAGATCACCAAGCGAGGCATATACTTATGCATGGAGTTCAGCACAACTACCTGCAAATAATGATTGCCAAACAAAACAAATATAATCAACTGATTCCATTGATATCAAATTACCAAATCCATATCATTCTAGATTATATCAATTATATTGTACTTATTATTTCTATTAATTGCTTGATTTTGTCTATTAATATTTTTGTTTGATTTTTAATGTTTGTGAAAGAAAATAAAATTTAAGATAACACAGATCGTTTGTTTATAATGATTAATATAATTGAAGCAATCTTTCAACATCATTATCTTAAACATCTTTTATCTTCCTTCTTTAGAAAAAGACACTGCTTCACATGTTCACTTATAAAGCCTCCTTCACAATAAATACACACTTACCGAACATTTCTTATGCCTTTTGTCATTTGTCAACTTCAGTGTCTTGAATGACACTTTGCTAGACATCCAATTTTTTCCTGTGTATGGAGAATCTGGGTGAATGTACCTCAGCTTCTCCTCACAGTGTGGATCTGCATCCCCAGAATGAATCCACTTGGAGCGAAGTAACTTGTAGCGACTGTTGTCCATGGGGATGAACTCCAGAGAAACGCTGTATTTGACTTTCGGTACCATGCCACTGAAGTGTACCTCCATCAATGGAAACATCGACCTGGAATTGGATAAAAGATCAATGGTTTATAGGAAAAAGGGTTATATTTCCTTTAATTAATTAGCATCTGTGGAAATACATTTGATGAAATCATTATGAACCTTGATAATATAATAAAATCAAGATGACACTTTATATTTGGAATCCACCTAGAAGTTGTCCTTGCCCTAATGATTATATTGATCACAAACTCTCATGTAACAAAAATGAAAACAAGAAAAAAGAAGCAAAGCATGCTAATCCTGATAATGAATCACAAATGTCAGTCCACTATGAGTCTGCGATACCTCTTGGTCACATGGACAAATCACGATGAAACCTTGCTTGAATATACCCTATGATCCCAGGATGTGACTGAAAAACTTAAGTTTAGATTAGACTAGTGCATGAACTAAAGTAAGCATTTTAAAGAATTTTTTGGTAAAATGTCATGTGGCTAAGCACAAGATGGAGTATTGAATATTTCCTATGGCCCCAGTATGTAACAGAAGAAATCTGAGTTTAAAAAATTATTGGACAGGAAGTTAATAGAATTTATGTATTAGTCTAAAGTTAACTAAGCACTACAATAATCAAATTTAAAGACTTCATTTACCATCAGGTCCATGAACTTGATGAACTATAAGTCTGATGATTGTCAATCTTTCGAATTTCCACTCATTACATAAAAAAATGAACAAGACAATTTCCATAACTGATTTAATGAACATCTGCAGCTGAAGACACATCACCATTTTGAGGGGCTGGAGATGATATAGTCATCCATCTTAAGGTTTAAAATGCCAAAAAATGAGGTACCTAGGCCAAACTCTTAGCCATGGGCTAGGTCACATGTAAGCATGTAATTGGGGAATGTGTTGATCACACTTGGTCACACCCTGAGGGCACATCATATCCCAGGCATCGTAGGGTATGTCTACTAGTATATATATATACATATATATGTTTGTATATATATATATATATATATATATATATACATACATACATACATACATGTAATCTATATATACACCTCATCTTTAATGTCTGAGTGAATATTCCTTAGAATATACTAAATGTCTGCTTAATATTTTTGGAGTATGTACACTAGCAGGAATATGGTGGATGGAATTATTGTGTTAAATCCACAAGTAAACTAGAAGCTCTTTAAGGATGGAATTCCACAAGATGTGCCACCTGTTTATTCTTCTGCTGGTTCAGAGGTTTGCTGACCTCATTTAGGATATTCTTAGAGTGACAAGGTGTGCTCATGTAGTGTACATATTGTAAATTTAAAATGTAATTATTGTTATATATACCTCAATCATGTAATTGTTATTGTAATTGAACTCAGGGAGTGGATGAACTTGGAAAATGGTGTATATGCACAGGTGGAAACATACCAAGTTCTCAAGAAATAATTTGTTAAAAATAATTTGTAGTTATTTAGCAAGTGCTGGCCAGAACTAAGACCTGTGGCAAATAACTACCTAGTATTCATTAAAAAGTAGTATTTTACAAGAACAAAGTAATTACTTAAACACTAAAGATGAGGTTAGAGTTGTGGTAAGATAATTTTTTTTTGGTTTCTATACAGTTAAAGTGTTTAATAGTACCCACAGGGTTTCCATACAGTGAACACACTTAATGTAACAACCAACTTTTGGCAATTAAATTTATTCTTGAGAAAATTGTGGATGCATCCACCATTTCAAGTGTTCCTAAACCTGTGTGCCACAGGAACTAAAATCTTTAACCAACAGATCAAATTTTTGAAGTAATATCTACCTTCCTGACTTGGTGACAAGCATCTCTGTTCCAATTTGGTTGAACTTTTGCCACAAATCTTGTCTTGCAAGCAATACATCAAGATTGCTGTCTTGCTCCTCTGGAGAGATCTTAGTGCCAAAGCTAGGATGAGCTGGGATGCTTTCCTGATCTTTCCTGCAGATTAATACACATACATTTTTACTTAGCAAATATTGGTGAATAAAATAAATCACGGAATCAGGCATATAGGTATAAATAACGACTTCATGGGCAGATCCAGGATTTCTAAAGGGATATATTTTTTACTCAATAATTTAAAACACACTCATTGTGGGAACCACACCCTTTAAAAAACTCCCAATTAATAAAAAGGGGGAAGGGGAAACACAAAAATCCTAAATTTCTGGGGTTGTTTCAGTGTGTTTGCAGAGTCAAGTCACCTTAACTTACTAATCTATATTATATTTGCTAATCACAAGTAATAATATAGATTTGTAAATTATCAAATAAATAACTTTTTTTTTTATCCTAGAATATTACTAATATTCATTTATGATGTTGAGTTAAAACAAGTGTACTAGTAGTCCACATCTGATGTGTGTTTCTAATGTTTATTTATAGTACCATGAAGTGTACAGGCTATAGTAAGTAATACCTTATGGTAGGGAATTTATTATTGTTATTATTATTATTGTTGTTGTTATTATTATTATTATTATTATTATTATTATAATTAATATCATTACTACCCTTTTTTGAAATTGACTCTTGTAGAGTTTCATTTCTCTTGCTCGTAAACACAGTTTCTTTTATATCTTGGAATGCACAACCAGCAGAAGTTACAGCTCTCTCCTTTTTATCATTAAAAATATCCTCCTAAAAACTACTAAAAAGAAAAAACCAATAAACAACAAAAAGAAGATAACAGATCTTGAGGCACTCAGTCCTCTATTTGCAGCTGACAGGGAAGGGGGAGGGGGGGTACTCAGGTAGAGGGGAGTCAGGGGTAAGTAGAGTTTGAAAATATTTATGAATCTAGTAGGCACCAAAGCTTTTTTTTCCCAATAGCTATTGCTTCCAAAAAGCTAGGAAAAGACCCTTTACCAAATCTTTAACAGAAAAAGGATAGACTGAAGAAGTACCCCTGAGTCCACTCCTAAACTAGGATTTTTATATATCTACATTAAATTTTTGATAAGCCTGGGCAGCATAAGTCATTGAAAATGGTTAATAAATAACCCCCCCCCCCAATTTTTTTTCTGTAATATATTAAAAAACTACTTACCCAATTCCTAGAAACCTCCTACCCCCCCCCCCCCCACTCAAACAAGCATCTCCTAAAAATTTAGCACCTTGATTTTTGGTGGTCTTCAGCATCAGAATCTTCGATAATTTCAGGGTCTACATCCTCCACTTCACTGGCAGTTCCTTCGTGGGTAGAGGTTAGTCCATCTTCAAAATGTGGTTGCGTTGGATTTCTAATGGTGGATTTCTGAGACCTTTTCAGTTCTTCAATGTTTTTTTCATTTTCGCTCATTGTCCAAACAAAGTACCTTTCAAAAGCTTACTTTTCAAAAGCTTACTAGTTCTCAGGTGAAGGCTAAATACCTGGTCAGAATGATAACAATATAACAGCTAAACTTCTAAATGTTGATTTTTACTAGACCAAAGAGCATCTGGAAAGTAGCTTAACCTGATCGAACAGTGTGAATAAAATTGGGTGAACTTTAAATAGGAGAAGAGGTGTGAATCACAATTGTTGTGCTCATTGATGATAATAAGGACAAAGGGTTAACTATTGAAAAAAAATTTAAGCAAATTAACTCTTACTAGGTGGTAATGAAGTCAAAGGTCAAATCTTGAAGAAAAAAAAAGATTTTATAGAGAATAAATATTTCACCCACCCTCATAAGGCAATAAAAATTACCTGAATGCTAAAGCTGTAGTTGAATTAAATGATAGCACAGTTTATATGAAAAGGAATGTGTTTGTTTGTTTGTTTGTCTGTTTTTCTGTCTGTCTGTCTGTCTGCCTGTAATGCTCAGAGGGTTTGAAAAATTAAAAAAAGTAGTGGATTAGAGAATATTCGGAAATTTGACAGAGGGTGGGTGTAGTGGCAAAGTTAATAATAGCTTTTATTGGGGAATTCTTCTGAAATGAATTTTTTAAAGGTAATTCAAATTTAGTGTAATTTAAACCAATTTTTTAGTCAAGAATTAAACTCACCAAACTAACTTAATATCCAGTTGTGGTTGTATTGTATTTCAGGGTGAGGGACCTATATCCCCTAGAGTCCAGTCCTTGTGTTCCAATTTTTTACCAGGTTATTCCCCTTGTCAAGTAGTACATAAGCCCATTTTCAGGTCCTTGGATCAAAAGGTTTGGCAGTACATTAGGCACACACCAGTATATATTCTCAGCCTTCAGCTAAGACTCTGCAGTGGTCAAATATCTGGTAAAGATTTAGAATGCATAATGAATATGGATTAGACCTCATTTTTAATTAATTAATTTATCCCAGCAGCAGTTGGAGATTATCATACTGGAGGGGTTTTCAGGCACATAATGTGTCAGTTTGTTCAATAACTCATCCCACAGTTTTGGACAGATTAGAATGAAATCTAACCAATGCCAAAATAAATAAATTTAACATGTTTATTAATTATGTAACAAAGTAATCTCTGAACTGATAATACGCCATATACATAACTTATTATTCATGTGCTTTCTGTGGGGTTGGAACAAAGGACTCATGTTCGAACTGGGTTTGTGATTTAGTCAAACTGTACCATATGGATAACAAGAACTGAGTGTGTCCTGAGTGTTGTACGCTTTTTTATGATTTCTTCTATATTGAGTAGAGAACAATATTATTATACATCAGTCAAAGAGCTCCATAGAACTCGGTCTCACTACAACTAGCATAGTTTGCAGGATCAACTGTGAAAATAACTGAAAAAAAAGAAGAATGCAACACCAGCACCAATTTGTCCACTGGTATAACCGGAACCTTTTAATGGAGTCATAATGGAAGGAGTGGATTTATCTTCAAGAGTGTCACTGATGTTAACGAGTGGGACAGGGAAATGAAATTGAAGTGGCTGAAAAACAAACCAACAGGTCGTGCACAGACAACTTTTCAGCACTTACCTGAAGAGGTTTAAGGAGATTTTGATGAAGTGAGAGATGCGCTGAAACCACATTTTGAACCCAAGAGCCGCTAAGTCAGACTTCAAACAGAACTGCAAACCAAAAAGAAGGGGAGAAAAAGAGAATTGGGTTGACCTTACTGAAGATTTGGGAAGGCCAGCAGACCAAGATTATTATGAGTTACAGGTTGAAGCAAGGGAGAGGTTAGCTGATGACCAATATGTCAGACTGCTAGAACACCACCAGTTTGCATTTAGTGTTAAGCAGAAGAGACCTGATGATGCAGTTGCAGCTACTTTGGAGATGGAGACCTATGTCTTGGAAGATCCTGGGGGAGGAGTGACTGTTTCCACTGTCAAAGATGGTAAAGTTCCAGTTGCAGCTATCTCTGCAACTGACAAGATTGCTAATATGATGGAAAAATTGGTTCAGCGGGCAGAATGACTCGAGAGTAAATTGAATCATCAATCCTCAACTTATTATGGTTGTGCGGAGAAGGATCAGCTAGTAACAATACAAAGAAGACAGTGCAAGACCTTTTGGTCCACACAGAGAGGTCTAATGAACCAGTCCACTTTTCAAAGGATGTGCTGGAGTGGTCGCACCTATGCCACATAGTGAGGAATTGCCCTGAGAACAACCCTCAGCATTAATCGCCTAGTTACTGGGGGTGAAAATAAAGCCACCAAAAGTATTAATGAAAGCAATGTTACAAATATTTATATCCTTCCCTCAGATTAGTATCTTAAACTATGGTGCATGATTGGAAAGGAGCCAATTGATTTCCTATTTGATACTTGTGCTCCTCTACTGACTGCTGAGGAGGGATACCTGGAACAGGGTTAATAGCAAACCCCAAAAGTGTCTACAACCTTGGGAGTGACACAGATAGGTGGGAATTTATGGTTCACCAATACAAGTCCATGGGCAGTGCATGATTAATACTAAGCTGGAAGGAAATGACCTCCCCCATTAAGGTGATTTTGTGAGCCCCCTCACCATGGAGGCTATACTTGGCCATGAATTCCTGTGAAGATGTAAGCAGAGATCAATGTCAAGGAAAAACAAATTAGGTTCAGGAATGATAACTGGAGGTGCAAATATAATGCATCTTCAGCCCACTCTTAAATCAGATCTGTAGTACAAGCAGTGAAACAGTGAAGATTCCTCCTTTCAGTGAAGTACACATTGTAGCTCTCATTGATGAACATACTGAGGGTGAACTTGGCTCTTAGATAGAAGGTCAGTGAATTTTCTGGAATTCAGTGTTTCCAGAGCCTTGGTAAGTCCTAAATTTTACATGGTGGTGGTGCACTTTCTAAACCACAGGTTAGAGGAAACCACAGTGTATAAGAAATGTAAGATTGCCTCCATGGAACTACTAGAGGTAGCTGATCTACCAGCAACCTCTGTTAAGAAGAGGCAGCCTTCCTTGGAGTAAGAAGCTGTGCTATGGGATGTGGTTTCAGGATGCAGCAGGGAACTTAATCAAATTCAGAAGGAAGATTTCTATCAGCTTCTGTTACAATACTCTGATATATTTGCATTTGCAGATTCAGACCTGGGAAAAACAGACCTGCTGTACCACAAGATTTATACCAGGGGAACAGATCCAATATGCCATCAGGTCAGACATGTGCCTCCACCATGCAGACACGAGATCCAATGACTCTTGCTAGAAATGCAGGACAAAGAAGTTATTCAGAATCGGCAAGACCATGGCAGCATGAATAGCCTGTTAAAAAAGAAAGATAGCATGACCAGATTTTGTGTGGACTACCAGAAATTAAACCATATGACATGGAGGAATGCTTATCCACTCTCTTACATCAATTCCACTCTGGATTCACTCGCAGGAACTGAATGATTCAGTGCCCTTGATCTTCTGAGTGTGTACTGGCAGGTAGAAGTAGCAAAAGAAGATAGGTAAAGAACTGCATTTTGCACAACTGAAGGTCTGTTTGAATTCATAGTTATGCCATTTGGGTTGTGTAATGCCCCTGCTACCTTTCAAAGGTTAATGGATCTCTTGGCCAGTTTACAATGGTCTCGTCTTGTTTATATAGAAGATGTATTGTACTTGGCCAATCCTTTTCCACACATCTGGAAAACCTACAAGTTGTCTTTGACTGTCTAAGGTCTACTGGCTTGAAGTTAAAGCTCACAAAATGTAATTTTCATCAGGTGAAGTACCTTGGACATGTTGTCTCCACAGATGGTGTGACTCTGGACCTCACCACGATAGACATTGTGGTGAACTGGCCAATATACACAACTGCAAGGGGGTACAACAGTTCCTGGGGTTGGCAAGCTACTACAGGAAATTTGTCCATGGTTTTGTTGATCTAGCCAAACAACTGTATCACCTAGTGGGAAGAAATGCAACATTTCAATGGACAGAAGATTGCCAGACATCTTTTGTTGCATTACGGAAAAGATTATTTTTTTCACCCATTTTGAGTTATTCAGATTTTACACATCAGTTTGTCATGGATACTGGTGCAGAGTGATGTGGGAATTGGAGTTGTGCTGTCCCAGCTTGATGACACAGGGAATGAGAGAGTCATAACCTATTGAAGTCAATTTCTCAGTAAATTGGAGTACCTATAATGTATCACTAGACATGATTATTGGCTGTTATTTATGTTACTAAACTGTTTTATTCCTACCTTACTGGAAGAAAGTTCCTGTTGAGAACTGACAATGGTTTGCTCACATGGCTACGTATTTTTAAGGATCCTGAATGCCAAATGGCACGCTGTTTAGAGCAGCTACAGGAGCTTGATTTCAATATGCTCACCATCCCAGAAAGAAGCATACCAATGTGGATGCTCTATTCCGACTTTGAGGCCCCCAATGTAAGATGAAAGATTTAAACTCTCTACCAATCCCCGCTGCTCTGGTAATTCCTACTGAGTACTCCAGTACAACCATGTGGGAAGCACAGATAGAAGATCCTGCGATCACAATGCTGCTGTTTCAAGAAGAATTGGGGCAGAAACCATCCATTGAGAGTTGGGGCCAACTATATTCTGCAGCAAGATGCCTTTTGCAATATTGGGAATAACTGGTAGTTGGTTCTGGAGTAATGTACTGGCGATATGAACCACCAGAAGGAAGCGCTCACTGGCAGTTAGTGGTTCTAAAGGTGCTTCAGAAGGGGATGCTGGAAGACTTGAACGAAGATGTTCTAGGTGGTATTCTATGGTTGGTAAAGATGATAGGATGACTGAAGGAATGATTCTACTTGCCTGGTTATTATCAAGACACTCAGAATTGGTGTAAAATTTGTGCCACATTTTCAGCCAAGAGGAATCCTACCAAGAAGCTCAGGGCCCCTCTGCAGAGCATTAACACAGAATCACAATCTCAGATGGTAGCTACTGATATCCTGGGACCCTTTCCGGAGTCGCAGGGAGGAAATAATTACATCCTAGTTGTTGCAGATTATTTTACTAGATGAACTGAGGCATACGTGATCCCTATTCAGGAAGTGATGACTATTGCAATAAAGCAGACAGATGAGTTCTTCTTCAGATATTTGGTACTGGAACAACTTCATTCTGACCAGGGTTGCCAATTCGAGTCTGAATTGATTGTAGAAGTTTACAAACTACTCAAGGTGTCCAAGTCTCACACTCCCCATATCATCCTTAATCTGATGGACTGGTTGAAAGGTACAACAGAACACGCTTGAATATGATACTCTATCTCAGCAATGAACAGGCCCTTTTCTTGGGAAAATAATCTAGGAAGGCTTTGTATGGCTTACAACTCTAGCGGACACCTAGCCACAGGCTACACTCCTTTCTACATCATGTTTGGCCGCCAAGATTGCATGCCGATTGACATTGTGTACAGAGAATCCTCCTAGGCCAATACTGCAAAATTCCATTCACACTATGCAAGTCAGTTAGAGGAAGTCCTCCAAACAGCCTATGAACAAGTGAGAGTTTAGCTGGAACATCAGCTTGATAGGCAGAAGAAGTCTTATGATCAAAGAATTTATGGTCGGCCTTTTAAGGTCGGTGACTAAGTTTGGCTTCACTCTCCAGCTACACCTCATAGTCAATCAAAGAAATTGTGTTCCTCATGGTCTGGACCATTCCGGGTGGTTACAAAGATTTCTGATGTGACCTTCTGTATACAGATGGTGAATGCCCATTGACAGCATATGGTGGTTTATTTCAATATACTGAAACTACGCCCACCTAACATGCGACTACCAGTCAACACTAATAAGAGATGAAAAGAGAAACCCAAAGAAATGAATCTACTACAACCTTCAGGAACACACCTAGGAATTATTTATGAAGATGACCTTCTGGTAATACCCCTTAGATACATGAAAAGACACCATATCCCACCTAATTACTACCGGCCAGGAGTTCCAAATTGACCATAGCAAATATGGGACATATTCTTTCACAGGATGGAGTGATGTAACGAAGGAAACTCAGAACTGATTATATGCCATGTACATTACTTATCGTTCATGTACTTTCTGTGGGATTAAGACAAAGGACTCTTTATTCAACTAGGTTTGTGATTTAATCGATCTATACCTTATAGAAAACAAGGATTGAATGTGTCCTGAGTGTCATTGCTTTTGTATGATTTCTTCCATATTAAGTTGAGAACAATATTATCGTATACCATTCAAAGGGCTCCATGGAACTCTGTCTCACTACAATTATATCACATTAATTTTAACAATGTAGAGTTAATAGATCAATTTTTTGAAAGGTGGTGTAATGGAATTTGCCCTGTCCACATAATGAATTAATTACTTGGCACAATTCCACCTGATACCTGGGTCTTCTTTCATCCATGCCAAACTCAGTTTCTCATTCTAGCAAACTGACTTCCCTCAACAATGAGATTTAACATAATTCAATAACTGGTGCAGATATATATATATATGGATAATAACACTATTGGCTAATAATAGATAAGAGTACTGAAATGAGAAAAATTATTGGCAGAATAAAAATACACCATAATCACTCGACTGAGTAATATAACAATATTCCATTCTTTTATAATTTACGAGCACTCTCCACTCTGAAGTCATTTGTTTTCTTATTAATATTTGTACGTCAGTTTGCAGTTTTGAATATTTCCAGAGTTGGTGTCACTGTATCTTGGTCTTTCTCCAACAGGTGGTACTTATCTAGGAATAAAAAAATTCAAATTCTCCATATAAAAAAAATTCTAGAGAAATCATGGCTTGGTGAGAAGTTCTTTGAAACAGTTGTTTTCCCTGTACTTTCCCCCCCTCCTTTTTCTTCCATCCTTTCTTTCTTCTTTATCCCCCCCCCCCCCCCCCAATTTCCTACCTCTTTTATCCTTTTTTCCCTTCCTTCTTTTAATTCCATCTCCACCAAAAAAAAATTTAGTTGGGAAAAAATTTCATATATTTTTTATATTCCAAAAAAGCCTAAAAAACCAAAGCCCTGATTGTTAGATTGTTAAAATCGGCAGCCTTGGGGGTGGACCTTGCAATAGGGTATAACTGATTATTTGGGGGTGTTTTATAGTTCTATAGGGCATTGTTAACATAAAATTGCATGACAATATTTTGTTATCATTGAGCATTTTCTTTAATATTCATTTTAAAGAACTATCATTGTATTGTTAAACAAACAGTATTTCACCAATACCAAAGCATATTTCACAATTGCCATAATCGAAATAGAAA
Organism: Lycopodina hypogea; assembly: GCA_963969325.1. Classification (NCBI taxonomy): domain Eukaryota; kingdom Metazoa; phylum Porifera; class Demospongiae; order Poecilosclerida; family Cladorhizidae; genus Lycopodina; species Lycopodina hypogea. The sequence goes on along the minus strand of OZ017780.1, from coordinate 15,187,115 downwards.
TAATAAAATGCCCGGAATATGTATATACCTATAGTTTGATCAGTTGAATATTTTTAATAATGTAATTTATTAACCACTAGCAGCATATACCAGGCATTGCCTAGACGAATGTCCATAGGAAACATAGAAGCCACTCAAAAACCATTTATACACATTTTACTTTATTCAAATAAAAGAATCTCATAAGTATGCATGTAACATTCCCATCATTTTTCAGAAAGGTTGGAATGTTTTTGAGGCATTGCATAATGCTGATAGGTAGATTCCCAAGTCTTTGGAACTTAAGGGGGTTATTAGTTTTTGTGTAACTAATTTGTACACTAACCATGAACAAAGTTGGCATAAATAAAGGGTAAATATAGAGGGAAGGAAGAAAGGAATGAATAGAAGAAAGAGGAAGGGAAGAAGAAAGTATTTAAGGAAGAAAGTATTGAAGTATAAAAAAAGAAGGAAGTGAAAAAAAGAAAAGAAAAGTAGTCAAACCCAGACCTGGATTGAAGTGAGAATTTCATGCTTTGTAGACAGGTGTCTCAACACATTGCATAGCTCTAGACTACACTTTTTGTAGGTTTTTGTTCTTTTATTATTCCCCTGAAAGACTAAGTAATGATCATTTTTTTGGCTTATTTTGGTGAAAAAACCAATTCCTTGTTTTCTAATGGAATGTTGGCATAAAATTTTTTAAATTTTAAACCATATTTGGATGCCACGTGGAAACCACGAAATTTAGTTCCTCTTGATACAAGGGTCTGGCTATTTTATCTCACACACACACACACATATACATCACAAAATATAGCTTAAATATAAGAGGATAATGGAAGTTATTAGATGAATGGCAAAATGTTGGACAGTAAATTTTTTGTGGCATATGACAATGAGGCATATCCTTTATCCGATTTGTGTCCTTATTTAGTAATTTAAATCATGTTTGAAGTTGTAGGCAAGCATCTTGTTCTTCTTTACTGGATGTAGCTTACATTGATCATGCTCATTCTAATCGATCCCACCATTACAGTTATCCACGTAATATGTTGTATTCGGATTCTCGCAATTTTTATGGTCCAAACACTTACAGAATGATGTGCAGAATGGCTGTACCTGAAGCAGGGTGTTAGAATTATTTTCTATTATCTTTAATATAGTGTTGTGAAAGAAGGGCTCTTTGATCTGTGCCTAAATTTACCTGTGAAATAATGACATAAAGGAAAGGATGGAAACCACAGATTGTCCAGGGAAAATGGACTGATTGATGAACTAATGGACAATCTACTGTGTAGGAGAACAGGGATGAACTGACCTATTTTCTGACTTTTCTTTTAAAATTTTGGGGTCGTTAACCAATGTAACTTTTGAAAAGATGAAATAGTTGAAATAAAATACTACAAAATAAGAAGAAAGACAAGGTATGATCTACTGGTAGGACTTGCTGCCACACACCAATAAGATACTAAGGCAGGCTATAGCTAGAATGATGCAATATTGCTTTAAATTTTATCCCTAGAATATCCTAAAACTCCAGGGTTCTTAATAGTTGCTATATTACTCAGAATATAAGAAGTAGAGGAGTCACAGGACATTTTATTTTGAAGGGACACAGTATGAAAAGTTTCATTTTTAATAGACTAAGATACCAAGTTATGAAATCCTGGAGTTCTCCTAGTAATTCTGATTTTTCGAAGCTATAAAAGAAATTTTTTTTATTATCATTTTCACTTGTAAGGTCAAACTATAAGTCAGTTAATCATAAAAGGATACCATCTGTACTGCAAGGAAGATAGGTTCAGGTTATAACTGAAGCCCACAGAACCCCAGTACCTGCTCCAGTTAGAGTTAACACTCAGAGCTGACCCAGACAAAAAATGCAAAAGAAATCACTGAAAGGATAGACTACATGGATTCTTACCTTCAATCCTTTCAGTTAACAACAGAAGTGATGAAATGATCTCAGGCATTATTGCACTGGTCAATCTACCTTAGATCACTTCCTTGTCAAGGCTTGACAGCACTATGAACACTACATTTATAAGAATATGGCAATCACAATCACTATGAAAGTACCACTTATACATTGGGAGGGAGGGGGGGGGGGGGGAAGAGGGGAATATGGGAGGAATAGCCCCTTTTCTAAAGTAAATGTAATAATGCATCTCTATTCTAAAATCTGTTTACTGAGTCGGATCCTCTGGTGTGCACTGCAGTTGTGATATCAAAGCCAGAATGTGTGACTGAACCTACATTACTGAATAGTACTATTATTCCCATAATACTGGAAAGTTGTTTGGAGGAATAAAATTTCAACAGGTGCATTCAGTAAGTGCAACCTGGTTTACTCAATATTGTTGACTAACATTTTTGTGGAGTTTTATGAAACTTCCCAATGCTATGGCTAGTTATGGATTAGGAAGAACATCCATAGATGCTGTGAATAAATCTCACAGTAATTCCAGATAATAAACATAAGTTGTGTAATAAGGATATGGACAAGGAGAGACTTAATGTCCATTTCAGTATTTTAGCAGATTTGATAAAAAATGGCCAGAAAGTAGAGATTCCTATCAAAAGATCACTAATATTTGCACTATCTGTGATTCAATTAATAGCATGCCAATAGTCAATGAATTATTCATTAAAATTCATAGAATGTTATCCTATTTCTAGCTGTTCCTTCCAGCATTTCAATAACAAGGAGAACATTTTCAGCATTGGGAAAGGGTAAATTTTACTTCTCTCTTGAAGTCAAACATTTAATTATGTATCTGCCAAAATGAAAATATTGGCATAACATTTTTGCAAAATTGTTGTTCTATGTGTATATTTTGAGATAGAAAATGGAACAGTTTATTTTTTACAATTGCAGATACAATACTATCATTTTATAACTATTCATATTTCAATGATTTAGGTTTGTTCATGAACATCATTTTTTTTGGTGGCAAAACAACACTCAAGGAAGAGCAGCAGTCTTGCAAGTGCAAGGTCTATTGCATTTGAGGCAATGTTTCCCTAAATATATACAGTAAATGTATGTGGAGAAGGGGTGCAGATTCTTTGATGAGAGTAGCACATCTGCATGCTCATCCCAAGCATGGCAAACTGCTACCAGGTTGTCATCCTTACACCTTCCAAACTCTCCTACTGAAAAATGACAGGCCTTTCTCACAAGAATGTTGCCATGTTGATATGAGTTCAAATCACACTGCTGGTCAGTACATCAGTATATGGAGTCATACTGGTGTAGGTTTTTAGCCTGAGCTGATCAAATCATAATGCATTTCATTTAAATTTCACAACTGCCCACTTATGACTAGATATTGCTTCACCAAAGCTTCACTCCGCTCATATATAATGTCATTTTCCCCAAAGTTTATGAGGCATTTAATAAAGTCACACTCCATTGTTCCATATTTAGAACCGATTTTACTAATTATTCATTCCCAGTTATGATGTGTAATTTAATGATGACTTCTACAATGGGTATGCCTAAACCGGAAACAGCATGATGAAAATGCAGCATCAACCATTTCTTTCCTGTTCTGAACTGCTGCCAAAGCTCCTTCATTCCCAGTGAAATAAAGTAAGGTGGGTAGTACAGCAGAGTGTCTACAGTACTGGTACGAGTCTTTTTACATGCTTCCACTCGAACTGCCAGTCTACTCCAGTCTCTGGGTGGATGAGCATGTGTCTGACCTAATACTCATGCCTATTCCTAAAGGAAAATTCCTGCCCAATGGATTGTGACAGCAGAGAATATTCTGGAAGCAGCAGCACTGAACTTAGTGAACTTACTCCATACACAGCTTACAGAAGAACACTTCTACATGTCTGTATATGTGGACATGAATTAAAACATATTGAAGAGTAAAACACTGCTTATACCACCAATAAATGGGACATGCTTGCTCAGTAGCCCTTAATACATAACATGACCCCTTATACATTCAAATTATGTATACTATAATTTACTGATTCTATGCCAAACAACAATTATGTACCTGATTTTATTTCGTAGAGGTTCATCTAAATTGTATTCCACATCTCACTCTCCTATGAAGAGTGCATAGTATTTCTTGACCTTACCTCAATGTAACTGATGGAGAGTACAATATGGTTGAAAGGTGAGAAGCTCTCTGCAGTGCTTTTTAACTCCACCATTACTCTGAGCATAATATTCAGAGAAATCTTTCTTTCTCCATGGAAGAGATTATAGAACTTGCAATGCACTTTTGTTTGTGATGTACAAGCTCTTATCCTCGCTATCTTATTCTTCCTTACTACATCCAAGGTTGGCATGTTTATCTGCTGCACCAGGCCATATTCCGAGAACACTGATATTGAATAATGAGACTTTAGAATATTATAATTATGTGGATAAGGAAAAGTTAGTAGCTCATCTTGTATTATCATTTTTCTTCAATGACTCACAGATAAAACCTGCATCAAAATAGTAGTGTCTAGACTAAGTTTAATTTCCTGTATCAGTGACCACATGCAAACAACAATTCTATAATCACATCTTTATTTTCAGGCTCTTGTTTGCATCATTTGGTAGAGAACTGTATGAACATGCTATAGTGGGAGAAGAGCAACTGTTTCACATCATAAACTCAAAATTTACCATGTATTTCTTCACCCACTTCCTTAAGACAAATCACAAAAATTTCATCTCTTTGACAGTAAAGTAGTGTCTCTTTGCGAGCATAAATTTGATATGTACATTACTTAAAAAAAAATTTTTTTTTCTGATTTACCTGATGGGATCTTCCCTGTGAGAGAGGTGAGTCTACTTGACTCGTGGCCTAACTTGTGTCTGACTTCTGGTGCATCTTATCACCAGAGGGTTAGAGTTTCTCCTGTTATTTCAATGTAGAAGAGCTCACATCTGTTCTCCAACACCAGAAGCCTGGGAAAATCCTATTATTCAATGATGGCTTTGAAATGATGTCATGGTTATGTGAAAAAGTGCAACTTCACCCTTTCATGAAGCTGGAGATGGAGATTTCCATTCAAGACAGTTACCTGCTTTGGAGACTCAGAGTGATTATCCCACATCAATGATGACAGAAGATCCTCAATTTATTCCATGAGACACATCCCGGGGTCAGTTGAACAAAGAGTTTTGCACATTGCTATGTGTAGTGGTCCAAGAAAATTGAAGCCATTTAAGACACAGTGAAATGTGAATCATTCCAAACTCTGAGGCCATCATCAGCAGTTTAACTATTACATCCGTTGGAATTCTTTAAGCGAAGTTGGTTGAAAGCACACATTAACAATGCAGGACCATTTATGGGAATAAATTTTATGGAAATTGTGAACAATGGGATTCACCATATCACCATCTTCCCTATCATCCTTCTTAGAATTGAATTTTCTAAGAGAGGTTACCAAACATGCAAGCAAGGTATCAAAACGTTCAGAGATGAACCTTAAAAAGTAAGACATATCAATTATTTTCTTACTGCAGGATTTAGCCACACTCTTTCACCGGATTATCTCCAGATCAAATCATTATTAACCAAATTCCAATTTAACAGTTGGATTGAAATCGTTTAGAAAAAGTGTTTGATTGTTGATTTAGATTTGTAAAAAGGTCGAGAAAATATAATTAAATCTGATTCCTGATAGAGTAGAAGGAATTTTGCACAATATCTGAATGAAGAATTCTTGTGTCCAATTTTGCTAATCACTATTTTAAAAATGTATCCCATATATCTGACTCTATTGATCTTTTCAGTAATGTTGAGATTATGTGTGACCAGATTAATTTATTCCCTAATTGTATTGTATTCTAATTTATTGATTTTGATAGGTCTATTCATCCTATTCAAAAGTGGAAAATAAAAATGAAAGAAGGAAAGAAAGTAGTCAAGAAAAGGTGGGAAGGGTTGTGTAGGGGAGAACAAAAGAAAAAATAAAATGAGCTTCATGGACTTGTTCATTACCACTTTGCCAAATTTTTCAAATGTTCTTGTGATATCACATTACATGTGTGATTTTTAATGCACTTACTGGTTATTCATACTGGATGAAAGTTTACTAAAAGGGTAGCTGAACTGAAAAAACTTTTTTTCTTCATTATCTTATCTTGTTATCCTTAATGCATATCCTGGTATAAAAAAAATGGAAAAATTTTGTCCAATATTCATGAATGAAAATTAGCTTAAAAATTTTACTTCCTGCAGGGTGTAATCATTTATTGACGTCACATTGGGGCAACTGCAGCCCAAACTCAATGGAGGTCATATGGTATTTCAACAAACTTCAACAATTCCTGGAGTCAGGAGGCCCAATTCCACCTGTAGGTCCAGGATTGGGTGAAGTACATTGATACCTAGCCAGATAGCAACTGCAGTAATTACATTTTAAAATCCAGATTTTTAAGTTATGCATCAGCAGGATTCCTCTCCTGGGATTCTAATGTTGACCACATTTCCTGCATCAAATTGTAATATGCATTCTGATTGGCAGGTCTCTGCATTCTTTCCTGATCTTCCCTGCAGGAAAATACATATAGATATTTAAGTTAGCAAATATTGATCAACAAATAAATAAATAATAAATTTAAGTTAAAGTAGAAATTACAACCTGAGTTCAAACATCTCTACATTAATTTTTAATAAGCGGACCATTGATAGTTGAAGGTTTGGTGAACCAATCTAACTTTATGTCAATTCTTTAGTATATTTCATGGATTTGTTACCTTATTTATTTTTACCTTTTTCCGGCATTGACATGAAAAATATCTAATTTGAGAAATTTAAGGTATGCTCATACACATACTACAAGGAAATCACATTTGTACAATCTCAATGGACATTACCATTGGAATCATTGACAATGTCTGGACCTGCCTCTTCCACATAATTGACTAATCCATCGTGGGGAATAGGGCTTTTCATTTTCAATATTCAGTGCTGTTTCAATTTCATTAATGTACTTCAATTTTTATTCATTATGTTTTCAGTAATTGTCCAAATTGGACTTCTTTTCACATGCTTACTTGCTCAGTTGGAGGTTGAACTAATTGGGCCTCAAATAAAGATAGAATGGAGTACTAACTGATGGGATTCATCACAATGACTGACTTTTCTTTCACAAAAGACCACCAATACAGCTGATTAAAATTGTGATAGTGTGAAATAGATCTAGGTAAACTTTAATTAGGAAAAGAAGGTATTGCTTTCTACAATTTTGCTAATTGATTATAATCAGGATAAAGTATTAATCTTGAGAAGAAAAATCTAAGAAAATTAATTTTTTATTGATAATGATGTCAATGGTTAAATCTTGAAGAAAAGATTTTATGAAAAGTTGATCTTTACTCAGCCTAAAAATGCATGAATCTTCTAAATGCTAGAGTTTAGCAGCTAAATAAAAATTCTACACATCCCATATAGAAAAATGTATGCCTGTCTGTCCTTAATGCTCACTGTTCTAAAATGTTATATCACCAATATGTTAAACAATATCTCACACACTAACAATTAACTTCAACCACTGAAAGAAAACACAAGACTATACACATATATGAATATGTGGAATTAAAATAGTGCACAGCATGAATAAATAATTGAGGACATCAGTTTTACAAGATTATCAAACTACACAGTAAGAATGTCAGTCATTCAATTCAAGATACTACACTTTCCCCCTCCTTAGTTTATGGTACTCCTACAGCAAACCTAAGAGAGATTGTATCTGTCTGGAGGATGACAGGTACAAGTTGATCTCCTTTGAGAGATGTCTGCTGTATCAGAATTCTCATAAATGGTTGGGTGAGATCAGAAATCGTTGAAGACTGATCCGGAACGATCAGGGCAAGATCATTGTCATCAGTTGTCAATAGAGACAAGGTACTCAAACCATTTATATTTGAACTAATATTGGAAGGTCTCAATTGTGTCCTTGATTCATATTTTCATCACTGATTGGAGATTCTGGTATATAGCCGATCTCTCTTGCCTTCACACTATCACTATGATATAGAGTAATGTTTACAATGTTGAGCTAGATATAGTAAGTCAGTGATCGTGAGATTTTGCCAATAAGTCCAGGTTTCTAACTTGTATGTCTTGAGGCTGAAAAATCCACAACATATTCTAGATTACTAATTGGAAACCACGGGTGTTTGTGCAAATCCTTCTTCTTCCATTGCCTTCCTGTAACTGTGTCAGAAATGTATGGGAGTAAGATATCTAATCAGAATATCAACCATATGCCCATTGGCATCTTTGTAGGAGCCACTCAGGAGCCACTTCAATTGGAGTATGCAGAATTATGTGATACTTGAATTGAAATCTTGCCCACCTCTCTTCCACTGTCCCACTGCACATTTGTTACAGATCATTCTTCAGTGTCTAAACTCCCAAGCCATTAGTAGAAGGTTGGTAAGGAGTTGAAGTGATATAATTAATTTCATTATTCATCATACATGTGGCAAATTCATCACTTGCAAATGAGAGTCTTTATAACTCACAGTTGTTTTAAGTGACCCGTGAGTAGGTAATACTTCTCTCAATTTCTCTACCATTTTTGTAGTAGTGATGCATTTCATCAGTTTCACCTCAGACCACTTTGAATGTGAATCCACAATTACAAGATACGTATTGTCTTGGAATGGTCATGCAAAATCTAAGTGTAGCTTGTTCCATTAGCTAGCTGGCCATTCCCACAAATACAGTTGTGCTGTTGGAGGAGAAGGGGAAGTTTCTCAGCAGCTAAAACACACCTTTACATACTGTTAATGTCAAACTCCATTCCTGGCCACCATATATAAACATGTACTAATGACTTTTATTATACTCATGCCAGTGTCTGTTACATGAAGCTTTTTTTGAAATGCATTACATCCTGGTGGTGGTACTACTACACCTGTATCCCACAACACACACCCATCTAGCACTGACAAATCCATGGTTATAATTTGGAATGCCTTGAAATATTTTCCCAATTTCCTAGTTGGCCAACCAATCAAAAATGCTTTAACCTTACCCAATACTGGGTGTTTGTTTGTTGAACACTTGAGATTTGTGGCTTTTATAGTAATTTTCTCTGAGTGGTCAATTAGATGTAAAGATCAGCAGAAGTCCATCGGAAGTAGTAGAAGATGTTTGTGGCACTACTCAATGATGAAGTCACCATGAAAATTAAGGACAGCAAGTACATTGGGAAGACTTACCAAGCTATCCTTGATACTTTACAAAAGGTAAAATGGAATTATAGCTGTGGTTGACTTGACAAAAGATATGTTCTACATGATGGAAAGGGTTGGTTAATCAAAAACCTGAATTTAACTAGTCTCACAAGCCAGATCCTTTAACTCTGACCGTAACATTAACCCTGGCCCCAGCCTTTGCCTCTGGATCAGGGTAGTGGACTGGTTAAACTTACTGATCCAACTTTTTATAAGCAGTCATTATGTGGAGTAATTAAAGTAATTTTATGTCAAGAATATTGGATGGACATTTGATTCAAATTTAGATTTGGTAGTAGAATCAATACAATGTCCAAAAAGAACTCCTGTTTCATTCCCTATATAGGAGAGTTTGGTTTATGACAATGAGCTATCAATGCAAAAGAAAGCTATAGCCGAGAGAAAGAAAGATTTGAAGGTGATAGAAGGCATGTGTGCTGATGCCAAGCTGGCAAGAGATTCAGCCAAGGTATGTCATAGTTACATGAATTTATAAATCCTTATATGTTATTGTTTTCTCCTTGCCAAGCCACACCTAACACTCTCTCTGCAGGGTCAACTGCACCATCAGGAGCAAAGCATGGCATCATCAAAGAAGGAGAGAGAGAAAGTGTTGTCCGAATACAAGGTGAAGGCCAATGGAATAAAAGAGTTTAAAGAAAAAGTGGAGAGCAGAGTATGCCAAACAAATATTAAATTTTTTATTGGCAAAGTATAGAGCACATGTTTTATCTAATTGGAATATTTATAGGTATTTGTACAAAAGATATCATTTTATATATTAGCCATCTTAGTGGTCTAGGCCCAATACACCCTCATGGAAGTATAGTGAATAAATTGTTTATTCCCTCATGTAAGAATTTTGAAAGCACCTATCTCCATCATGGCCCAAATGCTAACTATTTCTTCAGTTTTAATCCAACGAATTGCCTGGCCATCAACCTATCAATTGTACTGCTCTAAAAATTTGCCCTAACAACCATATTAATAATCCTTTTACATTGATTTGATTATTTAAATATTTGGGATGGAGTGGAATATATGGCTAGATAGCGATTGACTGTGTTTATATATTTTACCTCTTTATTCTCAGTTGCAGCAAAAACAAGCATCAGTGGTGCACTCTGTCAGTCAAAGTTGGTCTAAAATAATGCTGTTAAATGTCTATACATGGAGAACTTGCACCTCCCCCTTCCTCTCTATGTACAGTTAATTCCGGCCAGAATAAACAAGAGCTCTATGAAACTAAGATCAGCTCATACCAGGAGGCTCTGGCCAAGATGAAAGATGCCACTGGTGTATCCTGTATCCAGGAGGTGGTAGACAGGTTTCTGTACCAGGCCAAGACTAAGGAATATCTGAAAAAGCTTGAAGCGGAGAATACTCTACAACTTTCTCACCTTGAGGAGAAGAAGGAAAAGTTGCAGGCCCAATTTGAGGATATGAAGTACTCGGGGGAGGCAAAGATGCTAAAGTAAGGCAAAAATAACTTTAGGAGCCATTTTAAAAATTTGCAATTAATAATCTTTAGAGATCAAAGAATGTTGGAGGAATTCAAAGGGAACTTTGAAGAAACAAAGAAAACTTGAGTAATACTTTTTCTCTTACTTTTTTACTTTTTCTCTATGGTTTGTTAGTTTCTATGTGTGTTTTATCTTAAGTTTATTATTTTTCAGCTGATCTCCATTTTTGTACAAAATATGATAAGGATACTATTGTGGAAAGAAAAATCCCCATTTCATAAATATTGCTTGATCTTTTGAATCATTCTTTCGATCTTTTGAATCATTCTTTGTGGCTAGCTAGGTTGCCCATACATTTAAATTCAATGTTTCCTGCACAGACTTCCTCTATCACATCGAAGGATCATAGATCAGATGAAAATTTACATTCATTGTCATCATGAGTGGATTATCTTGTCATTTGGCCTAGGCACAGATAACATAGATGGAGGAAGTTGCAATCTTGTTAGCTGAATGGTGTCATTACTCCATGCAGATATGAAGAGAGGAGGATGGAGGGAGATCGTGCAAGCAAGTTGCTGAATGACATAAAGGGTGGAATAGAGCACTTGAGCAAGAAACTGCAGCACATCAATGCAGTAAGATAATCATCTTGTTAAAACCATGTATTCAATTAATACAAACGATCAGTTTTTTATTTTTAATCATTTGAATTTGAATTCAGTGTAGGTGAAATCAATTTGAATCAAATTCAAATAAGTTCCACTTTAGTTAGTGTGCACATATTTTCTATTACAAAATAAAAGACAGAATCAGCTGATGCTTAAGTGTTTCATATTCATGGGCACTTAAACTAACCAAACTTCAGAAAACTCAAGGTGTTCAACTTAAAACTACTACAACAACAGATCTGTCCCAAGGCAAAATAGAAAAAATACTCTTTTTTTTATTATCAACAATAAGTACCCCATGAATTCATCATTATTCAACACTGTTGCTTAGTTGTAATATGCCTGGGTGCTGTTCCATCCATTCCATTAGAAATATCTTGATCATTCACTGTGTTTTTCATAGGTAAACATTATAGGAGTTATTCAGTATGCAGAACTCACAACCAACAACATGATCCCCAATTAATTTTCAGAATGCCATATCAATGTGAGACAAAGGTTGATTTATTGTTTTGTACTCTGCACCATTGTTTATGTATATTAACACACATTTAAAATTATTAGTATTTCAGAACAATATCTAATAAAAATGAATATTTTACTATTTTCGGATGTCTGAATCCAAGTTTCCTCATTTTGTGCCTTTTAAATTCCTCACGTGCTGAGAATTTCTCGGCATATGACTTACCTTAACTATAACTTGTATAAGACTGAGTTCATATGATATAGATACTCAAACATCATAGTGCCATGCATTTTCCCAGTACATAATAAGTATACCTAATGCTGTAGTTGCAATCGCAGACCTTCCCACAAATGTGGTGAATGTGGTAAGAGGTCTTCAGGCTAGACAAGCAAATACAAGAATTGAGAAAAAAGCTTCTGAAAAGTAACAACTAAATCAATGTGCACACTACAAAATAATCATGCACTTTCAAGGGTGTAGGCATGAATTTATTTGACCTGTGTGATTTATGGAGCATATAATTTACCTGTTTCTGTCTGATGGAATAATCCAGTAACCATATTATTTCTACAGCAAAGGCAATATCTTCATGGCAAGTGCACTTATACTTGGCATGTAAAATAATATTTTAAGCATATTTTTTAATGACCAGTGTGATCACACCACCACATTTCCTGGCTATGCCCCTGACATTTGCTATTGTTTTATTTAGATAAAGGAACAGTAGATTAAGTAGTATTATTGCATTCTCTATCCTCTCCATATCTCCCTAACCTCCTTGCCACAGACACATGCGCTGAGCCACTGAGTGCACCAAATGATGATATGGTGCTGGAGCAACTAGACATGGTGGAGCAGAAGCTGGCCATCCTCTTAGAGGAGCTGGCTGACAAAGACCTAGACACCATACGCAAGGAAATGGAACATGCTGAGTTCAGACATATAGTGTAGGAAGGTGCAGCAATTCATGCCAGGATTGACCAGACCAAATCTGGCTCATCCAAGCATGACCTTTATAGTGAGGACATAAGCTGCTATGACTAATTGATGTTTTGAAAATACATAAATGGAGCTGAATACTGCACATATAATAAAGGACTGGTGTAAAGACCTCATATTATCAACAAGAATATCAGTAATTGATAGCATTTTGGGACCTTAATCCAAAAACTATCACCATACTTTATATTAGCTCATTTTCATTCAATACTGTTAACCATTTTGTTTTGGCCATTACTGAATTCATTTTATCCTTTAATTACTTTTTTTAATAAATTAAAGTTATCCTTCATAGTTCCATATCTGCTAACCACACTGCCATGGTGTGAATTTGATATACAACTCAATAGATTCATGCATACTCCTCTATATCAGTCCACTTTTGCTAAATTGGTGTCAGTACAGGATAGAAGGCATGAGGAAATACTTAGTAAAAATACAACAGGGCAGTCATGATTCAGGAAGAGTATGATAGGTGGCATGTCGGTTGATTATAAACTCTGGGAGCACCCTGAACTTAATTGAAGATAGTTTATTCATGTGATCATTCTTGAACGTTTTCTTTTTTTATTATTCCATGTTAGAAAATGTGGACAGATCTATTTAAATGGACATTACAAGTGATGACAGCTGTGAATGTCTTGTGGATGTTTATGCAGATGAAGACAGTGGTAGCGACAAGGAGTGTTTGACTCGGGAGGCCATGAAGAATAGGACAGCCAGCTTGATCAAGAGTAAGACCAACAAGAAGCCACTGGATGATGAAGAGGAGGATGATGCCAAGAAGAGGAAGAGATGCTAGAAAGACCAACTATTGCCACCTTTTTGGGCAACAATTATATAGATGCTGTAGTAACATTAGAACAGGTTTAAAGCAATTAAAAACATATGTAGTTGTATATATCATCCCAGTGGAACTGGATATATCAGGTGTGTCTGTGAAATCGTTTAATGGCTCCATACTTACCGATTGTTGATGTCTTTTTGTCAGGCAACTCAAATGTGGCACTTGGTTAGGTGAAAATAACAGGATATATGTAGTTTGACAGTAAGGATATCAATATTTCCATTTTTTTTGGGCATGTTTAAAAAGAAGGATACATACCGTACATGGGCAAATTGAATTACATCGATCCAGGGTAGGTGTCATTGGGGTTATATTTTTGTCATTTTTTAATATTAGAAAACATACCATACATGGAGAATTCAAGAGTGCATATTCTATTCATGCTCCAGTTTAAAGAGCAGAATTGCTATCATTGTGTTCATTGACACAAACAAATTAACATAACTTACTATATTTTTCCATTGGTTAGCTTGTCTGTCTGATTGTCTGCTTGTGCGTAGGTGGGATTCTAATTTTAAAACCGCTGGAGGCATCTCCATAAAAATTTCTGGGATTGATTAGGGTACCTCACAGTACATCTTTGTAAAAGTTTTCCTTATATTGAATGGCTATGGGTGTGGTTTTATCAATGTGTGCGTTTTTGTGATGTGGAACACCAACTGGCACAGACAATTCACATATTCATTAATTTTATAAGGTCCATTTGATTAATTATCCCAACTGCTACACTAAAAAAAATTAAATATATATGCTACTGCTGGTGTCGGACTAAAAATCCACATAGAGGGCCAGTTTTCTGATAGTGCATTTAAAAAATTTATATTTCTAGTGACTTTCAGCTCATTTTCTGGCCATTCATTCATGTCAGGGTCATGTTAACTTACTCTTGCCATCAGTGGATGAACAATGCAGAACTTCTATTTCATGAAAATGTAATTCTTTTACATTCAAGATCATTTAATTTTCTGACTAATTAGTCGGTAAGGAGAAAGGGGAATATTTAAATGTGAACTTTACAAGTTCATGGAATTTATGTTACTTTCTTGGGAATTTCATTATTCCTTTGAAACTTCCTCTAACAAGTGAAGATCCCCAGTTTGACTTGTGCTCATGGTTGAACAGCTTTTAAGGTGAAAATTACCAGTCTTGTTTTTGAAAGAGACACTTTTAGATCCAAATCCATCAAGTTTAGCCCTGACCCTTTAATGTTGTCCACACACCCTTGATTCCAGTCTTAACCTGTTTGATACTTGTCCCTTCACCTTGTGTGAGTCTGCTTCATTTGACCATCTTTTCTGGGTTTTTTTTTTTTTTTTTTTTTTTTGTAATTGTGTAGCCCAAACTCAATGCAGTGTCAAATTCATTGATAAACAGAAGTAGCAAGGAATCTGCAGCACACAAGAGAAAAATGCATACTGTTTACACTTCTTTTTTGGTTGAATAATTATAGGAAAAAAAAACAAACCAATAATTGGGCTGCAGGGAAAAATTTTCTCTTCTCAACAGCAGACCTCATACAATTGATCAAATTCTCACTCCTAAACCAAAAAAAAAAAAAAAAAAAAAAAAAAAAAAAAAAAAAAAAAAAAAAAAAAAAAAAAAAAAAAAATTTGAAAGTAAATTCCACAATATCTACCCCCTCAAATAATTTTTTTAAAGAAATTTTGTAAGCACCAAAATGAAATAGTATTCACAACATAATTTTAGTGTTCTCAGGTGGGGGGGGGGGGGGGGGGGGGGGGGGGGGGGTGAAGATTCCCCCAATGCCGCACATTGCCTGCGGACACTATATTATCAAGTGCACATCTTCAATAGTAACTTATCATCGTTCCACACTGCCTTTTCTCAGTGATGCAAAACCAAGATACTATTGATTCTCTGGGCTATAGCAACTTTAGTACATCACCTAGGTGCTTCTCAAAAACATAACATGGGCAAGATCCTTCCCACTACACTTTTTCCATTGGTGTGTAAATCAAAAAGTGCCAAAAAAAGGACTTCTGAGTAACCCTTGGACTTAAGGAGTTAGATCCATAACCATATTTTGATATATATTCACTTTTTAATATATATTTTAGTTCGTATGTTTGTATGTATGTGTATCTAGGCATTACAGTCAAAAACTTGGACCAGAGAGGCAGAAATTTGGCATGTGTGATCCAATCAAAGACCAATCAGGCAAAAATGAGGCACTTGGTTACCAAATACCTAGAAAAGTACTGTTAACTACATATAGGTGTGGTTTGGCCACAGCTAAACCAACTGGAATTTTTTTTTGGTGCTATTACAAGCTAATTGAAGAACAAACAAGACCGAAATTTGGAATGAGGCTTCCAAGCAACTGCATAAGCATTACTAATCACATTTCCATGTGCCAATGGGTGTGGTCTGTTCATTTCCACACCTATACAATATCATGCCTGCCAAAAAAATCATTGTGGACTAACCAGGCTGAAATTATGCATACAGAGTCCAATTAACCAGGTGAGCACTATTAATCTCAAGGGGGGGGGGGGGGGGTGGCAATGCATGTGAGTTTTTTAAATCAGCCACACCCACAAGCAGTTGTCTAGGCAGCCAAAGCTATTTATAGTACAAACCAGTCCCAAATTTGAGAGGCTTCTATACTGTTTAATGTCGACATTGGTCAGGCAAAGCTGAGTATTTGCCGCTTGAATAATATTAGATATATATGATAACTTGGTACCGAGTGAGCCACTGGAGGGAAGGATAGTGTAAATATTTATGCATCATTATTATATACAGTATGTATAGACATTGCAGTAGATAAAACATGATTCAGGGATATAGGCAAGTGTGATTATATTCAAAGTGATCATTGTCATGTTACTTGGAGATTCTGTCATCGACGTTGTGGCAGCATGGATATAAAGTGTGCCTACAGGAACCCATTATCCTCCTACTTGGAGCCATTTTTATTTAAATAATATCATTATCCAAACCAAAATAGCTTCCTAACAGCTTTGCAGGGTCGATTAAAAGCAGCTTGACAATGAGGTTGACACAATAATGGCTTTTCATGTAGAGCTTTATCCATTCTTTGACTTTTTGTTTCAGGTATTTGTGGATTTCAAGATAGAAAGAGTTTTCCACAGGAAGCTGTAGATGAGTAATATCTAGTGCAGCCATGATACTAACTGCATCACAGCTCTTCTTGTCCTAATTTCACATAACACACCCTTCACCCCCCCCTCCCCAAATGTCAATTGGATGTTCTTCATTCCTTTTCTCTATAAGTAACAAGGGGACCTCTACCAAAGAGTCACCACACAATTGTTAAATCTTTGAGTCCCTTTCTTTGGCAAAGCCCTGGCAAAGCTGCATTATGCAGTAGGTTCTTTGTGACATGAATATTAAGAAATTCTATAGTTTTGTAGAAAATGCAGCTGCCACTGATGAACAAGGGTGCAGAGAGCAGATGGTGAATGAACAACTTGATTACTGCTAGAAAAAACTTGATTTCTTCACACTTGAGGTGCACAGCAAAGTAATATTCACAGAAGTCACAAGCTACATAGATACTATACCAGTCCCTGCTGTATGGGGTAATTATATTTTTGTATGTATTTGTGCTATTATGTGTGTACATGTGTGTTTTTTTTTTGGTGCATGTGAGGGGGCGTAAATGTCTGTATGAAAATATATGCAAGCACATGAGTGATCTCAATTATTTGGTTGTATTCTAGTATTAGGATATCCCAATCTACTATTCTAATATCATGATGATAATCTTTCTTCTACCAAATAGTTTGGAATATTTTTCTAAGTTCCAGTAAAAACTTACAACTTACCTAGTCGTACTGACCACATCAGTATCTAAGATGATTCTTAGACTAAACACATATTGCAGCAGTAAATCATGTGATACAACTGTGCCCAACTATGACAATGACCATGTAATTTGACTTATTCTGTGTGAATTCATAAGCATATAACTAAATCAGATCGGTAAAGTCCAAGACCCACTAAAGTTCATGCTTGCTCTGGTTGTGTGTTAAGTGTCTCTGTATGTGTGAGGTTTGTGTGTTTTGTGTATGTGTGTGCATGTATTTTTATGCATTCATATGTGCTGTGTGAATATATGCATGTGTGTATGAAGGGTGTGTGGGAATATGTGAGGTAAATATATGAATGTGTAAACATGTGGTGTGCATGAGTGTGAGGCATGTGTGTGTGTGAATGTGTGCATATAAATGCATACTTGACAGAAAAACATGCAGTAATTGAAATTAGCAAGTGTACAAAGCACTTATTATCCTTTTCTCCCATGTATTCGTAATGAAGGATGTAAAATAAATTTTTTTATGCATTTACCACATGTATTGCACTTCAATATTGGTATTTCTACATGATAAGGTTTAATGAAATACTTTACTGAATCACCTCCAGATACGTTTTATTTTCAGGATTAGGAGATTATAATATAACCCTCTTATATTCCTTCCCTTCCTCCGTAATTTATCAATTATGCTTAATGGCTCATTCATTCATCCTTACCTTGAGCTTGGCCCAGTATATCTCAACAAAAGGAATGATTTTCTCATGGTTAAACTTTTCTTCAACTTAGATTTTTATCAATGAGATCATTTGAAAATTAGCACATGAAACAATAATAAAATGAGATCAAATGAAGTCACTCAATGGAGCTCACTAAGCATGATTTTAGAAAATTAATAACAATTAAATGATTAATATAGCAATCAACAAAAGAAGATATCAACAAGTATTAGAGCATGGGCTTTCAACTAGTATAAATAATATGCATTGGAATGACGTTATTTATAGCAGGTTCTCAAATATACAGACTGATTGACAGAATAGATCGTCATAGTAGCCACAGATACTGCTTCTGCTCCTTCTGTTCATTCTGTTTGTTTATTTATTGATAGGAATGGAAAAAAAATTTTTTCTTTAATTTTTAAGCTTATATTACCGTATTTTACTAAGATAAGTATGATAAAAATTTTCTTATTCTATTATCTTATGAATTTTTTTATGATGTATATCCATCAAATTTGTATGGGAGTAAGATGGGAATAAAATTATTTAAGACAGGAAACAACTTATAAAAGTGTTAAAAAGAGTCATTCAGGAGAGCTCTCAATTAGCATTATCTTTAATAATTTAATAAAGTTCATGAGGAGCTTTTCTTTATAACAATAACAATGACAAAGGAAAAATGCTTACCAAATTCCTTGACTCCCACCCCACAGCCTTACTAGAATTCCCTATATCTTCAGCAGGACTGTGTAGAACAACTTAAACCAATAAACATTCATCATTAGGATGAGAGCACCCTCTTTATTCCACTTTATCAAGTTCTTCCATTGAAGCTTCATCAGGTCATTTCAGGCAGCTTGCTTCATTCAGCCTTTCAATAGATCAAAGTTTGGGAAGAAAGGTAAGGTTAGTTCCTCAAATCTCTTGAACTGCTTACCCAATTCCTATAACACACCCTCTACCCCCCCCCCCTCAGAAGCATATATATATATATATATATCCCCCTGCTTTGTAGTTTTGATGACAAGTTTCCTTCTCTGAAATTTTGAAAATCAGGATTTCCATTCCTGAGTTCTTTCAAGAATGCAGTAACCCTGAAAAATAGGACAAAATTTCATTTCAACACAGCTGCCACATAGTTGCCGAAGTGATGCCAGAAACTTCATAATAAAAGCTGAAAAACCTAAATTAAAAAAAAAAAAATCAGTTCTAATTCCCTATTTTAATCACTTTGAGCTGCAAAATATTTTAAAAATATTTGAACTTCATTGCTAATGAGTACTGGCTCCTCCCAGCTGGGCTACATAACTTTTAATTTTACTACTTTTTTATATAAAAAACATTGTCACAGAGCTTCAACTAGAGCAGCCACCAAGCATGCCACATTGATTCCTCATCAACACTACCTGTTCAATGCAGCTGCTCCAATACCTTGGTTAACATATAAGGTGGTCTATCCTACTGTATATCCAGACAGATTTTTTATTAAAATTAACTAAGGAACCGAAATCATCACCCCCCCCCCCCCCAACCCCAGTGAAAATCTTTCTTCTTTTTTTTTAAAGAGGGGAAAAAGTGTGAGTAAGGACCATCAGGAAATAAACTTGGGATTTTTAGCATGGAGGACCCAAGCTTTCTTCACTTTCCCATTCCGTTTTCTAGCTTATTTTGATAAGGAAAATTTTTTTTTCCTTTCTCACACAAGTGTTGCTACATTTTCCATTTTTGATAAACTATTGTTACCATGACACCACTCTGAAGTACCCCCACTGAGTTTTAGCTGAATACACCATGGAATATCAGAAGAGATAGCAGCCCAAATTTGTGAGAGAGGGAAACCAAATTAGCTAAGAAAACCAGATTCATCCCTTGATTGGAATCAATAATCATGAAATAATCAATAGAACTATCAGCACCATTTTTTCATTACATATGTGTGGTAATAGTTACACTCACAAGTTAATCTAAATAAAGAAGAAGTTAAGAATCTATTTGTCATGTTCATGACCATGAAAATGGACCAAAATCTTAGTCATTCTGATCATCAAATGTGAATGCTTCATTATTGTGGTACGGAAATGGCATATCCTCATCAACAACATTGTTACTTTCTTCAATCTTCTCTGGCAGGGTTGTGGGGTTCAATAGCTGTGCACGGTTCAGCTGATGCTAAAGTTGTTGGTAGTTCTGTTGTAGCTACTTGATCAGACACCTATAGACTAATTTGAATACATAACATTTAATAATGTCCACACAAGGTTTTTCTCTCTTTATCATGTTTATATTTAAAATATTGGACAAATACAATTAAATTGTGCGGAATACATAGAGAAAACAGATTAACATACACTTAGATTAAATTATGTGTTAGTTGTTTTCAAATAGCATAAAATCGATAAATATATATGAGGGACCAAATACAACATTCATGAACGTACTTCTCTTTGTATTAACATGGGGTGGGTCCCATCAGGCCATGCCTCTTCCTCTTTGTATGTAAGGCTGAAAAATGCCAAATATTGTACCTCTAATAAAAAAAAGTTTGATCATATCAAATGTTTACTTTTTTTTAAAAGCCTAGTACATGTCATCTAAGCATGCATTTTCGTGACTACAGTACACTTTGGCTTTTCAAAGGAATGCTTCTTAAAATATACCACCTCTCTTATTAATATTTTTATAAAGTAAGCACACTAGGATGATACAAGTGGACAATATTATAAGCTAAATCCAAGAGAAAACTAGAATCTCACTAAGGATGGAATCCCAGAAGATGTAGCATCCATTCTTACTTATGCTAATCCATAAGTATCCTAACTTCATTCAGGAGAGATTCAGAGTGGCAGAGTGTGCTCACATAGTGTAGATATTGTGACTTATAACTGTAATTACTGTTGTTTGTACCTCAATTATATAGCTATTAATAAAATGAAATGAGGGAGTGGATAGTTGTAGAAAATTATGTATATACACTAAGTGGAAACTTAGCACATTTTCACAGAAGTTGGTTGCAACAAGTCTATATTAATTTGCAGTGGAGTTTACATCAGCTCAACCTAACTCATAACTAAGTGATGAAATCAATTTTTAAAATGTATTAATTGGTATTTTTTAATCAGATCTTAACCCAAAAGATACTACATTTTAAGCAGTATTTACCTTCCTGACTTGGTAAGAACCACTTCCATTCCAATTACATTTAATGTTTGCTAAAAATCTAGTCTTGCAAACAAAACATTGCTGTCTTGCTCCTCTGAAGTTTGGACAAGCTGATCCGCTTTGCTGATCCTTCCTGCTGGAAAATACACATACATTGCAAATTAGCAACTACTGGTGAATGCAACTGATTATGGAATATGGCATGTGTGCTATGCCAAAAATTACAACCTTAATTTTAACATCTTTATATTATATTTTGGATAAGCAGAGCAGCAATAGTTGTTAAGAATGGTTGATAGACGCAATCCCAGTTGTTGTTGATTCAGTACTATCATGCAATAATTTGGCACCTTGAACTTTGATATCTTTTTCCTTTTTTTCCTTTATTAGCATGCTGAAATTTGACAAACCTGTATGTGTGTTTATCTAGAAATTTATTAGATTTCCCATCTGTAAAGTCTTGGTTAACTTCAACATCAGAATCTTTGACAATGTCTGGATCTACAACCTCCACTTCATTAGCAGTAACCTCATGGGCAAAGGTAATTTCTTCTTCTTCAAAGTGCAGTGGTGTTGGATTTCCAATGGTGGATTTCTGAAACCTTCTGGATTTTTGAGTCATTTTTCTGTTTTCACTCATTGTCCTAACTGAAATCCTTTTTAAAAGCTTACTTGCTCAGGTGGAGGTTGAATTAAATGAGCATTAGATTAAATTAGAATGGAGAATATCTGCTAGATTTGTCACAGGACCAAAACACATCTGAATAGCTGACTAAACTGGTGTACAGTGTCAATATGATCAGGTGAACTTTAAATAGGATGAGGGGTTGTGATTCACAATGATAGTGCTTATATTGGTGATAATGGGAACAAAGGTTAAATCTTGAAAAAAAAATTTTTAAATAAATTTTTACTTGGTGATATTAAAATCATAGGTTAAATCTTGAGAAAAAATTGAAATATTTTTATACAGTGTTAATATTCAACACATCTCATAAGATGCTAAACATCCCTTGAAATTATGGCAGTGTCCCAATGAAAAAGAATGTGCTCTATGTCTCCATTATGCTCAGTGTTCAAAATTATAAAGGTAAAATGATCTCAGAAAAAATATATAAAAATGCGTTAGGATAGGTGGAGTTACCAAATTAATAATAGTTTTTGTGGATTACTGCTGAAAATTATTAATAGAAGTAATTAGAATTTTGTGTAATTATGACATTTTTTGGAACTAGGATTAACTCATGAAATACAATTAATCTCCAGTTCAGTTGTTTTCTTGTTGTTTGGGGTGAAGGCACTAAGACCACCAGATACCTGTCTTAGGATTATAACTTTACAAGGTTATCCCCATGGTTTAATTGTGTATGAAACCCAAGTTTCAGGTCCCTAGATCAAAGAGTTGGGAAATACATCAAGTAAACCAGCATGCATTCTCGACCTATGGCCATGATTGTCTGCTGGGAAGACACACCATGTGGAGATATATAATGCATAGGGAATATGTGATTCGACCTTATTTTTATTGAATTAATTTATTCCAACAGAAGGGAGATAGTCACACAAGGAAGGTTTTAAAGCATTTAGTAAGTTTCTCTGTTCTATTTCTCTTCCCATTATTTTTGACACATCTGAATGAAATCTAACTAACGACAAGAATATATTAAATTTGAAATTTTTATTGATTATATCATGTTAGTTTGAACACTGTGGGATAGTAATTCTTATGTTTTTCTGAAAGTATACTCATGGGGCAAAAATGAATTTAAAGTCTCGATACCAAAAATATCTAAAAACTCCATGGCTGGTCAAGAAGAAGTTCTTCCAAGCTGAAGGTCAGTGGTACAATTCCCCCTGAGAATGTATTTAACTTTTCTTTTTTCCCCTCTTTTTCCCCCTTCTTACATTTTTTCTTTTTGCACTTCCCTCCCCATTTTCCATTACTCCTTTTTCCCTATACCCCTATTATTTACACATTTTTATAAATGCTTTTGATATTATATTATCAAGAAATATTATACTACATTATACAAACCGGCATGCATGCGCAGCTACTGGCCACAACTGCTCTTTAACATCTCTCTCACAAAAAAACATCCTGTACCCCACATGATCATTAGTGATCTGTAGTTCCTCTCGACCAGAAGGAGCTCGGACACCTGTAACAATGAGACACCATATGATTAGTCAATCTCTGAGTTACTCTCTTTGGCTAAGCCCTGGCTAGGACAAAATCTGCACTGGGTTCTTTGTGACGAGAATATCAGAAAATATCATGTCTCTGTGGACAATGTAGCTGCAAATTATGAACAAGGGTGCAGAGAACAGATGGTGGATAAGGGACTTGATTTCTGCTGGAGAAAACTTGATTTCTTCACATTTGAGGAGTGCAGCAATTCACAGAAGTCACATGTGAGAAAGTTATTGTCTTAGTGTGGAAAAGTATATTAGAAAGAAAATGTTCTATATATAGAAATATATGTAAGCAGGTGAATTATCTCAATTGCACTGTTGCTTACTTTTTGTGGGATATCCTAGTAAATTATTAAAATATCATGGTAATCTTGCCCCTGCGTAATAGCTTGGAATGCTTTTCTGAAGTTCCAGTCTAAATATACACCTTACTTAGTTATACCGGTCACATGAGTATCTCAGGGGATTTACAGACTACACACTTATATTTGCAGTGACAGATCATGCAAAATTAATGTGTCCTACTATGACAAAGATCATGTGGTTTAACTTATTCTGTGAACATTCATAGGCATATTTACTAAATCAGATTGGCTAGTCTCAAGACCTACTGAAGTTCATGGTTGCTTTGTGAGAGTTCATGGTTGCTTTGTGAGAGTTCATGGAGTTAGATATTTCATTGCTAGCTAGCTATATAGCTATCTGTGTTATTGTTCTTTTTACACTTATTTATAGCTAGTAGCCCATTGTAGTTACTAGCTATAAATGTTATAACTTAGTGTATAAATAACTATTACCCAGTTTGATATATAGCTAGCTAGCTATGAAATACCTTGCTCCACACCAAAAATGGCAAGCTAGCTAGCAAGTATTACCATAACAAGATAATAATTTTCTGCAGCTATATAGCTAACTATTAAATATGTAGCTCCACACCAAAAGTGGCCAAAGCTAAAAACTATTTTGCAAATAGCTATATTTTATCATGACAAATCAGAAGTCTTTGATCCTCATTTTTTAAACCTGAATCAGAGATGGAATAAACTGAAGAGTAGTATCAATAAGATCTGAAGGTATGAATAATTATTGCACTCACCCAAGAGACAGGTCTCTTCACTTATTCTTTCTGATCTCCAACTCCACAACTCTTTTTCAGTTGCTATTTAGCTAGATGTCAATGTGCTGGTACTAATCCTGGATTTACAGGTGGAATCGGGCCTCCTGAACCCAGGAATTGTTGAAGTTTGTTGAAATAGCGTATCACCTCCATTGAGTTCTGGCTGCAGCTGTCCCCCTTGTGATGTAAATAAATAGTTATACCCCCTCTGTGAGTGTTTATCACCAGCAGCAGGATATTCACAGATGTCATCCATGGAAGGGAGACGAGGTGGAGAAGTTCAGGAGAAAGTTACAACTCACTTCCGCTGTGTGTGCCAATGCCAAATGCATGAGACAATGGATGGTGTGGTTTCTATATCAAACAAGTGACCCAAATGGTTATCTTCCTCATTCCCCCTCTTCCTGCACTGTATTTCTCTCTCTCTCTGTGTCTGCCTCACAAGTTTCTCTTGATAGTCTGCAGTTCAAGAATGACATTCCAATTAAACTGTGGGAAATAGCAAATACTCTCTTCTTTTTTGTTTGTGTGTATATATTGTTATTTTGTGATTGTGTGTGTGTGCTTGAGTGCATGAGTGCATGTGTGCGTGCATGCATGCGTGTGTGTGGATGGGGGTGGTGGGGGATGGATATGCAGGCTGAGGATTTTGATTGAGTGCTTAAACTTATCCTCTGTCACATTTTGATGAAATCTTGACATATTCAAACCAAATACCACGAATGTTAGATTGTGACTTG
Organism: Lycopodina hypogea; assembly: GCA_963969325.1. Taxonomy (NCBI): domain Eukaryota; kingdom Metazoa; phylum Porifera; class Demospongiae; order Poecilosclerida; family Cladorhizidae; genus Lycopodina; species Lycopodina hypogea. Next base: position 15,161,743 of record OZ017780.1, on the reverse strand, counting down.
TATAGTTCAGCTGTGTTGGGACCAAATAATAGTAATTACTTAATATTTTGTGGTTGGGGGGGGGGAGGGAGATTGGACCTTTGAAAGGCTGTGTATCCCCCCCCCCCCTCTTCTCTATGAAGCATAGTAAGCTGTCTTTATTCCAATACATGAAATAAAATGATTTAATTTCTGTATATATCTCAGGATAGGACTAATATTTTCAACATCAACTATGATGCAGCTAATTTGATCCTCCCCAGATCAGTTCCTTCAACTTTTCTGCACATGCCGACTTACTAATGACAAACCATCAACTTTCTCTGAACTTATTGAATTTTCATTAACAATTATAAGTAAAGGAGAGGACTAGTATGTGATAGCAGCCACAAAAAATGTTTTAATATAAAAAATCTGTAAATAATCTGTAAAAATTATATAATAAGGTGCACTTGTCTTCATTTCCATGCACTTCTACTTTATACCATTTCCTCTGTATTTGTGACAATGACCATGCAAGATTCTGACACTATACATTTGTTGAAATTTGACAACACTCTCCTGTACTAGTCTCTGTCCCAGACACCTTCATTCATAGCACTGGATGTATAAGTAAGCTGTCAGGAGTGTGCAAAGCTTGCTGAAACAGACTTGGTTCTTTACCATATATAAATTTCTAGAAAATTATTCAAACTTTATTCCAGTGGTTGGAAGAATACCTGCATTATTCTTAGTGACTATACAGCTAAATCTATGTTCCTTCCCGAGGAAGCTTAGGCATGATGCAAAAAAGAACTGAAGTCTAGCTGGACCGGAGTGGTGTCTGCATAAAAAATAATGAGTGAAAACATCTTTTCAAAACCAAGAGATTGCACATGTGTGGTCAGACGTGTGAATGCCTTTGAATCGGTATATGTTGTCTGAGGTGTTCATAAATGTCTATAAAATCGACCAATAGATAAAATGAAGGTCAAATGAGACACATCAACCATTGCACCGAATACTATTCCACGCAGGTCTATTCACTATATCAGTCAAGTATTTCCTTTCTTGTGCTATATTGGTGGGTGGGTGAGTGGGTTTTTCTTCTTATTTTTCTTTCCGCCTATTAGTTAATTTCTTGCTAAGCATGAACTGAACTGAAGAGTTTGTATTGAGGAACTGATGATAATATCTTTTCTTTCTACCAAATAATTTTTTTCTCTTGGCATAGTTGTGTATACAAATTTATATATTATTGTGTGTGTGCATGCGTATATGCTTGCATGTGTGTAGATTTACAACTTTTAGGTCTTATACTGCAAAATTACACACCTTTTCTTGTAATCACAGGGTTTCCATACAGTAAAAGCACTTAATTGTAGCCACTTAATTGTAACAAAGAGTAAAAAAAAATTAGTTAAAAATCTATTCTTGAGAAAAATGTATTGATGTATGCTGCCCGCCCCCCCTTTCCCCGCCTTTCAAAGTGTTTCCAGACCTGTGTGCCACAGGTACAAATAAGTTCATGTGCATGCCCCACCCCCATTTTTCCTCCTTCCTTATCTTCTTTCCTGCTAGTTTTTCTTCCTTCTTTTCTTCCCCCCCTTTTTTCCCTTAGTTTTCAAGTTTAAAAGCTATTTTCCACTTTTTAAATATTTCTGTCCCAAATTATTTCCCTGAAAGTGGCGCCCCTGATAGTTCTGATCAATTAAGTGGGAAATTCTGGGTTAGAATTTAGGTCTGGGCTTTTTTGCCTTCCCACAATCCTTTCTTCTTTCACACTATACCCTCTTTTTCCTTCCTTTCTTTCTTCTCCCCTCTCCCTCCCCTACTTTTCCTTTCCATATTTTTCCTTGCCCCCCTCCCTTGTCTGAGCCCTTGGGTATGCAGCTTTTCTCCCCTTTGGTAGTATAACTGTTGGCAATTGAATAAGATGAACAAAGCCACATTTTTACTTCATTCATGGTTACACTGCCTATTGTCAATTAGTCCAGATTGTAACATTGCCTGTATAAAAACTTATGATTCAGAGAGGGACCATAGAGGGAATATTGTTAAAAGTAGATGTGTTCCATCTCGATTTAAAGAAGACAGAGATGCATGAGAGGACCTTAAGATACGCAATAAATAACAGAGAGAGAGGGAGAGAGAGAGGATCCATGAAGCTCTTTTACAGGCTCAGCAAAATATCTGAGGCATGTTGATTGATCTATCTATATATATATATTAGAAGACCTATGTAACTGTGTAACTGATTATGTAACTATGTTCGTCCATTTCTCAAAATCCCTCTGTTAGATTTTGACCAAACTTTTAGGGATGGAGGATACCCACCCTGAGATGGTTTTAAGCCAGATGGCATGTCAGGGAAAATAGAGAATTTTCTGTCTGTCTGTCTGTCTGTCTGTCTGTCTGTCTGTCTGTCTGTCTGTCTGTCTGTCTGTCTGTCTGTCTGTCTGTCTGTCTGTCTGTCTGTCTGTCTGTCTGCCTGCCTGCCTGCCTGCCTGCCTGCCTGCCTGCCTGCCTGCCTGCCTGTCTGTCTGTCTGTCTGTCTGTCTGTCTGTCTGTCTGTCTGTCTGTCTGTACCATCATTCCGGCCAAATCAGTAGGTGGATTTCTCTGAAACTTGGCATGATAATAGGTTTTGATCCAACTTAAAACACAGGCAAAAAATTTCGCAAAATGGTTAATATGGTAATGAGAAAAAGCCAAAAATGTTATTTTTGCCACTTCTCTCTTAATAATACATCTTTTCCACCATCCTGAGATGGTTTTATGCCAGGTGCATGTCTGAGAAAATACAGAATTTGTCTGTCTGTCTGTCAGTCTGTCAGTATGTTTGTACCATCATTCTGGCCAAACGGGTAGGTGGATTTCTCTTAAACTCAGCATGATGATAGGTTTTGACCCAATTTAAAACATGGGTTAAAAATTTCGCAAAATGGGTACCATAGTAATGAGAAAAAGTCAAAAATGGTATTTTGGCCATTTCTCTCTTAATAATACATCTTCTCCACCATCACCTTTCTTACTGGCAAGACATGATCAACTACTGGATTTTAGCCTATATTGGCCATGCAACAATGGATATACGTTGCTAGTTTGATATAAAATACACTGAAGCGAATGTATACACAGCTTTATGCTACTCAAGTGGATGTCAATTAAACTTATTTGATCTTTTGTAGGATATTTTTTATGCCTTTAAAAAAATACTAATTTCAATACAACCTCAACAACCTGATAAAAGTCTGCAGGAAGGGATAAATATGGTTATGATGGTGTGGCTTCACATGAACTCATTCCAACTAAAGAGGCAGGTTTCAGCAGATGCCACAGAAGCACAGCATCAATAGGTGATTATTGAACACCTCAAAGTGTAAGATCAAAAAGTTTGTCAATGAAGTTCTGTGCACACCTTTAGCATGAGGTGATTAGATATAAGATGTAAAGACCATTGTCTACCTGAATGACATATCCTATAGACATAGCTGGGTTTTCTTTCTGGTTTGCTTAATCATTCTTCTTCTTTTTCATTCATTTCTTCCTTCCTTCCTTTTCCCTCCTTTATTCATGTTCAATTCTGTAGTCAAGCAGACAACAATTCCAGCTGCTCTCAAAAAGCAGGTACATACCAAAGCCTTGTGGTAGATGTTGATAGATTTTTAAAGTCAGGATATGTTATGGTCTCAATGCATATGTGTGCACAACACATACAATGTACCACCTCATAATTCAACCCTATGGTCTTTTAACAAGAAATATAAAAGATATACAAAATTTTAATCTTACAAAACATTTAAAATCATCTCAAATTTATGATCAATAAAGTTAATCAAAAATAAATCAAAAAAATACTTGAAGCAAAAGTCTTTCTTCATAGTTGAAATAATATAAATTGGAATGTTCTGGTGTTTTCCTCTTGTACACATATGGAAAGTAGAACTATTGAGAGTTTGTCTAGACTGAGGTTTTCCCAACTCAAAAAGAATGTCTCCAAATCTGAAATGGATAAGAACATGTTTTAGTCATCACACAATTATTCTTATCTAAATTTAATATACCTATATGTGATTGAGCTTATTATGTTTGTATATTTGTCTGACAACTCCCACAGTTCTCAAACAATCATGATCAAATATTCTGGGCAAACTATGACTACACTGGAATGAAACCTAACAGGATTAAAATTTTGAAATTCTAAGCACAAGTGTGATTATAGTTAAGAATAATGTTTGTACTTTTGATACTGTTTCAAACCATGTGTCATTCCAATGCATCCTTTTAATAAGCTATTATCGATATTATTATTATTTTTTTAAAAAATACAACAAACTTGTCCCTTTGGATCGCCCTCTACCCTACATCCATCTCCATCTTCCATTTTATCCTTTTTTTTTTAAATCTCCAGCTACCACCAGATCAGATCTTATTACATTTCATTTCTCTATCTTCCCTAACCTGGAAAAGAAGGGTGTGAAAGTTGAAAAAGGAGAGTAAAAGATGCTTGTGATATATGTTTCATCGCTCAGCATAGAAAATTATGTTTTACTAGAAGTATCAGGTTCAGTTGATCCCAGGAAGGATATCAGAGAATTATCTTCATTTTTCATAGAATTTACTCAGGTTAATATTGCTTTACAGGGAAAACACAAATTACTAGTAAATGAACAATGGGTGCTGCAGAAACATCTGGATGAAGAGTTTCGCAACAAACATTCATAATTGTCAGAAAAGAAGAATTAGGAGAAATTGAAGGATCTTATTTTTTCAATAGGACAAGGGTGAAGTGACCTTACTCTAACTTATGATTCACCTATCACCTATATAGCTAGATCATATATAAAGGTTATGTCTGGATTCAGTATAAGGGATTCAACTCTGCCAAAATATGATCCCTGGTATATCCAAGAAGCGACATGCTCTTAAGTTTGAGCAACCAAGTCACTGTACAGTTTCCTAGTGTTGAAACAATTCTGGCAGAACCTTGGCGATATACTATACTACACTACCGAAATATTACAGTGGTAGCAAGGAAAGGAAAACATGGAACATCGCACAGTTACTGAAAAGTTGATGCACAGACATCTATCTTTAATTCCATGATAATTATAAATATTTGTGACCAATATAGTGAATGGTTACAATGGTATGTTACCAAAGTGGTTGGAGGTGCAAATATCACAAAAACGGTGTGGTCTTTGGTAAAGCTTCAGTCCACACAAGTTCGTCTGTGAAGATGGTTAGTGCAGATATTTACAATTACTATTTTATATATCAAGCAAGTAAATTCGTTATGCCTGTGCTGAAAAGTAACAGTTGTGATAGTTTGTCTTAATTTATGATGAAGATGGTATTTTACGATGCCTTGACACTTCCTTGGCAATGCAATCAATAATTTGCTAATTAAAAAAAAATTTTCCTTTCATCTAGATGCTGTTGCTCTTGCTGAATCAGGGTTGAAAAATGTATCTGCAATAACAAAATTATGCAATAAAAAGAAATTCTAATTATTAACTTGGAAGTGTGTCTGCACTCAGTTATATATTTATCATATTATTTTATTTCTCTGCACAGAATATGTGGACAGAACAGTTCATTTAATACTAAATCTAACACCACCACTCCTATTTTCTCTATGACATGAGTTCCTACAACCTTTTTACAATGCAGACCAACAAATAATCACAGGTGGTCAAACTATCTCTGAACTCAGTGACCTTTCATCAACTATGCTAAGCTAGTAAGGATAGATTTTACTCTTTATCAGTACAGGAATGTGAATAGCAGTCAATTTATGTATCATAGCAAATGAATACCTATGCTATATATTTGTCTGTAATTCTTAGATATTTCAAATGCCTTATGAATTGTCACACAGGATTATGGCACCCCAAAACCAGTTAGTAAGATTTTACATAATTGTCCGCAACATGTATTCTGTACAAAACTATGCATAGATTAAGTTATTGAGTGTGTGGCTACAAATATATCTACTTACCTAGGTCTTGCTCAGATGAATATATTGATAATGAGTGACCCTCACCCTAGCTTCTACTGAATATCCAGAATGCATTGGACTAAAGGCTTCATGATATCTCTCTCCATAAAATGCTTACTTTTTCTCTTTGTCTTTTGAATGGAAACTAAAGCAAAAGGGAAGGGGGTGGAATTCAAGTTAGGAAATGGAAGCAAAGAGGATAAATATATATAACAATGTTAAGAAAGAGAATTTAAACACTAGATATTGAAATAATACCCACTCATTAATAAGATAACATATACTTGAAATTAATGCATACAAGAGTTTCATCTATTGCAATAACTATAGCTGAAAACTTACAGTGCCCACTGAACATTCTATCTTTGAAGGTCACCCACATCCTTCCATAGCCAAGGAAAATTTCTGGCATATCTGGGGAAATTAGGCATCAGTAAAATCAAAAAGCATAACACCTACCAGGATAAAGGCTGCAAAGGGAGGCATCTTCCAGTTAGCAGAATAGGGTGGAGTATCTCTTAAAATATATCTCTTGAAAGGACACCAAATCAGCACTTGATTCAGCCTGCAGAATGCAGGGATACAACAAATTCAGCATGCTTCAGAAATGATCTGCTTTCTTGTACATGGGTGATGCGGAATAAACATTAAAACCAAAAAATAAATAATAACTTAATCACATGTCAGAAATTAATTCAAACCACTTATAAAATGTATGTAACTACCTACTTACATGTAGCAACATGTATATATGTATAGAAAAACTACAGCAGCTTTCAGGAGAAAAAAAAACATACATGTCCTGTAGGTTGTTTGTTCCCACATGCTTCTCCACTCTACCCCTTATCCTGAAGTTTTTTTTTCGTGGTATTGGACCAACTGGTGGTACTGCAGGAGTGTGCTCAGCATCTCCAGTTAGAGTGAAAAAAGCAGTATATCTTGCAAGATGAACAGAATAACCCAAGACATCATCTTCTTACAGACTTCACTTCACTTTAACTTATGAAAAAAATGAGTTGATTGGAAATTCACTTGGCCTCTTTTATAGAAGTCTTAAGTTGAGGTTTCATGTACAAATATTTAGACTGTAAAAAGAAGTAATGAAGTTTTAATTAGTCTCCGCTAAAACCATTTTTTAAAAATATTGATAGTGGTCACCCTGATTGCTTTCCCACCATGCACTGGTGAATAGGTGCAGATCAGATAATCCAGGTGCTGACTAGGTCAGGTAAAGTGCAGACACATCAAATATCCACAGTTGTGACTGAGTGAATACTAAATAATCATGATAAGATCTCAACTCTATCTTATTAATGTTCCAAGGGAGAAAAGAAGCAGTAAACTAAAGTTTATTGATGAGCAGTAAAAAAAAAAAAAAATATTATCATTTTATACCTTCACACTCTGACTTAGTTGTGTTGACTTGTAGAATAGTTACAAAAAATGTATATGTATATAGTCTAGGAATTTGTGTGTTAGCATAATTGGTGTTCAGAATAAACCCCCCAAAACAGCTAAATAGATTTTGATGAAACTTTGATTCAAAGGAGAACAAGAGCTCTCCACAATAAGACCTGTGGAAATAATTACTGTAATCTATTAAATCTTGTGTGTGTGTGTGTGTGTGTGTGTGTGTGTGTGTGTGTGCGTGCGCGTGCGTGCGTGCGTGCATGCGTGCATGCATGCGTGCGTGCGTGCGTGCATGCGTGCGTGCATGTGTGCATGTGTGTGTGCATGCATGTGAAAGCATAGCAATTATCTGTTAAGTATTTCACTATAATGCTTAATGAAACAACTGATCAAAGGAATACAGAACAGATGACCTTTTGTTGACGTTATGTGGACAACAACCTCAAAGTTTATGAAGAATATATTGGTATATGTATAGCCTTGATTCTAAATAAGTTGACTCCATATTTGTTGCCATAAAAGATATTTTATTGAGTTTGATTTTAGCAATTGAAAAATGCAGGGGACAATCCTATGATGGTAACTGCTGTATGCCATAAAGGTCTGGTATAGCTGTCAAAAAATGGGAGCATTGTGCACATAGAAAACACACATTGTTTTGGTAATTCCTTGAACCTGGCAGCTGAAGACACCACCAGGCACATAAACATCATGATAAATACACTAGACGCTACCAATGAGAAAACCGAACTCATAAAAAATCTCTTAAAAGAGTAATAATCTTAATAAGTTCAAGGATCACATTAGAGCAGGATCTCCGGGTATCCATACCTTTAGCATTACTCTTAGACAGGTGGATAGTTCTAAGAAGTTTGGCTTCCATTTCAAAAATTGATTCAGTGCTACAGTTGACATGGGACAAGGCCAAGGATGCCACAAGGGACACTAAAATGAAAGCTCTATTAAGGGTGTTGTCTTGCTTCACGAATGAAATCCTTTTCAAAATACTTTTCCATTTTTTGACATTTGTTTTGAGCACTTCAAAAAAAAAATATGCATCTGCACTAGCAGAAAACTAGCATTGGTGGTTTTTACATAGGTCTAGTGCAGTAACAGACTTGTCTAGTTTGCTTATGTAACATGCAGGGATTATTGATGCCAATCTCATTAATCAAACCAAAATGATACAATTAATAAACATGCCAATTTTCATTGAACTTGGTCATTAGTTAGTGTTCCAAGTCATCAAACCACACCCATAGCCACCCGATCTGAACAAAAATTTCATGACGATGTGCAGTGAGGTGCCCTAATCAATCCCTAAAGTTTCTTAAATATCCCTTTAGAGGTTTGAAAGGAGTTAAAGTCTGCATGTACAGACAGACAGATGGACAAATACATAGTGAATTATAGTAAGATGTGGAGGTCACACAGCCCAAATAACTATTCAACCTCTTATATTTGAAAGATCTGATCACGATTGTAACTTCATCTGGAAGTGCATTGAACAGTGATCATCGGATATCAATATATTATTTCCAATGCTTGAATATTATAAAAGAATTTCAAGAAGATTTGAGGTAAGTCAAGCTACCATCTGGGTATCCTGACACTGTTCAAGGTCTGTATAGAAGGAAATACCATTAGGTGTTGGATTATATTGTAAAAGCAATTAAAGAGAAATTTTATTAGAGAATGTAACAAATGCTCAATAAGCTGACAATTTTTTTTTTTGATAAATAAGATTTTGTGATAAAGTCATCACAGAAGTGTAGAGATTTTATTGTGGTAACTTTGTTATAAAACAACAAAATTAACTTTGACCCACAAAAAACTGGGAGGGGAGAGGGGTTTAGCCTCTAAAGTCATCCCTTGTCTACAGTAGGACAGTAGGCATTGATATGGCACTTTTCTGCTGGATTGTAATAAAAATCTGTACTCTGTGCTCTGCTTGCAGGAAGGAAATTGAATTATTAATACCACAACCATTAGTTTGACTTAAAAAGAGACATAGCCAGATGACTAGTTTGATACACAAAAGACCACCTCCCATAAAATGTTCCCTGAAAATACCAAGGCTCTTGAAAATAGAATCTCCATTATTCTCTAAGTTCCATGAATATAACATAACCCTATTAGAATGGTTATTAGAAGTAATAATAATATTAATAATAATAACATAGATGAACGGACTGATAGGGTTTTGGTGATCCAAATGTAATGATTTTAATCAGATTAAATGACAAAGTTGTGTTCTAATGTTCTGGTGGGACACAACCCTCAGAGCAAGCCAGGGCTATATCTGCATCTTTGATGGGGTTGATGCCTAGAGGATCTGCTCCCCCTAATACAAAGCACAGCAGATCTGAGGATGGCAAAGGATATTTTGCATCTGAGCCAGCCCATAAGTGTGCAATAGTCCACACTGTGCTTGGAGGCAAGCTTGTCAGCTAGATGTTTATAAAATGTCTGTGTTTTTCTCCCCAAGCCACTTGTTGTTGAGAACACTAGTGGGGTGAATACACCATGCTCAATGTCAGGGATTCGCTGACCATATGTTCTCATTTTCTCGTCTTCATGCCTCTTACATACGGTTAGAAGTCTTCCTTGAATGGTTGCTAGGAGCATTGGGGTGAAACACCCTGACATAAAAAAATGCATCCTGGCAGTTGTTCCAGAAGCCTCTCTCATGTATATCCAAATGTTCACCATCATCAGTGATGGTAGAAACAATTCGCATACCCTTACCTGAGAGTGGTTGTAGGTGGAGTTCTGTTGCTACATTTGAGCACATCTCAGTCAAGAGTGATGCTGTTATGTCTCTGATCTGATTGTGATGAATAGTGGGGAAGACCCCATGTGACAAACCATGGCATGGTTTGGGGAGAATGCATTGCCACAGTTACAGAGCCCAAATGTATTGGGTAGGGTCTAGCCATAGCGCAGGTGCAGGCATAGTGCATCCCTAAAGTCCACCTTAGGTGAGAGGAACTCTTGGTCATCCAGAGGTAGCACACAGAGCCAAGATGGTGACCCACGTTCTTTGGCTAAAATCCACATACCCTTTTAACTGCACAACTAACTGGTGATATATTGCATTCCCTTGGTCTTCACTGTGTTTGGGATTGGAATATCTTATCTCTTTTTGATAGTGAACACATCAATGGCATCATACTGAATGATATCCTGGGAGGTTTTATGTGCCACCAAGGGGGCAGTTAACTCCTCTGATGCTTGGGAGCTGTGTCTTGAAGTAGTAGCTAGATTAATAATTCCCAAAGCACCAAGTCTCACCGGAAGGGAAGAGATATAAGGTCTCTCATCAATTTAGAAGATGGTGGACAGCGGGTCAAATAGGGGATGAATATCTGGTGTATAGTATCTTCCAATGGTTGGAGGAGATCACAAATATCTGGAATAGGTTTAGATAGATAAGTCCAGTGACTGGAGAGGCCATGGACAAACGCAGCATAAGCAGTATGTGGCTGAGAAGTGGCTATGTAAGCCAGTTGGACAACTTCTTGAATCCATAACTGAACCTTGGCTGAGATATACTGCTCAGTGTATGTTTTGGACCCAATAGCCCAAGGTGACACTTTCCTTCAACAGTGATGCTGATGTTGGTGCCAGTAAATACTTGCAGTGCAGCCGTGTGATGTTCCTTCTTCACAATCAGGTGCGTTTTGGTAAAATTTGGATTATAACCAAAACCATGATCACGGACTACCAGACTGTCCCACCATTTTCTCAGTTCACTACATGTGGCAGCTCCAGTAGCATTGTTTGCATACCACACCTGAGTGACGGTGGGACAGTCTGCTTGTAGAGCATCAATCAATGGTTTCATCGCAAGGACATACATTGCCATGGCCAAGGGGTCACCCTGAGTTGTACCCTCTGACAAAGGAATCTCACCACTGCCTTGAAATATATATCTAACAGGAGCTGTGTAGGTATTTGATTAAATTTGAGAGAGGGACGGACAGATGACGCTTATGATGTGAAGTGCTACTTGCCTATTGATAGAATTAAAGGCATTATTGGCATCAACTTAGAGAACAGCTTCCTAGTGTGTGTCAGCAAAGGTCTGGCACATCCCGTGAATGGCTGCTTTGCAGCCATTTTCCTGGCTTGCACACATCCGAAAGGGTCCAACAGCATCCATAATATTGACTTTCAGTATGCAAAGTATGGCTTTTGCAATTATTCTCCAATGAACCTCATCAACTCCTATTGGCCTGACACCCAGATGTTTGTCGAGTGGGATGAGCCTTCAAGAGACAAAGGCGCTCAGATGTTTAGGGTCAACATTTGTTGTGCATAGTCATTGCCCAGTGGCAGCCAAGGCAGAGCAGAGATCTTTGAAGGCAGATTTGAACGAACTGCATAGTCTTCATCAGGCAAAAGCATCTAATCCTGACAAACCTGCTGATCCATTTGTTTTAAGTGCAGCCTTGAGATGGCATCTGCATTCAAATCCTTGAAAATGATAGAATTAGCTGGAGTCGGAGCAATCTGATAATAATCTGGCAAAGAAGGTTTACCTGAAGGGTGTTTCTCTATCAAGATTTTCCAGAGTTGTATGTTGATTTAGTCCACAATTATAGTCAGGAACGAGATTGTCAAAGCCAAGTACCCCATCACATTAATCTGATGACAACCATCTCAGGGAGTTCTTCACTTTTCCTTTAGACATTAACATATGAAAGGTTTTAGCAATGGTGGACTTGTTGCGAACTCTATTAGACTTGGTAGCTGGTTCTGTATGCAATGCCCCTCGACAATAATGCTTGAAGGTCACCTTCTTTCCATAGGGCAAGTCATCTATTCATATAATTTATATGGTCCTTAGTTTTACTTGTCCTGATAGGTTTCTGAAGGGTCAGGATTTTTAATAAGGTCACTGACTTCAAACATATACTCTCCATGCTGGATTCATTTGCAAAGCTTGCAATAATAGGGCCAACTCTTGTACAAAAGAGGCACCTGTTGCACCAGATGGTACAAGGAACAAATTATGCCTCCAGTGGATAGCTTCATCATATGCAGAGGTGATCATGTCAAATATCTCTCTGCCACTAAAGGAACCCCAAGTGATATTTAGGTCCATATTGTTAGCAACAGGAGAGGAGATGGGAGTAGTTGAATTGATAATAGAGTAAGGTCGAGTTGAAGGAAGAACAGTATCCCATTGGAATATTAGTGATTGCACATGGTACAGTGGTGGTCATTGATGAGGAACTACCAAGATCAATGGATCATGTGGCAGCTGAGGAATTGGTAGAAGATATTGATGATGCTGAAGCATGCGTAACAACACATAATGCTAATATAATAGCCCTGTCACCATTTTCATCACACCTGAATATAACAATGGCCTTTAAAAAAAATCAAAAAAATCATTGTTATAATTTTTTGTTATTGTCAGATAGCAGCGTGACTCACTATAGTGTCTAGAGTTCAGTGTGTGTTCAGCTCAGTGTCTTTGGCTGCTACCATGTTGTGGCAACACATTGTCACCAGAAACCTTGCAATTGTGGTCCCAGCGCAAATAAAAGAACTTTGCTTGGAATGCTGACCAATTTGCAAGTAGAAGTGAAGAGAATGTATTTTTTACTCCTGGCAGTAGCCATTGCTGTTGTGCATAGTGGTGGAGCCCTCAGTGTGGACTGTGCTGCAGTTAGCTGTCTTCTACCAACCTGTGCTGAGGGGGAGATTTCAGTGGTACCTGAAGGAGAATGCTGTCCTATCTGTGTTCCAGACACCAGTGAATGTAAGATAAGGGGACAAGAGTTTTCAAACTGTGCATCACCTTGTCCAAGGACATGTGAATCACCTCACCCCATCTGCAGTGCAGTGTGTGTGAAAGGGTGCAAGTGTCCTACTGGGCAAGTAGTGGACACCATTAACAAGAGATGTGTTAGACCTGAAAAATGTCCACCTAGAGGTGAGTCTCATCACAGCATTCAATGTAGTACTGTTGTTGTTGTTTTTATAATAATAATAATAATAATAATAATAATAATAATAATAATAATAATATTTATTATTATTATTATTAATGCTGTTAACTTTTCTTATTGTTTTAATCAGTAGAGGAACTGTCCACCCCTCCACCTTGTCCTCCCACCTGTTCTAAGGACTTCTGCATTAAGAATCGCTTGGCACTGTGTTCCAAGTAAGAGATATGTTCATTTATTGGACTATTAAAGTGAAATTATATCAGGAGGTGGAGGGGAGGGGAGGGGGAATGTGTATGAGTGCAAGTGCATATAAAATTAATACAAAGAAGCTTTAGAATTTGACAAATGCAGACATAACATGGATAATGGCTATCTGTACAATTGCAATTTCTCATCTTTCTTTATTTTTGTCCTATTCTAGTCCAGGGCCCCGGGAGATTCCCGGCTGCACTGGCAGGTGTCAGCTCACCTATTGTAAGGCCTGCTACTTCAGCCCCGATGCCATCCCCCCTGCGCCCCACTGTAGCAGATGCAGGCTCAACGACTACAGATCAGACTCTTGGTGTTTTAGATGGTGGGCCTCCTGCGTCAACCAAGCCCACTTGAGGTGGTATGGAAAGGTCAGTTGTAGTTTACCCTGCCCTTAGTGTTACTAGGTAAATAGTGCATATACCTTAATTGTGTGTCAATAACATTTGATGATAATGAATTGGAGGCTCATGGGATGAGCTGGATGTAATGACTAGCCGATGTGTTTGTTTTTATGTCACTCACATATTTCTCTAGTATAAATGGTGGCTAGAATAAGCTGGATACCTTAATTGTGATAGTTTTGTCTGCAGACCATAACAACAGTGCTCTATGTGGAACAGTGAGGATGTAGACTTGAACAGTTGCTGACATATCAATGTCTGTCTGTACCAGTAGGTAACAACCAGGAAATAGACTTGAAAAAGGTATTCATTGAAAAAAAGGGCCTTGAATACTCAAATAAGGACATTTCTATGTAAAAAAATATATATATAAATAAAAAAATAAATAAAAATCAAGTATTGTAAATCAAAGCTGCTATGATAGTGTTTTGTGAAGTACTTGCATTATTGTAGTCTATTGAATATACAGTAGCTTTGCTTAAAAGTTTCTTTTAGGTGATAAGGTCAAAGCAAGCGAATTTTTATTTCATTTGCATACCACAAGTGCACATATACAACGCAGTACTTGGTTCTATTTCTGTACATTACCTTTCAGATAACACTGAACACTCCTCCATCAGTTTCTTAATTAGGTAATGATTCAGCCATTCTACTTGTAGAGAGGAAATCTGGTTGTGTCATTTATGGTCGTCATATTCTCATTTCTTTGCTAGTATTTGCATTGCTCATTAGTCCCTGAAGGTTTATCTTCTCATGTGGCCACAGCAGGTGACAGTGAAGATGATGTCAGAACGTAGTCCTTAAATTATTCTTCCAGGTCATAAATTACAGTTCCAAGTATAACAGTTGAAAACCTCTTCACTAAAGAAACATTGGAAGTGTAGCAGTAAATTTATCTTCATTTTGTGGTCAGCACATGCATCATCAGTGAAGTCAATTTTTTTTTGCAAAATAGTAGATGCTACAAAACTCAGTCCCCTCACTGCTCTAATACAATCAGCATTGCCAACACTACACTTAGTAATGGAGTCTCTCTTTCACTTGCTGACATACCAAAAGAATTCCATTCTAGATTGTATTTGCATTCTCTCTTAACCTTTACAGATGGTCCAGGTCCATGATCAAAGCAAGACTCAGCCATAGCCTTTTCTTTTAGTATTTCCAGAACTAGCAGCATCTAATAATTGCTCTAACAATACCTCTCCCCTTCTTCATGAAAATAGGTGGGAGTACTTC
Source organism: Lycopodina hypogea (assembly GCA_963969325.1). Taxonomy (NCBI): domain Eukaryota; kingdom Metazoa; phylum Porifera; class Demospongiae; order Poecilosclerida; family Cladorhizidae; genus Lycopodina; species Lycopodina hypogea. The sequence continues at coordinate 15,146,519 of OZ017780.1, read as the reverse complement.
AGCATACATATGCATGTGTGTATATTGGAGACTATATGCACTCGCAGGGTTGGAGGAATGCTGACAGCTGTTGTTTGTGTTTGTATGTGAAGTATGTGGTGTGCTGGAGTAGCTGGTAGAGGTCATCATTAGTGGCAATGCCCACAACCGAGTGAACAACAGCTCAATATTCTGATCCTCATACTTTTGTGAAATGTTACCTGCAAATGTTACCTGCAAATGTTGTTGTTAAAGTACACTGCATTGTGAGGGACAGTCATTGTACAGATCAGTCTCATCATAATAATTTACAAACTAAATCTTTCCACTTCATTTATCATGTAGTTATGTCACAAACCGTGTGACCATATACATCATTATAACCTAGTGTTTCTGACATAAATAAGTAGCTGTTTACCACATAATTAGAAGTTATATACCAAAGGGAGGGATCATGGTCAAACAAATGCAAAAGATATTCCATATTTAGATTAAAAAAGTCAAAATAGTTTTAAAAAAATAACAAACAAACAAACCCTGAAAAGGGTGTTTTAAGTAAACCCCCCCCCCCCCCCCCCCCCTAGATTTTAGGTGAAAACTAAAAATTCTAACTCTAATCATCACACAATCCTGATTTAACGTGATGAGGTTATTGATATCTGTTATTATTTTGTCAATCTTTCCAATGCAGCCCAAGAACACAGACCCAGAGAACTTCAGATGTTATTCCCCTTCCTGCCCCCTGAAAGGTTAGCAGGCAACACTGAGGGAGCAACTCAGAGATGTGGAGTTACTAACTCATTGGCAACTTAATAACTATACATTCTTTAGACAGGCAGCTGATCTCAACAAAACATTTTGATGTCAATCTTAGTTATTGTTGTTGTTGATGCTAAAATGATCAAAATACTCCATTGAAGTAACTTTTGAGTATTTTGACAAGGAGGGGTCAACAGTGTGGAAGGGAGGGGTCAACAGTGTGGAAGGGAGGGGTCAACAGTGTGGAAGGGTGGGGTCAACAGCAAGTCAGACCAACAATGTGGGTGATAAAAAAGTATGCCCATGGATGTAGGAGTTGAGGTGGAAATTTTGTTGATGAATGAATGGGTGAGGTGATGTTTAGATTTGGCTGAGTCTGATAACAGATGTACTTGTTTGGGAGTCAACACTGTCTTTGTTTCAGTTGCACCTACCCCCCCCCCCCCCCCCCCCACAAACACCTCAGAAACAGATAATTGAAAATGTGTGACTCCAGTCATTTCCTTCATTCCAAAATGAGTCATGGGACAGTTGGTATACATGCAGAAGTAAATCACCAAAATAAGTAAAGGAGACAGAAACTTACTATTATACATGTAGATGTCTATGGGTGTTATATCTACTTATACTTATCATTGTGCTTGCATGCATGACTATGTGTGCCATTACACATACAAGCATACATGTCACACATACATACATGCTCAGTGGAATAAGGTGAAATATATTGGAGGAGGGGGACAGAATCATTTAACCCCCCCCCCCCCCCTCCCTCACAAAAAAAACAACTGAACATAATTTCTAACTTTTACAACTTCACAACTGAGGATCTATCATTATCCATACCGTTTGTCTGTCTGTCTGTCGGTAATAACTGGTCAGTATTCTGCACATGTAGCAGTTGTAGGAACAATACATTGACTTCTGATATAGAATGTAATAGAATTAACTCAATATAGTGTTATATGTGAATAGCATTGGACTTGTACAATCTCATACACATTGTACAAGGTAGGACATGGTACATACATCTCTAACATATATGATGTCACAGCTCTGTGAGTGAGTGTTTTACAGGTCATGTGATCATGAGGTTCTGTGCAGAAGCTGTACGGCTTTCACAGAATTGCCTACATCAGTGCGTGCGTGCGTGAAGGAAGAGATTAAAATGGAGGATACACTCACCATATTGTGCCACATTAACAGAATAAAGTGCAAGTTCCTACACAAGGCCAGCTGAAACATTATTGACCATAAAATGGGTACAGGGTCACTAGAAACAGTTGCTGCTGGTTGCATGTCATACTCAGCCCCCCCCCCCCCCCCTCCCCCACATATGCAAAAGAAGTAAACAACAAACAGAAAAAAGATGATGCAGCTAACTGAAGGGGAAAACTGTAGAAAGAATCAATTTAATATAATTCACAATTTGTCTGTCTATCTGTCTGTCTGTCTGTCTGTGTATCTGTTATCTTTATGCGTGGACTCTAACTCCTCCCAAATGGCTGGAGGGATCTTCACGAAACTTTCAGGGATTGATTAGGGCACCTTACTACATGTCCTCACAAAAGATTCATTCAGATCAGGTGGCTATGGGTGTGGTTTGGTCAATGGGTGTGATTTAGTGATAACACAACTTATCACAGATACTTGGCATGTTTAGTAATTGTATCATGTTTGATTGATGAGATTAGTGTCAATAATCCATACATGTTACATAAAGCAAACTAAACAGGTTTGTTACTGCAGGTGGCACACTTAAACCCTGCATATAGGGCAGATTTCCTGCTAGTCACTATAAAAGTAGATCATGGTAAAGGGTTGATGCGTGCAGCCTGAGGCAAAGATACTTGTATGGAGATGGAGAATGTTTTATTCGTCTTGCTCCATGCAGACCACAATCAAGATGAGCATTACCAACTTAGGTCATATCCGCAAATCACTTTCTGATTCCATGCCTCATTGATTGGTGCACATAGTTGAATTGGTAAAGGATCATCTGACATGTGGTCTACATAATAGTCCCTTACTGGTTTGATACTTCAATTATTCAAATAAGTTTTTTTTTCTCATAAAAGCCAACATTGCACAATTTAAAGGTTCTACATTACCCTTATATCATTGTCCTGATTATTTGTTTTTCAATTTCAAAATATTTGTGTATGGGTAAGGGGGGGGGGGGGGGCTAGGCAGGGGGTGAATCAATCATGCTCCGATTTCCTTTTTAGCCTAAATTCTGGGGTTTCCACACTCGGTGCCTATCATTCTTTCTCAATTACTCTGAGGAGTGTGGATAGACAGGGCTACTGTACAAGGACATGCCATTATCACAGGTAGTATGTATGTGAGTTTGTGTGAGTTGTGTGTGTGTGTGTGTGTGTGTGTGTGTGTGTGTGTGTGTGTGTGTGTGTGTGTGTATGTGAGTTTGTGTGTGTGTGTGAGTTTGTGTGTGTGTGTGTGAGTTTGTGTGTGTGTGTGTGTGTGTGTGTGTGTGTGTGTGTGTGTGTGTGTGTGTGTGTGTGTGTGTGTGTGTGTGTGTGTGTGTGTGTGTGTGTGTGTGTGTGTGTGTGTGTGTGTGTGCCTTTTACCTTTAGCAAGTTCTATATAGGCAGCCAGCAACACCAGTTCTGGAGGAGTCTTACCAAACAACACAGTGGCCTGCACACAACACACACACACACACACACACACACACACACACACACACACACACACACACACACACACACACACACACACACACACACACACAGTCACAAAATAACAAGATATACACACACACAAAAAAGAAGAGAGTATTTGCAATCTCCCACAATTCAATTGGAATGTCATTCTTGAACTGCAGACTAGCGAGAGAAACTTGTGAGGCAGGCACACACACAGAGAGAAATACAGTGTGGGAGGAGGGGAAGGAGGAAGATAACCATTGGGGTCACTTGTTTGATATAGAAACCACACCATCTATTGCCTCATGGGTTTGGCATTGACACACACAGCAGAAGTGGGTTATGACTTTCTCCTGAACTTCTCCACCTCGTCTCCCTTCCATGGATGACATCTGTGAATATCCTGCTGCTGGTGATAAACACTCACAGAGTTGCCCATGGCATTGACTGCTGAACTATGTGGAGCACACTAAGCCACTATGATGGGTGGCCAACACATTCAGGTGCTGACATGGACAGTCTTCCCGAAGATGGCCATGAAGAGAGGTAGATGTATATGGTGTGCAATCTACACCTTAAGAAAACACTCCAATTCCAAGGTAACATAATGACTTTGACAGAGGATGCCAATCTGTGTAGAGCAGGCACCCACTCACTCACTCTGTGTAGAGCAGGCACTCACTCACTCTGTGTAGAGCAGGCACTCACTCACTTTGTGTAGAGCTTGCTTGGCCTTGTCGTGTTCTTTCAGGACACAGTAGAGAGTGGCCAGGTTGTAGTACATGGTGGCCCTAGCCTGGGGCAGGTCACTCACTCCCTCACCTCCTTCTACACACATACACACACACATAGTCACACACACACAGTCTCAACACACACACAGTCATACAAAAATATGGTAGATGTAAATACGATGAGAGGTCAACAACATCAGGTAGGTGGTTCACAGTGAGCGCACACACAGACACACACACTGCACGGCACGTGTATGCGAATACAAGGTCTTTCCATGAGGAACAGCCTCATTATACAGTAGTAGGAGTAGATGTAAGAGTAGTGTATTGCAATGGTGGAGGGCACACCAACAGTTGGGGGGAGGGGAATGGCATGACTTACGGGAAGTGGGTGTGGCCTGTTCCCCACTATCACGGTCTGAAATAGAACTTCCTGCAGCAACTGCAACACAAAGTAGGGCACAGATATCACAACTACGAGAGAATAGCAGCACCTCCCCTCAGTGTGGCCGCCATGCAACATACACCACCAATAACATCCACAATGCACTTAACCAGGATGTAACTATGCACGCACCTATGCACGCACCTATGCAGGAGCAGTGTTGTCCCATATCACATGACACCTCACTATCCATGGACTTCCGAGTATTTGTTGGGAGATATATTACTTTTCAATATATTGGCAAATACATACGCCAGTCCAGTTCCAAAGTGTAATAAGGAATTCATACACACACATCAAGACACTCACACACAGACATGTACACACACACACACACACACACACACACACACACACACACACACACACACACACACACACACACACACACACACACACACATTCATTCACACACACACTCATTCACACACACTCACTCACACACAAGCACACACACACAGACAGACAGGCACAGAGAGCTGTAGTCTACATACGGTGGATGCTGACGTCCACAATGGAGTCAGGGTTGAGCAGCTGCATGGCCTCATGCACTCTGTCCAGCAAGATCAGAGCTTCTGCAGAGTAGAGTTTGGACAGGTAGAGGTGGCCCCCCGACACCCCATTGGTGTCATGAAGCTGTTGGGAGTAGCTCAGGGCTAACACCGGATCCCCCAGACCCAGCGCTACATAGGCCAGGTAGGCCAGGATGGAACACCTGTGTGTGTGTGTGTGTGTGTGTGTGTGTGTGTGTGTGTGTGTGCGCGCGCGCGCGAGAGAGAGAGAGAGTGTGAGAGTGCTTGCGGTAATTTGAACCATGGGCCACTACAAGCTGAATAAGCTGTATGTGAGTGAGACAAAGCACATGCACAATCTCTATGAGAGCTGAAAACAGGAAGATGATGTCTGCCATGTTTCACATGAATGACACCATCCCTAGGATAGTGTGGAAGTCCACAGTATAGTGTCTATATGGATGCCAGGGTTGAAGCAGAGAGAACAGGTATCACTGTCCAGTCCACTGCAGGAATCAAACCATCAGCACGTGTAAATGTTGTGAGCTGGAGACCAGCAGGACTACACCAGCTACCTAAAGCCACATCACTTCAATACCACAAGACCTCTGACCCTCTGACTGACACAAGCCCACACAAACATTACCTGAGGCTGACAATGACATCGCCCTCTATCGGAGGTCCAGGCAGAGCCGGGCACACATGAGTAACATCAGAGGGTGTGGCTTCGTTGGAGCTGAGATGGAAGAGGGCGTTCTTTAAACACACGGCTGAGAACTCCAGGGTAGGGGCGGGCATGGCAGCAGATTGGGGGTGTGTCTCCATGCTAGGAGGGAGAGGACATTTGATAGTGGAATGGCATCACCAGGATGGCGAACACTGATATGTACTGGGTCCTACAATACCTGCCAAGTCTGCCCGTCCTCTGCCTGGTGACCACTACTAGCTTCCGGCTGTGTCCAGTGCCAACCATCTTCTGCACCAGCTTGCTCTTGTGGTGACGACCGGCCTCCTTGTTGGTGCTCTGCAGACACACAAAAGAGCTGTCAATCATGGTCGGCCATCTTCTCATGACGAGCAGAACAATAAACATAATCCGAAAACAATTCTGAACATAATTCAGTCAAGAAGTCATATCCAAAACCTGCAGCACATATGACTTGTACTACAGTGAGTCAACATCACATTGTCACAGCAACACACGTTGCATTGCAGCGGCTTCAACATCAACTCAAGTGATCATTGTTGTCCGAGTGTCTGTGAGTGCCCGCTGCCCTGCTCACCCTGACGTGCGTGGCAATGCAGGCCTCTGCCAGTCGCAGCCACAGCCGAGGGTTGGTGTGGAACACCTGCACCACCTCCAGCAGTGAGTCAAACGCCATCAGGGAGTTGCCTGCAAACAGCTGTTGCAAGCCGAGGTTGTAGAGGAGCACGTGGCGGCAGTTCAACCCCAGGACCCCGAGTGGACGGCCAGACAAGGGTGCAGCTAGGGAACACAGAATCAACAATACACACTTCATCTTATTGCCATGACTACATGTCTGCCGCCCCATAGTCTCTGCATATAGCAATCAGTGACTACACCACACCTCACTCACACCACAGGGTGTGTGTGTGTGTGTGTGTGTGTGTGTGTGTGTGTGTGTGTGTGTGTGTGTGTGTGTGTGTGTGTGTGTGTGTGTGTGTGTGTGTGTGTGTGTGTGTATTAAGAGTGTACCCACATTGCCCTCCCCCCCCCCCCCCCCCTCACTCTGGTGCATGTACACAGAGGGAGGCCTACAGGGTGCAGTTGCTATGTGAGCTATACCAGCAAACCTCTATCAATAGGAGGGAATTCATTCAGTGCTGAGTCGTTCTCTCTGATGGCTTTAAAAAGGGTGTGTCCCCCCAGGTGGTAGTGGCCCAGTTGGAAGTGCAGACAGGCCACGTTGTTGAACAGGAAGGCACCCAAACACTCCCCACTCTCTGACACTTGTGGGTACTTGGGAATGGACGCCAGCAACTTCATGGTCTTCCTGTAGTTCTGCTTCAAGTACTCCGTGTGAGCCTTCAACATGACCGTGGTGGGCGTCTACATGGCAGCACAACACAACACAACATCATACTTTACAGCAACATAGATATTCCATGCACAAGGATCAAATGGACATGATTCGTGCCACACCTTGTTTCAATAAACCGAAAATTATCCAAATATCTCATACAAATAGTGTGTAAACTAGACACGGCTGGTAATTATGTTTCCCTGGCATGCATCAAAGTTATAAACACTCCCAAATAACCATTTGGACACACTTGGACACCCTTTGCAGCTTCGCCCTCAAGGTTAGAATGTTCATCTTAATTAGTTTTTTTAAACCCTCAATTCCCCACCACTCAATCATAAATTAATCTGTAGTAAAGTAGTACAAGGTGCACAACATTTCATGTCTTTTGTGGAGATGAGCTGGGCTACAACTCTTGATGCAGCCACAAACAGTTGCCAAATGAGAACTGGTTCCTCCAATCAAGTTCCTATTTCCCTACAGTCTGACCTCCTCTCCCGCCCCTGCCTCCCTTTTTTTCTGTGACAAATAATTCTTCATTTGGCTTGCAAAGCCAAGGTCTCCTATTCCTGGTTCCCTTGTATTCTGTAAACCATGTATTCTCAGAGAATGACAACATGGTGGTGCCACCACACATGATCACCTAGTCACTCTAGAACACCAGGCCAAATATACTTCACTAATCTAATACTGTACCAAAACGAATTATTATCATTTTTTTTTATTTTTTAAATTCCTAAAATAATTCATAAGCAAAGTTTAGCCAAGAGCAGCAACAGGACCGACCCTGATGTCTACCTTCAGCTTTCAAAAAAGCTACTCCAAACCATAGCTTGAATAGGATACAGCTGCTCCAATAGTCAGCCTGAAATGCCTTTTTGTTGTTGTTGTCACTTGAGCCTTTCCCCACTGAATAATTTTTTTTTTCAAAACTAAACAGCAACAACAACAAACACACTGGCACTCAGAGCATTTCCATTCTCTTCTTATCCCACTTGACTGCAGCTTCCAAATAGGACTGTATAGTGGGTGGGTACACATACGCATATTAAAAGCTATTTACATCTAGGGATCCAAAAATTCCAATTACCGAATAGCAAATAGGCTTAAAAAAAAACTTCCTGTCCCATCCTAAAAGACGAGAAAGAAGAAATAAGAGAGAAAAAAAAGGAAAGATTATTTTGACCCTATTGTGGTGTAGCTACACAAAAACCAGCATTGTATTTCCTTCCCCACCCACCTCTATAGCACTGCTGGTACTAGGACAATTGCAGTCCCAATAAGTAAAACACAGAGCTTATTAAGGGCACAAACTACCACAAGGGATACAAGAGCCAGAAGTGCCTCTTTAAGAACACGCATGAATTTTCCACCAGGTGTGCACAGAGAGGTTATCAATTGAAGGGGATCCCAAGCTACATCCTGTCTTCCTAGGCATTAGTGAAACGGTTTATTGACTGAGTGAATCGGCTGCTACCACCAATGTTCTTAGGTATTTCAGAGCTGAGAGATGGATAAAGGCTGGATTCAGCATCACTTGTGCATGTCTCTATTGATGCTTCCAATCTATCAACATGGATTATCTATGGCAGCATCAACACTGGTGTCCATGCAGTCACACGCAGGACTTACATTGCCTGCCATGTTGCTGTAGCTCTTCAGCTCCTTCTTGGAATTCTTCACATTGCCATGGAGAAGAGCAAGAAGTGTTTTGAATGCCAACAACCTGAGGCGATAGGCCTCCACCATTTCCGGTGTGAAGTCAGGACTCTCGCGGCTGCTGTCAGCGAACAGCTTGGCCTCCACGAGGTCGAGGTAGGAGGAGGCCTGGGAGAGGTCGTAGGAGGCCAGACAGACCTTGACGAGGAGGAGGCACACGTCCAGGACCAGAGGGGAACCTGCACAGCAACGACGCCCGAGGGGGCGGGGGTTGCAATCAATTGTCATAGTTACAAGATGATGAATACACTTTCCTCAGGGATTTATCATGAGATATGGCCTATTTCAGTTATTTTTTGGGGATTATTGTAATACAAAAGTAGGAGAGTGCTAAGAAAAGTTGAACATACTCTAATTCAAGGAATAAAAAAAGATTTAAATCTTCACTGTGTACAATCCCACATGTAATTATAGCCTATCATGGCAGGCATGGAGTAGAGACCAACATACCTGGAGAAGCAGTCATCAAATGTTTCGTGTGACATGCCACTGTGTGATTATCTTTCTAAACAGGGAAGAAGTCCCCTTCCTCCACTCTCTCTCCTCCCTCCACTCTCTCTCCTTCTCTCTCTCCTCCCTCCACTCTCTCTCCTCCTCCATGCTTGTAGATACAAACTAATGGACATCCTGCAATGACAAGTCCCACAAGCTGACAACTATTACCATGTCAGGGACTGCACACCAGCAGAGGCTGTATATATGACCAACCACAAGGAAAGGGGGGGGGGGGGGGTATGGAGGTCATTCACTGAGAGTGAGCTGGTCTGTGAAATGATTGTGTGTGTGTGTGTGTGTGTGTGTGTGTGTGTGTGTGTGTGTGTGTGTGTGTGTGTGTGTGTGTGTGTGTGTGTGTGTGTGTGTGTGTGTGTGTGTGTGTGTGTGTCAAATCCCCCAAGTGGTGAACCAAGCAACATGAATGTGGTCATCCCTGACGGCCGTGATCACATATCATCATGCATAAAATTCCTTTAGATCTTACAGATCATAGAAAAGATACCTCTTTTCAACAGAATAGCAAGGAGATATAATATCTGGTGACAGAGGGATGATGTCATAGCAAGCTTGGGTCAAAAGAATATCTGCAAGGATGCACAAGTGATTGGAGGGGTCCATTGCTGGCATGACCACAAGCTGGTGAGGCACACACTCTGGGTATGGTTGTCTCACTCCCCCAGAAGGAAGATGAAAGAAGTCCATGTCTTCTACTATTCATAAGTAGAATTAGCACATCCCCTCCCTTTCCACTCATGCCAATCAAGCTAGCTTTGGAAGTGGTTGAGCTGGGATGGTCACATTGGTAGCATCAGTGAGGTGAAGTGAGTTTAAAATGAGTTCATGTTGAACATGTGATTTTCACAATTCTCATGTGAAGTATTTGTTAATTTGGGCACAATTTCTGCAAGCAGTTTTACAACCACCAGGGCAGAGGTCATGTCATTATTGAGATATCCTTGACTAAAACATATCTGTGTTGAGACAGGCTTGAAGCTGGGTCTGGACAAAAAGAGTTGTAGTTCTCTAATTACACTTGACCTTATCTCTGATATTTAACAATAGCAGATGACTAATTACTGTTTGTTGATGTTTTACAGCTGTTGTGGTATGTTTGTTGCCAGACAATAAGTAACCTACACTTTCAAGAAGTGTTAATGACTTGAAAATCACTCAAGCTTCCTTAGTTCACTTCCCCAAAGTCATGTCTATTTAAGGAGACAGAGAGGGAAAACTTTGGGAACTCACACACACATACACACTAACTCAAACACACACATACTCACTCAAACACAAAAGTACACACTGTCAGCCCTATCAATGGGATCTTATACCCTTGAATGGCTACAGTATCAGGTGGAGCAGATGGTGTCATTATATCTTGTGGTATTGTAGCAGGTGGATTATCACAGGCTCGATGGTCAGGAAGGTTTGTATACACTTTCTCTTTCTTTAATAGAGCAGGAATAACACAACAAACCAACCTCTGAAGGACAGTCATGTGGACAAATAAATCTGCATTGGTTCAGTGAGGTGTGACAGACATTCTAAATGCCATTGACTGTGGAATGGATAGAGTCACAGACTATAATCGGAGTCTGTACGTATTTTCTAGAGGCGGAGATTGAGGGGAGTGGGAAGAGTGTCAGATGCTACACGAAGAATGAAAGAATATAGTTGTCCAGGTGGTAGACTATCTAATGAGGTTCCATACCCTATTTTCCTTCTCAAGAGAACATGCATCACTGAATTTTCTCTGTACTGTGAGCGTCTCAAGTCTCGAATTGCACTCTTTTTTGGCTTCTACATGGACTGCATGAGTTGACTTTGGTATAGTCATTCTGTTGATGGACTGAACAGAGTTGATGGCTGTAGAGAGAGCATCTTCGGCAAGGTCAGACATTCCACGAGCATGACCAAAGCTGCTTGAGAGAGAGAAATGGGAGATTTCTGCAATCATTGGATCTGGAGACAGGGTCACTGCTGCTAGATAGTTCAGCTTGGCAGATGTAGAGCAGCTTTCTAGTGTAGGAATGTTGAGCACAGAGGGATGGTGAATAACAGCGATTGTAGTGGAACATGTAAGGCCCAACCATTTCTTCATGTATTTTGTAGCAAGTAAATTTAATTTATCGGAAATGGAGACTGAAATACCATTCACTGCCAGGTCATAGTGTAGGGATGGGATCACATAGCTCCGGTACACTCACACCTTACATTCAACTCTTACTGGAGTCTTGTCAAGCCGTTGTAGACGAGGAATGAATTCATCAGAAAACTTTTGGTTGGACCTTCCCCCCCCCCTTGGATGTAGAGCTGCAGGCAACAATAGGTCAAGAAAGGTGGTTGGCTTCTCTTTGATATTACCGGAGGTTCCCCCACCTAAGTTAATGGTGGGATGTTATTCAGACCCCTTCCCATCAAATAGCAGTGAGTAGCATTTGACTGTTCTCTCTCTCTCTTAATCCAACATCCACCATCCATCATGGTGATAACTTCCTGATCTTCAGTTGGAGTTCATATGATTAAGATTCAGTCATAAGCAAACCCTTTCACCTTGTGTGGCTTGCTGTGGACCAAAGGGCGGACAGCTTGGACCTTGTGAATTGTGGATGGTGGGGCACAAAAAAAAAACAGGCAAGAACCATTTCCATTACCCTCTGCTGGTGACCACTTACTATGGAGATGGCAAACCTCCTTTGTGTGTCTACCCTTTTTGTGCTGCAGTTTTGCCCTACCCAGATTCTTCACTCTCAAAACTCTGGCAACATACCAGTCAAGAGTATTTTTAAAAGTTTTTTTTCCCCTCCCACAGAGCATAGATATGGGAGTTCAAGCATGGTAGGGTGTGCCAGTTGGACTCAGTATGGTTAGGCAGCTTGAGGGAAAAATTTCTACTAGGGCCGGGTGGATTGCCACTGATTGGATGATTGGGTTAATGGCAATCAAAAACAGTAGTGGAGATAGAGTATCACCCTGGAAAACACCTTGCTGATTGGAAACGATTGTGTCTTCCAATCTTTGGTGGATATATGGGCAGAGATGGATGAGTAGAGGTTGGTCAGGTAGCTTGTGAACCAAGGAGGTAGTTTTATTAACATGACGACATTAATGAAGGCATGAGATGGAGATCCTAAGGCATTCTTTAAATCTATGAAACTCAGAGAAAGCGGGAGGGAGTGGTCCTCATTGATGGCATAGAAAACACATGTTCGATACAGCCATTCACACCACTCAGGAACCCCTTTTTGCAAGGATCTATCTACCGTCTAATTTAAAATTAAGCAATGTTCCAGTCTATTCACAAAGATCTTGTCAAACAGTTTCCCAATGACTGATGTCAATGCGATAGGGCAGAAGTTTGCAAAGTCTGTGGTGGCACCTTTCCTGTGGATCATGATAATCTCTGCATGAGTCCACAATGTTGAAGGGACATGAGAATGTAGAAGTTTTGTTGAGAACAGAGTAGCCAGAAAGTGATGGGTAGATGGCGTCATTTTCAGATGGTGATAAGTGATTCCATCGTCTCCTGGGGAAGAGCTAGAAGGACGTTTCCTTAGTACTTTCTTAATGATGGATGGTGTTATTGGAGACAAATTAAACTGCAGCAGGTCATCCTCACTGGGTACATGCTGCACTTGGGACACCCAAGAAGGCAAAGCATAGTAACCTCATCATCAGTAAAACTTTCAGCAAAGTGGGAGTAAGCTTGGCTCAGAGAGCAGTCAAGGCAGGATGTATTTGAGCTGTCCGCACAAACTTTCTTAGCATAGTGCTATGGGTGGACTGTAGCACGGGCTATTTGCCTTCTCATGGGATCTCAATTTGCTGTCAGTAGTAAGTTTTGGATTAATCTTCTTGGCTCTGTTATGTGCTCTCACTAGGTTATTGAATGTGGATTTGTCTACTTTTTAATTTTTCTTTCACTGTTCAGCTTCCTAAGGCATTCAGTAATTTTTCCCATTCTTCTTGTCCCTGGTATCATAGCTGTAGTCTCCCTTTGTTTGGATTGCTTTAAAATACCAAACCTCTCAAGCTGTACTCTGAGAAGTGATACATAAGTGTCACCTACGTCAGTAGGGGACATGTATATATCACTTCTCACTATACACCTCGAGGTTTGGTATTGAATGGGTTACAATTAATGCTGACTAGCACTTCTATGGTGCTGATATCACCAGAGGCCATGCAAGCAAAGGTAGTAGGTACAACCACCTTGCTTGCATAGCCCCTGGTGATATCAACACCCCCCATTCAGAGCAAGAGATTATCCAAGTAGAAGTACGTTCAGTACTGACTGTAGCACGGGCTATTTGCAGAGAGGGATCAATCTCCACTTTTGTTAAATCAAGTTATTTGAGGAGTACACACTTTAGGTTCTAGTACATACCTGGGAAGTTCAAAATAATGATTTGTACATAATACAGGTAAACATAGATAGTGGTGGATGAGATTAACTTATATAGAAGTACTCACTCAAAGTATGGCTATACCATCATTACCTGGCACCATCATTCCACTATTTCTTGGCAGTAAATCAAACCAGCTCTACTAGAATATAAAATTTAGAGGCAGTAGCAACAAGGAAGATGAAAAAATGGCTAAACCTACGAAGAAATGGAGGTCATAAAAATTCCCCAACTCAGTACTATAAAACTAAAGCAAAAATCGCTTACCTCACAGCTGTCATGAAATCCCCTGACCCTCTTGTACACCAACTACAAGAACTACTAGTCTCCAATGATGTTTAACAAAACCTAAAAAGATGTACCCTTTTCAAGGACTACATTGATTTCCCCATCTCTCAGATTCTAACCACACCCACAAAAGGTCTGACTAATAGGATCGCTACAAGGATAAGAGAAAGATGCAATGGCCACCTATCCACCCTCAGGGTACAAAGCAAATTAAAAGATATTATATTGGAAAGGGAGTGTTATCCGATCCTCTCGTAACTATCATCCCTCCAACATTCTCATTCATTTGTCTTGCACCTCTGCTACTAAATTTTCTTTTACTCCCACTGCCGCAGCACTACGGAACTCTCTTCTACCCCATATTAGAACATCTCCCTCTCCATCCACCCCATAATAGAACATCTCCCTCTCCTTCCCCCCCCCCCATATTAGAACATCTCCCTCTCCATCCATCTTCTAACACTTAATCAGACAATTGTACCTTAATTAAACCATCTTATCACTTACAACAATTTCATCTCATCATAATTTATCTATTAATTCATGCATCAGAAACTATTTACTCAAACCTCATCAGCACTTATTCATTAATCCATGTTCCATGTATCTCACAATTACCTCTGCTATTGAGATTTCCTTTCCATATGTTACAAAAAATTATATATATATACCTTTGTCACTGCCTACACACTGCATGGATTTGAAACCACACCCACATTTAGAAAACTAGACTTATATTTCATGTCATACTTAGAGAATCTCTTGCTCTGAATAAACCGCCGAGAATTTCCGCCCCCTTTTTGTTCTGCTGCAGCTGGAAGTAGGATAGACAGAGAGAGAGAGAGAGAGAGAGAGAGAGAGAGGGAGGGACAATGGTGCTAACAGTGAAGGACATGGCTCAGTAGTGGCTTACTTTGAGATGCACCACCGCCAGGTTGTAGAGGAGGACCCCACACTCACTCATGTGCTCATCTCCACTCTCCTCCCTGTTCCTCATCTCCTCAAACTAGATGTCCATCACCACAAGCAAGCAATCAGATGAGCAACTCTCTCACTCACAAACACACATACACACAGAGTGCTACGCAGCCTCAGGTATGTAAGCTAGTGCTCACCCACACATTATTGGTACAGCTGCCCTCACCTGGGAACGGACAGAATGGAGCGACCTCCTGAATTCATCCGTACAAGTAAGCTTGGACCAGTGATATTGGGTAAGAGCGATATTGTGAGCCACAGAAGCGTCTTGTCTCCGGGACTCCTGAAGTTTCTTCAGCACAGATAGACAACTCTCATAGCTGCACTTGTCAAATTCCTCCTTAGCTACCCTAGCTAGCTCCAAGTCCTGTTCGCTCAAGTCTGCAGTCATTTTACCACCCAATAGAGCGCACCTTCAGTCCCACCTGAAGACGAGGGTGGAAGGGTCGAGAAGGGTGGGGCTGCTATGGGCCCCCACCACACCCACTAGCGTAATCATATCCGTGAGCTGTTATTCCATTACATTCCACTGTCTTATCACCTTCTGTTGGTGCTGCTAGGCTCGGCTGAAGCCTTCTTGATGGCTGGAGCGGAGCTCATTTCTGTGTCACCTCCCCCAAGAGCCCAGGATATATTTGGGAGAGAGCTTTCACTCTCTGGTTAGTGTTATGTGGGGTTGCTAGTGGGCTGGGCGTAGCTGTGCTATTCACATTGGCTAACAAGCAGCTGTTGCTGTCTTTTTTTTCTACTGCTCTGTGTACGTGCAGGTGCGGAGCAGTCCATTTTGAGTGGAGCAGGAGATGTCTTTCTCTGCAAGAATGTGCAAGTGGACAACCACTCCAAGAAAGGAGACAACACTGAACCCAGACTCTTGGTGTGTTCCTCTGTGCCTACTCCTTGTGTTCCCCCACTCCCACACATCTGACCACACTAGCTATTCACTGCAGGAGATGCAGTAAATATGTTGTTTCTTCACTTTATTTCCTCTCCACTGAGCATCAGCTGACAACAGCAGCTGCACTCCAAACGCAACCCACAGCCTTAATTTCACCATTCCCTCAACTCATTGTCAAGAAAGATTGTGGGAGAGCTTTGGTTGTACCTTTTCATGGCCAATCTGTTCTAACATGAGAGAAAAGCATGGAATATGTTCAGCTCACAGGGTCCCACTGGCTCATGGACTACTCTTCCTGCTTGGCAACAAGACCATGTTGTGTACTTTGTTGTTTCTGAGATGAAGTGCTTCAGGGGGTCCTAGTAGGCTTTCTCTCTAGCCTGGAGTCGGGGCGGTGCATGGCTTGACCTAGCCAGCCTAACGGAATGTGAAACTTGAGTGAGGTTGGAATATCAGGGGAGGGGCAGTTAGATTCTGTGCCAACCTAGACAGCGTCATGTTCCTGTGATCATTTGATAGGATGCCAATCATTCTGCATGTCTGTGTAGTGAAGTCCTCCATTGACTGAGGGCATGTGCAATGGGGGGGGGGGGGGTCATAGTGATCCAATGTTGTTAGAACTGATTGTTTGTGTTGCCATGGTTCACTGTGGTTACCTCTACAATGCAGGTCATTACCAACACTAGGTGCTACCTGCTCATACGGAACCCTGCCTCCAAGGTGTGTACTTCTCACTCACACACATGCACGCGCACACACACACACACACACACACACACACACACACACACACACACACACACACACACACACACACACACA
Source organism: Lycopodina hypogea (assembly GCA_963969325.1). Lineage (NCBI taxonomy): Eukaryota > Metazoa > Porifera > Demospongiae > Poecilosclerida > Cladorhizidae > Lycopodina > Lycopodina hypogea. Next base: position 15,129,776 of record OZ017780.1, on the reverse strand, counting down.
GCAGGTATTAGTTAGTGGTGAATACTTTAGAGAAATGGTTTCTGTCTATCGTCACATGGTTTTGTCTGTTCCTTTACTAATGTCTTCTCTAGCTGGAGACGAGCTTCAATTTCCTGCGCTTGCAGCAGCTCAAGTGTACAGAGAATCAGGTATGAAATATGTCCGTCTTTCCACACTTTCCATGTGCATATTGACTGTCTGCTGTTTTTGAGTGGTCTTATATTACCTCTCTCCCTTCTTCCTTCATCTCCCTTCACACACACACACCCCCCCACTCCTCCATCTCCAACCTCCACCCTGATAAATGTGCACCCAGCTAAGTATGCATCTATCAGGAGAGAATCGTCCACGAGAGTTTCTGGCATCCAGACGTGATTCTGTCGAGATCATTAGCCTAATTACTGCACAGCTCAAGAATGTCTTCCCCTTGACCCCATTGAGGTGAGGTGATGAGTGGCTGTTCCTCTGTTCCACCTCAATGCACTGTCCATGTGGGCAGGGAGTGGCAGGTCATGTGAGCCAGTGGCTAGTCATGTGAGACAGTGGCAGGTCATGTGAGACAGTGGCAGGTCATGTGAGACAGTGGCAGGTCATGTGAGCCAGTGGCAGGTCATGTGAGACAGTGGCAGGTCTTGTGTGTGTAGCCATCATTCTCTGCTTCGGAAATCTTGTGTATCCACATAACACGGCATCTACAAACATTAGAAGACTTGTGTTAGTTATTCATGCATTCATGTTGCCACAGAGAAGGCAAAGGTAGGGCACACACATATAAATATGTTCTGGATACTGCACTCTGTTTTCAATGTCTAGTGTTTTTTGAGATCATGTCTGTCCTTTGACAACATACTTTACAATTATTCAATTCCCATGTCATTGTGAGTGTGGAACCAGTTTGTAAGCATTGAAATTATTCTGTTCCCATGTCACTGTGGAACCAGTTCATAAGATCATTATTGAAGTTATTGTGTTTCCATGTCAGTGTGCAAGTGGTTTGAAATGGTTTGTAAGGTAGCAATTAGCATTAAAGTTACTAGCATGCAATCGTGGTGAGTGCTAGCTGGGGCTACCATTGGTACTAGCATGCAATTATTGTGGTGAGTGCTAGCTAGGGCCACCATTGGTGGGCTGTAATCACACGGAAATGAAATATTTGTTGTATATAAACTGTATTAGAGAGCACACAAGCACACTCTATTTAGGGTTGACCCGACCAGTACCATTGGCATAATATAAAACTAATTCATACTTTGCCAAAGCTTCTAGATAATAACGATCCAAAATGTTCACATGCTATGTTCAGGAGACTCTAAGAAAGGTCTCTGTCAAATTTCTAATCCAAAGAGCTCCCCCAAAAAGTGGTAGAATAAAAACCAAAAAAATTGAATTTTTTCTAATTCTCCGTTAACATCTTCCTTATGAGCCAGGCTACAGACAATTTGGAAAGTTAGCACTTGCACTAATATCATGATCCGACAGAGTTTCAACTGGTATACGACCATGACCCATCAGTTTTCTCCATTAGTTTACACAAATATCAAGATGGACCAATGGCACCCGCTCTCATCGACGCCATTTTAATTTAATTCCAATTGCTTAGCACGTCAAATGAAAATTCTTTGCTAAACCTAGTCTCGCATTGCAGACCCTTTGCAGCAACACCTCATGCTGATTACAAATATGTATGGACCTTCATTCCATTTCTTCCTGGTGGCTGGGAAGAGTGAATCTTTTTCCACTGCTATCTTATAGTGAAGTGAATTCTATTCAGGTAAGATTTCATACCTTCACTTCAATTCCTTTTAATGCAGTGCAAATAATTGCATGCATTAATTAATGTTACAGATAACTCCTGCAGTGAAGGTATATCATGATGAAACTATGATATCCTCTATTATGGAAGCCATGTGTAGTTCTATCTCACAAATGCATGCCCAAGTACTACCAAATTTTAGATTGCTGACATTGATTAAGTGATAGTTAACTGAATGCTTGTTTGACTCAGCGTTACCACACTGCTATGGTTTTTTGATTCTTGTAATCATTATTGAAAACCTGTGATCATTATGATATAGCCTAATCATACTCCCTGGATCACTGACTCTAAACTCTATTTGATCTAGTGCCGGGAAAAATCTATTATCATGGGAAAATAATTGGATGAATATTTCTTTTCATAATATTGCAAAGAAACCCCCTGCCCCCCAACCTCACTCCTCCCTCCCAAAATGGGATACTAAAAAGATGGAAAGAAAATAGGTGACCCCTAATCTTGCATAATAGGTGTGCAAAAATATCAAATTATAAATTCATCAGTAAGTCATGACTTAGGGATGTAGAGTTAGGCACATAATAATTGAGTGTTCATGCCTTGTTTCAATATTTCTTGGGTAGGTCATTTCTTGTTTCGTATTTTTTGGGAAAACCCTAAACCTCCTTTTTATTTATTTTAAATGTTTTTTTTTACTACTAATACATATATACTTAATTGTTGCCATCTGCATCATTGCAGTACACATGAAAATTCCTGTAAACTGACCACAAAAGAAAAATGTTGTCAAAGATCACATTTAATCATGCAGAATTTCAAGATAGACACCATTTAGACATAACATTGGTTCTTTCCAATAATCTTCCCTCTGAGAGCCAAGATCTTCAGGTTTTCCTTCTTTCCCACACATGAGAGAAGCTATAACCTTACAACCTCATGAGCCTAGTCACTATAGAACTGCCATTACAGTCACCCAACCAAGTGCTACCTGAGAAGGGAACATTAGCTCAGGTTGAGCTTATCTACTCTCTAGCTATGGCTGATCTCTTTTGTCTTGAATCTCTTTCGTCTTAAATGTGTGCACCAAATTGATTTTCAGGCAGGAGTGTGGCAAAGTTTTAAAGAAATTCTAAGTTAATGTTGTTTGGGCTCAGTTTCAAGGTGCAAATGAAATGGCAGACCTAATAGGACAAAGTGGCCAATTTTGTAAAACAAAATGTGTAGCGGTAACCAAAAGTTTGGTGGCTTTTGGATTTTCCTCAACTATGAATAGTCTTCATTTGGCTGTCTATCCGCGTATCCTCACTTCACACGTGAATGATTGAAATTAGACCCACAAACCCATATATATATATATTTAGACTCCGTGTCACTAGGGGAACGTCATAAGTATATCTATATGGCCACACCCCTTTCTATATTAACAAAACAAAAGAAAATGGTACTTTTGCCAGAAAAAGGAATGGAGCTACAGCCCTGAAACTTGGCATGAAGACACACCTTGACTCTGTGAATAACATGGGGTGGGTCCCATCTGGCCACACCTCTTCCTCTTTGTATGATACTTTTAAATAAACATTTGGACTTAAGTAATCACATATTCACTATTGTTTTAAAAGTCTACAACATATGTCTTCAAAGCAAACACTTCTGTGACTACAGCCCATTTTGCTAGTTATAGTAAAAATTTCATTCCCGTGTCATTATGGAACTGGTATTTACTGTAGCAACGAGTCCTGGCACTATTCTATTCCTGTGTTTTCTGCAGTGTGATTCTCAAGCTGACCTTTGCACCTGACTCGCTGTCTAACGAGGTGTGTGCTCTACGTGAGGAGCTGTTGGGCAGCATGGAGCGTGTGGACGCCTCCTCCATTCAAGGCTTCCTCACCGCCTACGCCTTCCTCTGCGACTTCTTTGGGATCAAGTACAGCGCTGACATCTCTTGGGTGAGGAGGGGGGAGGAGGAGGTGTAGTAGGGAGGGTGAGGTGTGGGGGTGGGCGCTGACATCTCTTGGGTGAGGAGGGGGGAGGAGGAGGTGTAGTAGGGATGGGGTGTGGGGGTGGGCGCTGACATCTCTTGGGTGAGGAGGGGGGAGGAGGAGGTGTAGTAGGGAGGGTAAGGTGTGGGGGTGGGCGCTGACATCTCTTGGGTGAGGAGGGGGGAGGAGGAGGTGTAGTAGGGAGGGTAAGGTGTGGGGGTGGGCACTGACATCTCTTGGGTGAGGAGGGGGAGGAGGAGGTATAGTAGGGAGGGTGAGGTGTGGGGGTGGGCGCTGACATCTCTTGGGTGAGGAGGGGGGAGGAGGAGTTGTAGTAGGGAGGGTGAGGTGTGGGGGTGGGCGCTGACATCTCTTGGGTGAGGAGGGGGGAGGAGGAGGTGGAGTAGGGAGGGTGAGGTGTGGGGGTGGGCGTTGACATCTTTTGGGTGAGGAGGGGGGAGGAGGAGGTGGAGTAGGGAGGGTGAGGTGTGGGGGTGGGCGCTGACATCTCTTGGGGGAGGAAGGAGGAGGGAGGGGATGGGGTGTGGTAGTTAGGGTGGCAGGAGAGGGTACTGGCTAAGCATTTTAGTAGGTCATGCAAACTGTTTATTTAAAAATAACTTTCTGTGTCAAATTGGGATGTGTTTATATATGTATGTTCTTTCTCTCCTCCCTCCCTCTCCCTGTCTCTTTTTCCCCTCCCTCTCTCCCCCCCCCCTCTCTCCTCCCTCCCTCTCTCTCCCCCTCTCTCTCCCCCTCTCTCTCCCCTCCTTCTCTCTCACCAGTATCTCAAGAATGTTTATGTGGCTCATGGTATACGGGAAATCATGCTGGCAGATTTTGACCACTACTCCCCAAAGTAAGTCATTTCTATCTTCAACGCCAAGTATACTGCACTAATCTCTACTGAAGCTGGCTACAAATAGAGGCATGCTACTATTTTAATCAAGACATGCTAGTCAAGGCATGCTGCTATAACATGTTGCCAATCATGGTCACTATACAATGAAGGCGTGTTAATCAACTAATCAAGGCGTGTTAGTCAACTAATCAAAATGTGTTAGTGAACTATAATCAAGGCTAGTTATCCATATGGTCTTGCTGCTCTCAATGTTGGTATGTCCAATTGGACAACACCCACTGCAGTGTTCTCAGGTAATACTCTCAACAGTTTAAACTCAAATCAACTTAACTAAAATGAAGTGAAATTGTGAATACATACGTAACAGATTTTTAAGTGGAGGGTAACATGCAAAACATTGAAAACATTTTGTTGTTGCTGAAATAAGTTCCTTGAGTACTCCAATATCATAAAATTTATTGGAATTTTTTATTAATACCAAGTTAGTCAGCATAATTACATTGTGTGTTGTTGAACAGCAAACTGAACTCAGAGAACCATAACTAATCAATAGAACTGTCCAACAATCAACTTTGCATATGTGCCCATCAGCTAATGGCACTGGTCACATGATAGCAGTCCACAAGACTCCAGCACTCCATCTGTGTCTGTCCGTGCCTGTCCCCACATGTCAGGGCCCATGTATCAGATACTTGGCAATGTATACTATTAGTGGCACGCTACTAATCATGAATCTTATTTGTAGGCAGTCATCAGTGTGCCCACATATTCTTTTTCTTATTGTTATTGTTGGTGTGTGCGTGCGTGTGTGTGTTGCCAGGGAGTTTGTGCCTGTGGTGAGTTCCCTGAGGCATAGCCAATGTTTTGACGGAGTGGTGGCTAAGGATATGAAGGTCATGCCAGAGATCATCGAGGAGCTATCGTATGTCCTCAACTCCTCACAGACACTCAAGACTCTGGTCCTCTCTAATTGTGCACTCAAGTTGTAAGTGTGTCCGTTAATATTGAAAAGTGTGCTGTAGTGACCTTGCATGCTTGCAATGATGGCGTCAGGGACCAGATGAACCATCTCACAGCTTCCTTGCTGAACAACTCAAACTCTGTCATCACTCACCTGGACCTCAGTGGCAACATCCTGGATGAGAAATGTGTGTGCATGCGTGTGTTTTATGTTGAAGTGGCTGTATAGTAGTAAATATAAATATTGTCATTCTTATTCAGTGTTGGAGACTCTCGGTCGTGCTATTGAAGATTTGCCTCACGGATTACACACACTCAAACTCGCCAATTGCAAAATCTCAGCTAGAGGTGAGTCAGCTTACAAAGATTCAATTGCACAGTGGCTTGCTGGTGGGGTAACCATGCTGTGTGCATTTATGTAACCATGATGATGGGGTGTGTCTGTGTCTCCAGGCAACTCAGCACTGGCTAACAACATGAAGCAGAACAGACACATGCAGTACTCCCTGGTGCACCTCGACCTCTCCGGGAACTTGTTGGGTCCTGATCCGCTGGGAGGGCTGGCCTTCCTACAGGACCCCCAGACTGTGGCCACACTCAACCTGGCACGCTGTAACCTGCAGCTGGACACTGTGGTGCCAGTGTTGATCCGAGGTTGCACGCAACACCTGTGTGACCTGGACCTCTCCTACAACACAAGCAAGGGCAAGAAGGCCCAGGGCAACACTGTGGGCAGTGGACTGCACAAGTTCTGCAGTTCCTCCATCTCCCTGCGTTCACTCAACCTGGCTGCTTGCAAGCTCACCAACAGCATTCTCACGTGAGCATGAATATTGTAGAACCTATAGCATTACCCAGGACCACCTCCCATGGGGTCCACCCATAGCTCCACCCAGGACCACCTCCCATGGGGTCCACCTATAGCTCCAGCCCAGGACCACCTCCCATGGGGTCCACCTATAGCTCCAGCCCAGGACCACCTCCCATTGTATTGGCCAAGTGGAATGTGTTGTTTCAATATCTCTAGTCACTATATGTCATATGCATTAACATTGTCCATTGTGTGTGTGTGTGTGCGTGCGTGTGTATGTGTGTGTGCTCGTGCGCGCACATGTGCAGTAATTTGTTAGACGGCCTGGGGAACAACCCTAACGTGACCAACGTCACACTGGATGTGTCCTCTAATGAACTGGGAGGTGCAGGGTTGAAGCAGTTGCTGGAGCAGGTGATGTGTGTGCGTTGTCTGCACCGCCTCAACCTCTCCGACACCTCCCTGGACCCACACCTGGCCAACGTCATCACTGCACTGGCCCACAACAAGAAACTCAAGCACCTCAAGATGGGCAAGAACTTTGGTGGCAAAGCAGCGTAAATTATGCGTTACTATTATGGGTGGTGTAGTCATGGTTACCGCAGTGATGGTGTGGCAGTGGCACATTTTTAGTGTGGGTGTGGCTATATCACATGGTTGTCGTGTCAACAGCTGTGTGTGTGTTGTGCAGGACCAGGACTGCAGCCATTCAAGCTCTTGCTGATCTCCTGCGCAGAGAGGACTGCCACCTGGTGTCCCTTGACCTGGTGGACTCTCACCTGAAGGAGCTCACTCCAGTCCTCCTCTCCGCCCTCGCTGACAACACCAGTCTGGCCAAGATTAACCTGTGGTGAGTGGGTGTGGCCTCACTCTGTGCAGTCACACCTCTGTTCCTCTTCTGATCATTGTGTGTGTGCATGCAATGTGACATGTGCTGGTGGGTGATGCATATGTGTGGTGGATCATGTGACTCTGTGGTGTGTGTGTGTGTGTGTGCAGTGGCAACCAGATGGGTCAGCGAGGAGCCCGAGGTCTGGCCAAGGCTCTGCTGTACAACTGTTCTCTGTCTGAAGTGTCGTGGGACTACAATGAGATGACTCTGCGTGGCTTCCAGGAGGTGGCCGCTGCCATGGAACAGTGAGATACCCACTAGACACACACGCACTCACTCACTCACTCACACACACACTCACACACACACACTCACACACACACACTCACACACACACACTCACATACACACACACACTCACTCACTCACTTACACACACACACACACACACACACACACACACACACACACACACACACACACACACACACACACACACACACACACACACCTAGTCATGTGACTCTATGTCAAGTGTAGTTGGTGGTATGTGCCTGCAGCAACTATACCTTGCGTGTAATGCCACTCCCCCTGTATGACATGGGTCGTGTGGGTGTGGCCGTGGAGGAGCACGTGCAGATGATGCAGCGCTACATCAGCAGGAACCACTCTGACGAGAGGTTGAAGGTGGAGATGGCAGCCAGACACAGGAGCAGACTGCTCGCTGCCACCAGGCAGAATGTGAGTCCACCCGGTGGCTGAGCTGGTGTGTGTGTGTGGGGGGGGGGGGGGGGGGTGAGGGTTTGTTGGGCTGGAAGGTGTGCTTGTGATAAAGCCCCCACCATCACCCCCTTCTCTCTCTGCATGTGTGTGTGTGTGCCTGTAGTCTCAGGTGAGCCGGGAGCTGGTGCAGTTGGAGGACTTGCTGGAGTGGGCGGAGACCAACAGTGTGTCCCACCCACTGGTGGACGAAGGGGAGGCCATGAAGCAGCTGGCCAACTGCGCCATGAAGCTCACAGACGGCCTGTACTCTCCTCAGGAGGAGTCGGAGCAGTTCCAGGCCATCAAGGGGCAGGTCCGAGTGGTACTGGAACAGCTCATGGACCAGGTCTTTGTGGACCACATAGAGGTACGTGTTCTAGAGATATATGGTGTGTTATAGAGGCATGTAGTGTAGTATAGAGACATCTTACTATAATCTTACTATAATGGAGCTAATGTGTTTGAACTCCTCCCAGAGGGTGAGGGCCACCAAAACATTTTTGAGGATCTTGGGGTCCACGAGGCTACCACTATTTATATCATGGGGGATTTCATTTTTTTGCCATTTTTGGTACAATCGAAACAATGGCAGATTTAAAAGGTTTTGGTATTTAGACATCCCTCCATTGGTGAGGAAATCATCACACACCAAGTTATGAAAAAAATCCTGTCTCAGATAATAAAGAGAATAAAGAGCATCACCAAAGCAAATATAGCATGCCATAAAAATAATGTTTGCAGAAAGCTTTGTCAAACCTTATAAAAATAATTTTTTTAAGTAACAGTTTTAGAGAAATACCCAAACTCATGTGACAATATAGAAAGTATAATAACAGTAAGTCAGAAATTAACCAAATATACTTACACCCACCCCAACCTTTTCTCAACACTTCCAAGTACACCGAAGGTGGGCCTAGTGTGCTATAAAGACATGTGGTGTGTTATAGAGGCACATATTATTTTATAGAGGCATGCAGTGTTTTATATCATATGGTGTGTCATACAAGCATATGGTGAGTTATAGAGGCATGTGGTTTTTATGGAGTCATGTAGTTAGTTATGGAGGCATGTGGTGAGTTATAGAGGTATGTGGTGAGTTATAGAGGCATGTAGTGAATTATGGAGTCATGTGGTGTATAATACCCTCTTGTGTTTGTACAGGAGAAGACAGAGGAGATGGTGCACAGGTCAAAGGTTCTTTGTGATTTTGCTTTGTCGGAAGAGAAACTTATGCAGTTGGATGGCCTGGTGGTACATGAGAAAGGTAGTGAGTTCTCCCTGACCAAGCGTGGTGTCCTGCGACATGCTCTGCCAGAGATAGTGAAGCACGTCAGTGAGACTAACGTAGAGATGGCAGCCAGCATATCTGAACTGCTGGTGCAATACACTCTGACCTGTTTGGACAACATCAAGGCTAAACTGGTGAGTGTGAGTGTGAGGGTGTGTGTGCAACTGTGCATTCGTGTGTGTGTTCATGCATGTATGTGCGTGTGTACATGTGTGCATCTGTGTGTGCGTGCACGTGTGTACATGTGTATGTCTGTGCGTGTGTGTCTGTGTTGCTTATGTGTGTGTGTGTTGTGATTAGCTGAAGCTGCAGAATGCCAAGCGAGAGGTCGACCCAAAGAACACAGCCACAAATATTAAGGTCTCCAGGAAGTTCACTTTCAAAGTGCAAGAAGACACACCCGCTGGCAAGAAGAGGAGAGTACGTCGTCCAGACCCGGAAGATGATGATGATGATGACGATGGTATGTTGTAGTTTTTGACTTGGGCTAGATGATGATGCTACTAGTGCTGTTTCCTACTCCATTTCCCTCCCATTTCCCTCCATCTCCACTATCTCTTTATATCTCCCTCCACCTCCCATCATCTTCCTCCACCTTTTGTCTACCTTCTTCTATCTTTCATTTTATCCCTTCACTTGCTCCATCGTCTGCTCAGTTGACTTGCCTATCATTCCACTGGCAACCAAGGGACCTGCCCTCCAGCATCTGGGCAAGAGCCGGCCCAAGCCTCCTCGTATGCAAGGACGCACAGTTAAGAAACCCTCTGCTCCCCCTGCCACTGAGACAGCTGCTGCTGATATGGACATCCACACAACACAGACTGGGTCGTCTCCTTCATCTTCTCCCTCCCTTCCCACCAAGCCTTTGCCTGCGACAACATCACCATTAGCCGTGAAAGCAAGGACCTCCATGATCTCGCTTCCTCCACCTCCCAAGGCTAAACCTCCCAAGGAAGAGGCCAAGAAAGAGGTGAGGTTATCATCACTGTTGTCTGTTGATGCACTCACTTTAATCAATGCCCTCACAATCTTTTGAAACATTACGTGAAGCACTCCCTCACAATCACTTCAATCAACTGGAGTGAGAGAAAAATGGCTCCTTCCCACCCTGTGATTTAGATTGTGTGATTATAACAAATCTGACCAGTAGGATGAGAACATGCAGTCAATGTTGTTGGTACTTGTGTGACTCTATATATCAATGAGTTGGGTCTGTTGTAAGAGCCATAGCTCTCTTCTTCACTGTTTGCATTAGAAGGCATTCTAACCAACTGTGGTGGGTGTGTGGGGCACCATCAGGTTCTGCTCAATGAACTCCTGCACTCTGTGCATGTGAAACTGTTAGAATCACTTGTTCCTTAGTCAATGTTCCTTTTGATGTGGTTAGAATGGATTCAAATTATTCATATTGTATGTAGGGAGTCAGTCGTCCAAACTTTACGAATGTTATATTACATTAGTTGAAGTTGTACTTGTCATGTGCACTGCTCTTTGAAGTTATTCAGGTGGTCTATCTCCTAGCCTTAGAGGAGCCTGTGCCCTGTGCCTCATGTGAAGCCATAGAGGAGCCTGTGCCCTGTGCCTCATGTGAAGCCCTAGAGGAGCCTCTGCCCTGTGCCTCATGTGAAGCCCTAGAGGTCCTTGCGCCCTGTACCTCATGTGAAGCCCTAGAGGTCCCTGTGCCCTGTGCCTCATGTGAAGCCCTAGAGGTCCCTGCGCCCTGTGCCTCATGTGAAGCCCAAGAGGTCCCTGTTCCTCATGTGAAGTAGTAGGACACTTGTTTCTCTTTCATCTCCAGTCTATAGCAGGAGTGGAGGGGGCAGCATCATAGTATAGCTGTAGCTATGCACGGCCTTTCAGCTGCAGTTCACACATGGATAGCTATGCAAAACCATTCATGTGGGTGTGGCTTATCTTAGTGCTTGATTGACCATTTGTTTGGATAAGTTAAAGTTTACGTAATAACTTGTGACTCTGCCACTTGTGGAGTCGCTGCAACAACTGCACTGTTTGATGCTACGGGGTTTCCCCATGTAGTTATGAGCAGCCTTTATACCTGCCCCCTGCTATATTCACCCTTTCACCACACCCACCAATCCTTTCTCACCACACCCACCCATTCCTTTCACACCACACCCTCTCTCACCACACCCACCAATCCTCTCTCAACACACCCACCCACTCCCTCTCTCACTACAACTCGTGCTAACTTCCTCTCAGGAAGAACATGCGGAAGAAATTGAAGGCGAAAGTGCAGGCACTGAGGTCAACAGCACGCCTGAGGCCCCTCGGTCTCCTCCTCCTCCCTTGTCTCCCAAACCTTCATCCCCCACTCTGCCAACAGTCTTGAAGGCCACCACGTCTCCTTCTCCATCACCTCAATTAAAACCCAAGAAGTCCAAGGAAGGGGTTAGCTAAGTTTAATTACAGGGAAGCTGGCATTTAGAAAAAAAAATTCTATTAATTGTATCGACCTGATTAGCTCAGCATTTTATTTCAATAATTTGATGCCTTTTTGGAAATTGTGTGAGTGACTTTAGTAGTGGGTGTGGTTACTGCAGCATGTCATAACAGTAAAGGTATTTACAGTTGTTGTTGTCCAGCAAACCCCACCCCCCAAGTTCCCTCTCACCAATTGTTTATTTTTGTGGCAGGCCACTTTGCAGGAAGGCATAGATGGTGACACGAGTGTAGCAGTCGTGGAGGACAGGAGTGGTGAAGGGGGCTGTGCTGCAGTGATGGAGAATGTGGAAGAGAAGGAAGGCAGGGGAGAGCACCAGTCTCCCAGTGTTGAGCCTCTTGCTAGTGAAGAGAGTAATGAACACAGAAATTTCAGGCAACAAACCCCGCAGTCTCCTGTGAAGGGCGAAGTGGTTGGCCAAGGTTCTCAACATGAGGCCAATGAGACTGTAGCTGCAGGGAAGTCTGTGGCTGCCACTGAAGCTAGTGCTACTGTCTTACCTCCTAGTCCAGCACGCAGAGCCAACCCGGGGTCACGACACCAGACGGAGCGACGGCGGTCGTCTACTCCTCAACGGACACCCAATGTTGACCTCAAAAAGGCAAGCTACAAGACACTTTGCATGAGCAACTCTTGTGACCGTGCCCTGTGTTCCTGTTCCACAGCGAGCCTCTGTCTCCTTCTTGGATGAGAAAGATGATAAAGAGACCAAGAGAGAATTTTCCACCCCCAAAAGTGATCCTCATCGAGCACGGGTGGCAACAGAGTCATCGGGTAGCTCCATCAAGGAGAAAGGGTAGGGTTAGGCTATGTGGAGTATCTATTGTACACAATCATGTAGTGTGTGTAATTGTCAATATTTTAAGTGCAACTATTGTGTATATTGTATATGACTTCCCCTCAAGTATGCTCACCTTGCAAACACATGCCTCCCATTGGCTGTGCATTCTTAATATATATATATATATATATATATATATACACATACACTCACACGCACACAAACATACACACACAAACATACACACACTCACGCACAGGTCTAGGAACACTTGGAATAGTGTAGGGGAGCATGCATCCACAAGTTTTGCTCAAGAATGGATTTTTAAAGTTATTTACCGTTTGGAAACAACAGCATTTGTTGTTACAACTAATTGGAATTGGTTAGAACTAAGTTCTTACTCTATAGAAACCAAAAAGTTGTAAATGGTACCACAACTTTAACCTCACCGTAAGCATTCTAAACAATTATTTTTGCCTAGTCTAAAACTCTATTTTTTAAGAAATATTGTGATAATTATTTGCCACAGATCTTAGTGCAGGATCCTTATCGGTTCTCAACAGAATACACACATTAATAGAATAGAATAAGCCAAGTATTACATCTCAACATTACTGACTTGTGTAACACACCGCATTTTACATCCCAACAGATCCAATATCTCTCAAGTGCTGTTCAAGTCCAAGAGTAATGGGTCTCTGTTAGCAGGAGGGAGCTCAGCAGGGGAGCCAAGTCCGAGCAAGGACAGCAAGGCAAGAACTGGGAGAGCCAGTGGAGACTGGGAGATACTGGATGGGACAGAACTTAATGTGAAGGAAGGCCATGCAGATACCAGCAAGAAGCCACCCCCAATGATCAAGGTCAAACCTCGTAAGTCTATCGACCTTCCATCTTTGAAGGAGGGAAGTCCTGGAGGAGGAGGAGGAGGAGAGGGCAAGAAATTTCCCATTTTGCCATCTGCTCAGATGAGCTCCTTGGCCAATGTTCTGAAGGGACCCACTAAAGCAGAAAAAGTTAGTAGCTAATATATATTTGTTATAGTACATGCTAAGAATAGGTTATTTATATTATAGCCAGCACAATATCCCACCCACAGTAGGCATGGCAGTGGTTGAAAGGAAATCAAAAGTGTCTTTATCCTTTCATTCAAAAACAATTATTTATTATATTGAAAGTGAACCTAACAGAAGCTATTCTGAAATATGATCACAGAATTTTTTTTAAAATGAGTGAGTGTACTTGCTCTATTTATCGTTCAAACTTTGGCGACCCTGAAATTTTGATCACTTTTGCACCACATTTTCTTATATATCTTGAACTATATGAATTCCACGTTTGATGTTTGTGGCATTTTTATAATGCATTACTTGCACTTAATTTCCTCCTAGGTTGATTTTTTTTTGGTTAATGCTTGCAGAGAAGGCATTTCCTTGGTCAGCCATTGTGTCATTGTTTGTATAATGTGGCAAAAGTTTAAGAGAAATCATATAAACATGACTTCAATAACACCTACTAGCATTGCAACAAGCTTTGAAAATTTTCATCGCAATAAATGTTAATTTTGTGTTTTTTAAAAATATGAAACTAATTATGTCCTTTTGTCACACAACAATGAAATATAATTCAATGATTCCATCAGTGTACAAACTAATGTATGTCTTGGCATGAAACTGTCAATGCATAGAGTTTATTCCTCTCATTGTAATATTATAGAGTCCATCTTCTGAGAAGAAGGAGACGGAAGCTGGTGTAACTGGCCTTGCTTTTAAGCCTCCTCCTAGCGAAGACAGAGATAGCCGTAATGGTGCTCCACTCCTCCCTACCCTTAAAACCAGGGAATCAGACATTAAAAAAGAGCTTCCTGTAGCAGTGAAGAACAATCCTGCCCCTGCAGCCAAGCCAAAGCCAACCATACGCTCCAGGAAGGCCAAGGACAACATATAAAAAAAAACAACAAACAAGTAGCCTCAATGCTCCCAGAGTGTAAGACTAAATTCATAGCTGCTTTAATAAATGAATTCTAAATTATGCTATTTTTATTCTCTGTAGCTTGAAGATCGTCATGGCAACATGAAGTGACACACATCAAACATCTCCTATGTTCTATGATTATTTAAGTGGTTGTACTCTGTGTGTGTTGTTTAAAAATTAAACTTCACGTTTATATTTTCTTTTATTATTTTTATATAAAATGATTCACTTGTAACTTTGGTATGTTGTGTGGTTTTTTAATCAGTACATTGTTTAGAAGGTGCAATAGGTACTCTATTGGGGAATACAATAATAATTCCAATATTTGGTTGACCTGGAATTTAAAAGAACTGTCAGAAAGCCTAAAATTAAAGCTTGTAATCTCAGCTAAAATTAAAACCATCTTTGGGTCACTCCCCCATCAACCACTGAAAATTTGGGCCTCTTAGGCTAAAGCATCTGGGAGGAGATAGCTACAAAACAAACTACAAGGAATGAACAAATCATGGATTTTAGTATGATTAAACAATACAAATGTTTCACTTCATTTGCTTTTAAAAGTAGATTAAAAAAGAAAACACAGAAATCATGTGAAAACAGCACGAGTAATTCAGTAATAATCTGTAAAATTCAATTTTAATAATTCGTATTTTTCGATTCATGTCTCAACCAATCTCTGAACACTTTTGGTACCAGGGTACCCATAATTCATCTTTAATGCACTAATGGGGGGAGCTTTCACCTAAAATGAAAGTATTTCATATAAAGTGCTTTTTTTTTTTTTTTTTGGCAGAAAATCGCTAAATTTTCGAGTTTTAACCTAAGGAAAAAAAATAATGATAAAAAAAAAATTAAAAAATTAATTAAAAAAATAAATAAATAAAAAATATATAATAATAATAAAAATTAAAAAAATGAAAAAAATAATAAATCTTTTTTGTTGTTGTTGCTCTTTCTGGAAAATCAGAACCAATTGAGGAAATGACCCCCTGTAGAGTGCTCACCAAAAGTATTCTATTAGTACCAGGCCCTAACATGCCAACGATAGCTTTTGTCTGATAAGGGAGTTGTGGATTAGTGACCTGTTAATGTAGAGTGCACATCCAGATCAGATTACTGCAACTACACTCACTCCTAATTACTGTAATTAGTCAATAAATGTGAAATATGTATACATGTCTTTGTTTACTTAAAATTTACTTTTTGGGGACATTTTTCACCTAAGAATTACATATTTCTGTTTTCTAATAACCTAAAAAGTAGTTATAGCATAAATGTAGCCCTCTCTCTCTCTCTCTCTCTCTCTCTCTCTCTCTCTCTCTCTCTCTCTCTCTCTCTCTCTCTCTCTCTCTCTATATATAATTAATTTTTGTCATTTGAAATAAGAAATATAATTGTTATTGATAGTTAAGGTAACTGAATGGAATCACATAATTAAAAAAATTGCCTTATAAATTAAAAGGATGGAACAAATTAAAACTTATGATCACCACACCCATAACCATAGTCACATGATGACCACATGCCAAATTTGAACCTGATTGGTTCAACAAAGCAAGAGCACATGGTCTCCATGTGACCTGAAGTATGATACTTTTGTGGGTGTGCTTTGGGTGTTTGATTAAATCCTGTTCCACTTAATTCATCTGCCATACCAATCTGGCTGTTGCCATTAATAATTTATGGGTTTGGCTAGACACATTCGCAGGAGGTTATTTATACTTTTGTTGCATTGAGATTAGATATCAAGTTTCAGTCTTATTGGTTCTTATCAGTGAAAACAACTTGTGTGGGTATGGCTATGGCCAAAATACACACAGAAGGGTAATAACACTCCTCCCTGTCACATGGAGATAACATAGCATATTTTAGCCTGATTGGTTCTTGGCAGAGAAAACAACTACCTGTAGGTGTGGCTAATGGCCAAACCACACCTACAGAAGGGTAATAATACTGTCCTGGTCACATGGATACCACATGCTAAATTTCCGTTTGATTAGTTCCAACAGTGTGGCTATATAAACCACACCCACTGCCACAACCACATTTGTTAATAATGCTCACCTGGTTACTTGCAGTCCACATGCCAAATATCAGCCAGATCAGTCCTTTAATTATTTTTTTTGCAGACAAAACAACTTCCTATTGGTGTGGCCATGACAAAACCACACACACATGTTGAATAACATTCACCCAATTACTTGCAAATCACATACCCAATTTCAGCCCAATTGGTCTTTTAATCACCTTTTGGCTGCCAAAATAATTTCCAGTAGGTGTGGTTATGCACAAACTACACCTACTGTCACACCCACATGTGGTTAATAATGCACCCTTGGGTACTTGAGGCCATATGCCAAATTTTAGCCTAATTGATACTTTTATTAGCTTTTGGCAGCCGAAATGACTTCCTGTAGATGTTGCTATAGACAAACCACACCCATTGTCACACCCAAAGAAAGGTAATAGTATTCTCCTGGTCACATGGACACCACATGCCAAATTTCCGTCTGATTAGTTCCAACAGTCGGGCAGACCTGCTTGTGGATGTGGTTATAATGAAACACACCCATTGCCAAAACCATATAAATCATAATGCTCACCCGATTATTTGGAGTCCACATAACAAATTTCCCCCATATCATTCACTTGTTCACTCACTCATTCACACACTCACAGACAGGCACACAGACAGACAGACAGACAGACAGACAGACAGACAGACAGACAGACAGACAGACAGACAGACAGACAGACAGACAGACAGACATGTGCACACACACATCCACTCATGCACGCACGCACTATTTAAATTGCTCTCCAGAAAAAGGGGGTATTATCACTTGCAAGAACTTTTGGAATTCCATGCATTTTAAGTATCCGATCCAACTTGGAAATTGTTTGTTTAGCTATTGTAGGGCTGATTATTTCTGCTTCAGCAAAATGAGGTTAAGTGTCTGGTTAAAAAACAGCAGCATTAACACGTTTGATTTATTGTTAACATGTGTTGAAGTGATATTCACTGTACAGCATTAACCGGTGTATTCAGAGTTGGAAATGTAAATTGATGCTTCATTTTCTCTCAGGCTTTCTTCCGGAATTCTTACTGATCCTTTCCCCAGGCTTCCTACCAGGCTTCCATTGAAAGATTGTAACAAGTAGACACTCTCCAGTTGAGAATGATCCGCAAAAATCCACATGTATGGTATGCCATGGCTCCGGAGGTAATGTTGACATCTGAAGAGGTTGGGGGTGGTTTTCTGGACCATTGGCTTGACATGTGATACAGTTGTCCATCATCCGCTATACATTTGCTTCAATTCCTGGAAACTAAACTTGTTCTCTGAGCAATTTCTGTCTTTACAATTCCTTGATGAACTTCATGGCCATCATCATTGCTCTTTTTTGAAGTGTAATCGGTATCACAATTAGATTTTCATGGAGAAAAACTGGTTTGCCACTATTCACAGTGAGATTACCTTTGATTTTGCTAAAGATATGGAGAAAAACTGATTTGTCACTATTCACAGTGAGATTACCTTTGATTTTGCTAAAGAGATGGTGTTCAGCTTTATCTGCTTCAGAATTAGTCTGGATCTCCCAGTTCCCTGCACAAAGCATTTTTGCTAACTGTTGCAGTGTTGGATCAGCTACTGTTGCAGTGTTGGATCAGCTACTGTTGCTTATTGAATCTAAGACAGTGGCATAGCCTTCGTACTGCATTAGCTGAGAGGAAAATTTAAGTAGTCTTCAACCAAGATTTCTTTCTTCTTTGGTTCACTTGAGTGGGGATATCTCGAGAGGAAATCTAAAGGATTCTGGTATCCTTTGGTATGCACAACAGAGAAATTAACATTATATTTGCAAATTCCATAGTTTGATTCTTGCTGGGGGTTTGGACTTCAGATTTCCATAAATCAGCTGGATTGTCTGAAGTCAGTGCAGAGGTCAAAATGCCCTCCATACAGATAAAAAAAAAGCTTTACAATAGCCCACACAAGTGCTAATCCTTCCTTCTGTCTGAGAATACCGCTCTCCATATCCAAAAGAGATCTGCTTACATACGCTACAACGTTTCAATCATTCTGTTCTTGAGATTTCTGAAACAATATTGCAGAGAGACCAACTGGTGATACATCTGTTGTTAGTTCAGTCTCTTTTTGTTGGTAAAAATATTCCAGACAGTATAACTTGTTAGCAGCTGCTTATTCACATTAAAAGCTTGATTGTGCTCACTCGTCCAGGTAAACTTTACATCCTTCTTTGTCAGCTCATGAAGCGGTTTAACAATATCATTTAAATTTTGCATAAACTTTGCAGTAAGTTGCCATTCCTAAAAAACATGGAACACTTTGCGTTGATGTAGAAAATTTGGTATCATGGATAACTTGAACCTTCTTTGAATCAGGTGAGATCCCTTTGTCCAAAAATACAAAATGAAACTATTTGAACAAGTTCTTTTGCTGAATTTACATTTCTGCTTGTTTAAAGGTCACGACCTCTGGAGGATTTCTCATACACTGCCATAAGTACTTTATCATGATCTAGTTGAGTCTTCCCAAATACAATAACATCATCACTGATGTTGATCGTTCCAGGTATGTCACGTATCTGTTCACTGATAAGGTTCTGGAAAATCTCATTTGCTGAGTTAGTTCCAAAATTCAGTTTAACATACTGTCTTAAGCCTTTATGCTTAGCAAAAGTAGTTATGTACCTGCATTCAGGTGCTAACAAAATTTGATTATTACCTTATTGCAAATCTAATTTGGTAAAAATTGTTGCTCTGTTCAGGTTATGAATGAGATCAACTGTCAGGCTTGGGTGTCTCACAGTTAATTTCCTTGTTTGCTCTTCTCATGTGTACACATATACACACTTCACCATTCTTCTTGGGAATTATAAACAAAGGTGAGATGCATGGAGTTAGACCTTCTACTTTCTCAATGATTCCTTGCTTTTACAAGTTGATGAGCTTCTTTTCAACTTGTTGCCTCATGTGAAATGAAATTCTGTAAGTTGCTTGTGCTACTGGAGTGATACTTGTATCAATGTGCAATGTGACTTCAGGGTTCTTTAGTTTACCAATACCGTCAAATAAGGTTGATTATTTTTGTACCAGCATATCACAATCTTTAGGACAATCATTAACATGCTATATTCTGATGTGGACAAGACCAAGGTTGCATGCCATGTCATAGCTAAGCAAAGATCCATGGTTGCCTTGTATGACATGAATCAGAGACTTAACAGACTTCAAATCAGTTTCAATGTTAGTAATAAACTGTCCCAGTACAGTAAGTTGAGAATTTGAACCATACCCAAATATGCACTTGGTTGTAGGCTGTAAATCAAGATAGTTCATGTGATTTACTTTGGCGAAAGCTTACTCATCCATAATATCTGCAGAAGCACCTGTATCAATGATCATATTGTTATGTCATTGATTTACATAACTCTGGGTGCTGTGGTATTGGCCATGCCACTTAGTGTATACAGATATTCATCACTGCTAGAGTCATTCTTTTGGCAAGGCTCTGATGATACAACATGATAACATGAGATGTTTATATTTGTGTCTGGGTAGTGGCTCAGATTCTTCATTTGGACCCTGTTATTTGTTGCACTTTAAAAAAAAAACAAACTTTAGCAAAATGATTAGGTTTAACACATTTGTTGCAGGTTTGACTTTTGCTGTACATTGGCCATTCTTATGAGGCCACAAATATCCACACATACGGCATGTTCTCTGATCTTCAGGTTTTATCCATGCTGGCTGCCAAACTCTGATTGGTCTCTTGCTCTCAAGTAAGTTCACTGTGTCTGCTGATTGTACTAACTCAATTCTTTTAGCTTGCTCCTCACTTGCTTCTTGCAATCTTGCTTTATCTAGTAGAATATTCAAAGATTAATCTTCAGGAAGTGCCACTCTTATCAATTGTTTTGACTGATAATTCTGGATAATAGTGGACTTCAGCTCTTTCTCTACATCTGTAAACTCACATGTTTAAGCTAACTTCCTCAATCTAGTTGCAAATTGATCTGGTCTCACCAGATTGTTGAACAGCTTTTCTAAACTGGAATATCTCATAGGCTACGTTTTTCTTTGAATTGAAATAACTGTCTAACTTTTCCATATTTATGGCAAAATCATCCCCCATTTCTGGGATTGTGTCGAAAATACTTTTCATAGCCTGTCCTACTTATATAATAACACCCTTCTCTTTTGTTATCTTCAGTGAGATTTGGTGCTGCTATGTTGGCCTCAATATTTACTCCAACTCCACCTGAAGTGGTATTTTTTTTCTCCCTATGTCACTCCTGAAGCTCATCTCCTACTATCCCGAAGCTCAACTGAGATTAATAACATCCTCTTTAACATTAATGACATGCTTTAGATGATATGTAAGTTGTACCTTAATGAGGCATCTGGCCCTGATGATATCCCTGGAAGACTTTACAAGGAAGGTGTCCCATGCATAGCCAACCTCTAACTAAGTTTTTTAACTTGTCCATTTTTTCAGGTGAACTACCCAGAGACTGGACTAGAGCTAACATTACACTGGTGTTCAAAAGGGGTTCTAAACACGTTTCAAACAACTATAGACCAGTTAGGTTTAGTAATCTGGTGGTCAAGACAATGGAATACCTTATCCATAGGGTAGTATCAGGCTTCTTATCTCTTCATTATAAGCTCTGCCCTACCCAACATGGGTTCCATAGTGGCCATTCCAGCTAAACCCAGCTGTTGAAGTTAATTCATCAGTGGGCTTCATCCTTAAATAATTGCTTAACTACACATGCAATTTTTCTGGTGGTGTCTCCTTTCCTGCTTGCTTATACAGGTGACCAACCATTGTTGGCTTCTGGTATCCATTAATTTCCTGTAGGTTGTATTTGTCCAGTATCCACCTTCAATATGTGTGTTGAGCAGCTCCAGACAGGGCAAACATATTCTGCTGCAGAAAAACACAGAGCTAAAGTTGCTTTAAGAATTGTTGTTGGGTTGCTTCTAAAAGAACTGTTTGCAAGTTTGTCATGATGTTGGTTTGTGTTAACCTTTGCCGTGATCTTTTCGACATTGTTTCAGTAGGAAAATGTGCAATCAAGAGCCATGCCTAAGTACTTTGGGGCTTTATACTGACCTAGGTGGAATTTATGCATCATACTTTGAGTTGTGTCTTTGCATCCTGATTACAGAGACAGAAAGCTGCAGTCTGTTTTTTATTTTGTGGATTCGGTCACACAAATTCAATTTGTAGTATTCTGTCATGTTCTGTAGGGTAGCTTTAAGCGCAGTCTCAATTGCACTAAATTCTGTAGCTTTTTTTGGTAATACACTAGTCATCAGAATGAACAAACGACCCAGTTTGTGGGTAGATCAGATTGTCATTAGTGAAAATATTGAACAGTGTGGAGGGAGAAACAGTTCCCTGTGGTAGGCCATTTTTTTAGCATCTTCATATGTTATTCTGACCTTTCAGGCTGATAAAAAAAAAAGCAGTGATTCCGCATGGAGTAACTCCTGTTTGGCCATGTGGAGTAGTTTAATAATTTAGTAAAACACTCTGAAACCTTTGAAATGGCAATATCCACCCTCCTGACTTTCTTTGAGCACTTGATTCAGGGACTGAACAAACCTCACTGCTTGACCATTTGATGCTGGATGATAAGGTCCAATACTGATCATCAGGGATGGACTTCATATTATTATTCAGACAACCTGACAAAGCTGAACTGATAGGCAATATGCTACAAATATGTGTCTCAGTGCCTCCATTGTATTACTAATAGTGGTATTTGATCAAATTGAAACTTCAATCCTTTCAATTATGCATCCACAGTCACTACCCACAAATTCACATAATGTGTTGGCAAAATTTATGTTGCCCAGACAAAGGGTGCAAGGGGGCCACTGGTGATTTATGTCTCACAGCTTGACAATGTGTATGTGACCCTGCCCTGTTCTCAATAGGTTTGTCTAGACCTGTTTACCACATGTACAATGATGCAACTTTTTCAAGAGCTAGTATCACCATAAGGATGCATGTTTCCTTATACATTATTCAATTCTGTGTAGATAAAATTATCAATTTAACGCCTTCATCTTGTCAATGTTTCTTAGCAGGATGGTACTACCCCCCAAGGGAGAGTTGAAGACTTCAAGGGGTCAAAAGTGACAATGGACTGAAGTAATAATCATAGAGGTGCAGTAGTAAACAAAGGGGGACAATAGATTGTAGATATATGGTGGTTATGCTTAGTAGACCTATGTGTGCAAATAGGGGATTCTGCTGATGCTAGTTTTGGTTCTTTTTTGAATGATGCAATCTATATACACTAATTTTATCATGGTAAAGAAGGATGACCCATTGACCAACATCATTATTGTGGTGACACTTCATTATCCTTACTAGATGACCATTTGCAGCTTAGCCTGCAATGTTGACAATGCTGTGGTGTTTGTTATTCAGTCTATGTGGCCAACATCTTACAGCAGGCATGTTTTGTGTGTGTACATGTGATATGTTATAGAAATGGTTGATGGTAATTTGCAGCTTTGCTTGTTAAGTTAAATGGGACTATTCATCTTTTTAAAAAATACCATGTACGCAGATTAAAATATGCAAATTAATGATTAAAAAAAAATCTATCCCATGTTGTGTACTTTTAGACTTTTCATTCATGTGCTATGTATATTGCTTCTCTACCTTTATGAAAGACTATTAAACAAATATTGCTGTTATAGTAGAATAATTATTACATTTTTTATATAGAAAAACTGATGCCAGTAGTGAAGTGTAGTAGGCTGGTTGGTTATGATGCCTAGATGATATTTCTGGGTTAGTGCTCCTGACATTGTGTGGTTTAGTTTGTTGGTGATTTTGAAAAGGTATGATAGTGTGGTAGGTCATAAAATATCAAGGGTATACACTCTAGTCTACTTTGTTAGCAATTTCTCTCCAATGCAAATTTTTCTTAAAATAACAAAAAGGAAGTATGCAGTAGCTTTGTTTAGCTTTACCTCTGCATTATCATTTTCATGCTTTAGCAACCTGCTATAATATTGTAGGTGTTCTGCTGCCAAAAATAAAAACAAAAGAAAAGTAAACGCCAGAGCCAGAAATCCATGTAGACGGAAGTGCTCAGCTAAAATACTAGTAGAGTGTCACTATATTACCACAAAATGAGATATATCTGCTCCTAAATAAATATAATGGAAACTTTACCCCACTATCTGCTGGTAAATACATAAATGCAAAGAAATGCTCCACTTGTTGCACTGGCTTTAAAGATGATGCAGTGGCCCAGTAAAATTGGAATCACCACATAATCACAGGCACCAGATCACAAGCCCACTATGGCTGTCTGGTTGTAGCACTTGCCCCACCAAAAGTAGCAAAAGTAATGGCCAACACTAAGACAGGAATGCAGAACAACCGATTCAAAAAGAACTCTTCACTAAGAGGATATGACATGATATTTTTTACTTTAAAATACAGCTTTATTTTCTCAATTATCAAAGCCACTATTTGGAGTTAAATCTAATAGCTATTTTTTAGCACTTTAAGAAAAACCCAAAAAGTTGAAACTATTTGATAACTAGATACACCCCAAAAGGATTGTAATGAATATGTTAACTGAGAGTCTTAATATAATTAATAGAATCAATAGTATCTAGAAACTATCCAACTATGAAATATCACAACCCTTAATGTACATTACTACACCTGCTGTTATACATGGTGCATGTGCTTTAAAGTTTTTCTGATCACATTTATGATACTCAAACAATTGCAATAACTATTTAGGAATACTAAATTCAAAGGTAGATAAAAGAAAATTACGGTAATTTAAAATTTTTCATTTGAAAGCCACCCCCCCCCCCCCTCACTCACACTAAATTTTACTCCAATTGGACAAGTGGTTCTCTCAATCCCAGTGGTTATATTAGATACTTGACAGGCAGACACTGATGTGTGCATACACAAGGTGAAAAAAAAAATTATTTTCACTAACTCTGGATTGTGAACAAAAGGAGAGGATAGGAGAAACCAGGAAAGAAGGTCATGTGCTGTACCCAGGCCTTCACATCCATCAAAATACTGAGCAGGCCCAGTGGTGCTTAGCTTCATGTAAGTAATTTTATTTAAAATAAAAATGTGTTAGGACAGAAATTGATCTACTCACACACGAGCACAAAATAGAAAAAAGAATTTATGGGTGTCATGAACATACTTTATAATATTTTTAATTAAAGCTAGCTCAAGGTGCCAAAATGATATCCAATATGCAAGCCAAACCCTAAAACCTAGTGAAAGGTTGAGTAGACCATGATCTATCATAGAAGCATACACTTTTAGTAAGTCAAAAGATTTGAAGTTTGTTGGATACCAGTTGACTAGCTGATTTTGGACTTTAAACACTTGGACTTCAGATAAAAAAAGGTGCCTACCAAATAGCATGCCTATATATATATATATACATACATATATATATGCATATATATGTATAAAATGTCCGAAAGTCTGCCTGTGTGTATGTCTGTATGTTTATACCATCATTATAGCCAAACCTCAGGGTGGATTTCTCCGAAATATGGCTGCTGATAGGTTCTGACCCAGATTGAAGCATGGGTTAAAAAAACCCCTCAAAAACAGTTACCATGGTAACGAGAAAAAGCTAACAAAAAAAGGTACTTAGGCAAGAAAACACCATGGAGCTACAGATCTAAAACTTGGTATGCATATATGACCTCATTCTGAGAGTAACATGGGCTGGGTTCCACTGGCCATACCTCTTCCTTTGCCTGTATGATGATAAAACTGTCAAATATGGAATTACAGCAAAAACATTTAGAACCAAGGGAGTCAGACCCATAAACCCATATATATTAGAAATAAATATAGTCTGGGGAATGTTTAAGTACATGTGTATGACCACACCCATTTCTGGTTTCATGTCATTTCCAAAAAAGGCCAAAAATGGTACTTTGGCCAGACAAACTTGTGGAGCGACAGATTTAAAACATGATATGCATACACAACTTGAATGTGGGAGTAACATGGGAGGGATCCCTCCTGGCCACACCTCTTCTTATGGGTGTGTAAAGAGAAAAAGTGCCAAAAGTAGAACTTCTAAATAATGCTTGGATCTAAAGAGTCAGATCCACAAACACTATTTAATATATATCTTGGTTCATCAGCATGTATGTATGTACGTGTGTCTAGGCATCATGGCCAAACATTTGGAATAAATAAAAAAAAGACTGAAATTTGCCATGTGCTCTCCCAGAACCCGTGTGCAATTTGGGAAAGGTAGTTGGTATGATTTTGCCATTGTCACACAAACAGGAAATTTTTGGTTTGAAAATGTTTACTGGAGACTAATAAGGTAAAAAATTGGCATGTGGTTTCTAACTACCTGAGAAAGCATTATTAACCACATATGGGTGTGTTTTACCATAACCACACCCACTGGAAGTTGTTTAGGCTATTAAAAGCGAATTAAACAACCAATACACTGAAATTTGGAATGAGGTTTTCGAGCAACTGGGTGAGCATTGCTAATCACATCTGAAATTCTCGTATGGAGTCTGAGTAAAAACTGAGCATTATTACTGCATGTGGGTGTAGAAATGTGTGGTTTATTATTAGCCACACCCACAGGAAGTTCTTTTGGTGCCAAAAATTTAATTGAGTGACTAACCAGGCAAAAATTTGACTGGCTTCTATAATGTTTCATGCTGACATTGGCCGGGCAACACCGGGTATATGCTACCAGTATGTATATATATATATGCATATGTATATTTGTACTTTATATGTATAGGTATATATATGTATGTGTGCGTATGTGCTTGTGTGTGCCCGTGCACATGTGTTTGTCAATGTGTGTATGTTTGTGAGTGTGTGCGTGTGCATGTGTGTGTGTATATACAAAAACACATTGGCTACATCAAAATAAAGATGCTGTCATAAACATAAAGGAGTAATATACACTTACTTAATTATATTTATATATGGCAGCCTTCGGCTCTATTTATGTTAGTATTTACCTGTTTCATTTAAAGCTTACTAATCGACAATAGCATGGAAATTGCTCTCCCAAAGCTCAATATTTCTAAGGATTTCATCGATCAAATCCTGTTCTCTATATCCATCCGCAAGGGAGAATCTAAAATAATCAGATGTTTGCTGCATATATTTGTGTCCCCTTCCTCTGATAACCCTGATGACATCAGGTGGCAGTATGTTTCATTAGGAGTGGCCTGCTTGCTCAGGAACAGAGAATACAGTGAAAATGGGAGGCACTATATGTGGACCATCAACTTCTCGCTCTGCAATGCCAGCTATGGGGTCATTGTCTGGAAGACAAAAATCCTAATCAACTCAGACTATACAGCTGTGACTGAGTACTTTCATGTGGAAAAGGATGTATTGGTCGGGCTGATGCTCTTAGATACAGAACAAGCCTGTATGTTCCATGGCACTTACATTATGTGGAATCAGGAAAGGACAAGTTATGATGGAAAGAAGGGATATGTCTCTGCATTGAAAGAAATATCTGCCTGTGGCTATTATGTGTCAGCAAAGTTGGATAAGATGATGATATCTTAACCATGCAATTTCCAGCTTGTCCAGGGTACTAAAGCCATTGATGAGTGCATGGGAATTGAGAAAATCAAATAGACATTGCTGGTTTCCTTTTTGGTTTGGGAACTAAAGCAGGTAGTTCAGATACAGACAGAGGTGCTAGTAAAGCCAGAAAGAAAGAGTCAAGGAATGCAAAATCAGTGAAGGAGAGGTTGAATTTCAAAGATATAAAAGTTCCGAAATTTCAGTCTTCAGCTTTGACTGAACACTCTCCCACAAGTTTATTTCCCACAGAGGGTATCATTCCTCTGGACAATGATCAAGAAGAGCTGGTGCTTTCCTCCAAAATCTGTGCAGATGGAAATAGTATGGAAGTTAACCAAACAATAGAGCTGTTCAACTCACCAGGGCAGAGTTTTGCCAGAAATTATAACAGTTACATTGGTGGTGGTGCTAGTATGTCCAGATGGTTTAACATCAATTCTGGTCAAAGTAATGTGGTAGAGTCAATTGACACTTCATCAAATCATGGGTGTAATCTGAAGGTGAATGAAGCACTAATCCAACCACAAGAATTCTAGGATGGAGATAAACTATGACTAACTATATCAGATGATGTCAATATTTCTTAATTGATGTGTACACATGTTTGATACTAACTCACTGCGCCAATAATCCACATTAAACACAATAATCTAATATAATTTTAGTTTTATGCTACTGATTGCCCAAATTGTAAACATATGAGCTACTTCGCATTGGTTTAACGCTCATCTAGTTACTTGGAGACATCATGCCTAATTTCGGTTTTTTGGTTTCATGATTTGGCCATGATGCCTAAACACACACAGATGCACACACACACACACATGCACACACACACAGAACACACACGAAATGCAAATTGTCTAGCTGCCATCATAACGGTCACATGCAACTGACATAGTCAGGGTGCCTCTGCACTAAGCAGACACCACCTACAGTATTTAGCAATGAATAATCTTGGATTCTGCCAGCTGGCTCTGAAATCATTACCAGCTGGAAGTTTATTTTGACAAAATGGCTAAGAAAATTAGACAGGCAAGCTTTCTTGATGCTTGGTCATTAGAAAAGATACAGAGTGTTAGAGTTCAGCCAGAGATAATCCTTGAAGATCAAGGTCAGCCTATAATTGACCGTCAATGAAGATAGAGGATATTCAACCTGAAATTGGTGATCCTACTTTCAGAGTAGCTGAAATTTCATGTTTTACATCAAACCTGGCAATTGGTAGCTCTAGTAGTTTTAATAAATGTCAGTCCATATGGTGTACAGACTAATATCAACCATTCCAGCCTAAAAATAAATAAATACTTTTTGGTCTCTCAAACAATGGTCAATGAAGAAAAGCTGAAGGGAAAGTGGAGAAAGGGGGGTAACACTACATGAATATTCTGTCAATCTTTTAATAGTAAATGGGCTAATCTGTTTTACACAGGGTAATATATCATTTACAAGTATGCATTGAATCACAAATGTAAATTTAATTATTAATTTAAAAATATAAGTATATTATCTAAATGTGCACACACAAATATATTAATATAAAGTAGTTATCATGCACCCATACTGTACTAGATCATAATAGGACTACATTAGAAGCACTATTTTTTTTTAATATAGTGCTAGCAGTCCCTAGTACCCAAAGAGTGGTAAAATATGCTAGATCACCTAAAATTTTGTATGAAAATTAGGCTGTGAATAGAGTCTTACTCATACAGACACACTCAGTGCTAGCTATACAATATTAAATACAATGCGTAAAACAACTGTACTTAGTTTTGCTAGTGTTAAGCTGATATTTCCATAATCTTCCTTCTGTGCTATAAGGAACTGCAGTGATGCCTGCTTCAGGCCTGTTTGAGTGGGAAAATCACTGTCATGATCAAAATGGAAGCATTCAATTTAAAATCTCTAAACTTTTCTAGCTATTATATATGAAATATGTAGTAGCATTAATAAGTATAATCACATTTAAAATGTCGAAACTGCCCACAAGTAAAATAATAGTACAGAAGTAGTCCTGTACCTCCTCTTATTTATACAGGATATTTAGAACATTTATACATGTGGTGGTGGGAGCAGGGGAAGGGATGCTAGAGGAAAGCATCCATGCCTCCAAAGGCTGAGTTAAGGGCAGGAATCTACATATTTAAAAAGATATGTCTGTTGGTTGGTCGGTCGGTCGGTCGGTCGGTCGGTCGGTCGGTCGGTCGGTCGGTCGGTCGGTCGGTCGGTCGGTCGGTCGGTCGGTCGGTCGGTCGGTCGGTCGGTCGGTCGGTCGGTCGGTCGGTCGGTCGGTCGGTCGGTCGGTCGGTCGGTCGGTCGGTCGGTCGGTCGGTCGGTCGGTCGGTCGGTCGGTCGGTCGGTCGGTCGGTCGGTCGGTCGGTCGGTCGGTCGGTCGGTCGGTCGGTTGGTCAGTCGTTCTGTCTGTATGTCTCTTTGTCTGTCTATCTGTGCGGACTCTAACACCTCTCCACCCACTGGAGGGATCTTTAAATAACTTAAGGAATTGTTTAGGACACCTCACTTCACATCCTAGTGAAAGTTTAATTGAGACAGGGTGGTGATGGGTGTGATTTTAAAAAATTAGTGTTGGTAGGTGACATGGAATACCTAAATAATAAATGAAATGGGGCATGTTTATTAATTGTATCAGGTTTGTTTAATTAATGAGTTTTTCGTCAATAATTCTTACATTACATAAAGCAATAGCTGTTATATGCACAAAAAACATGCACATACACTATCATACACTCACACAAATACACACCTTTCAACATTTATATATATATATATATATAATAGATTTGTATACACACTTTACTAGTATTTGTTTCTATATTATATATATATATATATATATATATATATATATATATATATATATATATTTATATATTTATATATATATATATATATATATACACACACACACAGAGGGCACTCCACTTAAATGAACCGCTGGATAAATAAATATTCCTGATACATGGACCTTTTTAGCCCAGAACGGAACATTTGCATACTCACATGTACAAAAAAACCCTACTACATGAACCAACAATTCCTGATATTTAAGCCATTTCGTTGTATGGGTACACACTTTAACACATTCCTTCCATGACCACTATATGTTGCAGCTGCTTAGATTTGAATTGAAAAGTGGCTGGCTAGGTAGCTAGCTATCATGGCCAAGAGAAATGAACTCTCACTTCAAGAGAAGATTAAAATGTTGGATAAAGTGAAGAAACAGCCCCACTCAAGTCAAAGAGAGATTGTTGAAATCTTCAAAATCCCAAGAAGCACTCTTACTAGACTGATTAACAAGGAAGAAGAATTCAGATCAAAGTGGGATGAGGTCTCTTGTAATGGTCAAAAGCCAACAAAGAAGTTCAAATTCCTTAGAAAAGGTAAAGATCCTGAGATAGATACTGCTCTGAATGATTGGTTTGGCTTTTCACATGCTGAAAGAGAAGGAAGAGGATTTAGCTAAAAAGTTAGGCAACCTTAGTTTTGTTGTTACAGATGGTTGGCTTTCACAATGGAAGGCACGACATCAAATTAGGTACAAATGGGCTCATGGGGAGAAGAGAAGTGCAGACATACAAAGTGCAGAAGAATGGGTAAGCAATGTCCTACCAGAGTTGCTGGGAAAATATAGGCCTAAAGATGTATAATGCAGATGAAACTGGGCTGTATTACTGAGCTACTCCTGATGGTTCACTTTGCTATTGTCATGAAATATTAAGTAGTTCTAAGAAAGCAATGTGAAGGATCACAGTTCTATGCTGTTCGAATATGACAGGAACTGGCAAGTGTAAACTCTTTGTCAGAGGCAAGAGTATCAAGCCATGATGCTTTAAAAATATTGATGTAGGTAGTCTACCCGTCACATATCGTGCTAACAAGAATGCTTGGATGACCTCTCAACTCATTACTGAATGGCTCACAGATTGGGACTCATACCTTAACAGAGAAAATCAGAAGATCCTTCTGCTTGCTGACAATTGTACGGCACACCCTAAAGTTAGCACACTTAAAAACATACAACTACTGTTTTTGCCACTCAACACCATTTCATTTTTCAACCAATGGATCAGGGTATCATAAAAAATTGGAAGTCTTTGTATAGAAAAAAAATTGTGTGCATGACCCTGGCATACTTGGAAGAAAAAATTCTTAACCCATTATCTACTGCAGCCGATGTCAGCTCCACGATTTCCATCCTTGATGCTGTGAATTTTGTTGCCAAAAGTTGGCAGGCAGTAAAGGAAGCTACAATTTTGATCTGTAATCATAAAACTTTTTTTTTTTTACTGTATCACCCAGTATGGATGTGATGATGAGGAGGATTTTACCTCAGACACTCTAGAGGTCACCAATGGGAGTAAATACAATGACATTAATGCCAAGTTGCCTTGTTGTGGTGAAAGTGATGAGCTGGATGATGAAATCGTAGAAATCATTATTGCCAAGAGGCCTTGCCTACAAGACAGTGACAGTGACAGTGACACAACTGATGGCACTGATCCTGTTACACATGCAGAGGTGAAAGTTCACAAAATCAACCTCCAATGCTACTTACACAACAGGGATTCAATGACAAAGCCCACTACTTGCTGGATAAATGTGCCCATTTAGTTGACGATAAGTGTGTTACTACCCTTAAACAGACTTCTTTACACCAATTCATACAAGATTTAAAAAATGCACAGGTAATAATGTTTAACCATTGATCTGATATATGAACCAACTGGATATATGGAACACTTTGGTCCAGAACGGATGCGGTCCGTTAATCATGAGTGCACTGATATATATATAATATATATTTGTATATATATTATTATATATAGACATTAATATCCTGAATGTGATGTGATGTGCGTGAAGTAGAGTATAAATTAGTGATATGTTGATAGGGTTATGTGGAAAACAAGGGGCTAATAAACCATTTGTAGCTACATGTGGAAATTGGGAAGATATTATCTAAATTTAGTGTTTTCATTACATACATGTTCATGACCATATAAATGGACTAATAATCTTACTCTTTGCAAGCTAAGTTTAACTCTGTTATTTGAGTCCTTAATCAGCTTCAGACCTGTGTGCTTCACCCTCTTCATCTCTGTCTGGCAGAGTTGTGGAGTCCAATAACTGTGCACTGTTCAGCTGAGGATTAAGGTGTTGGTCATTCTGCTGTGGCAGATACTGTTGCTGCTGCAGTGACTGTTTCTGTGGTTGTTGCATTACAGCTGCATATCGCATAGATGACCATGGTGTATTTGGAGCCATGGGTTGCGACTGTAGCATGATCAGTTGAGGTGGAACCAGAATATGCGATGAACCCAAACCTGTGCATAAATAGAACAGTTCATTATTTGCTATATTTCTGAGGATTTAAAAATGTTTATAATACACAATACTGACCAGCATTTGGGAAGGTTGTTGGATATGCAGGAATAGCCATCAGTGAGTTAGTGGTGGAACACCCACTCTGCATAGGGCTGTCAAATAGAGGCAGAAATGACTGTCCTGCAAGAGTGACACTTCCAGCACTCAGCCAAGGAAATGGACTAGCTAATATAACAGGCATAAATATATAGCAAGATAGGAATTCCTGTTTCAGAGCTAAGATTATAAATTATTTCTGTCACCAAATATACAAGTCTTAAAAAAAAAAATTCAAAATGTAAACAAAAAAGATAATATATATATCAGCAAGAAGGTTGAATCCCTTAAAAAAGAACTTCAGTTAGTTAGCTTGGTGAAACCCAAATGAACACTCAAATTGTTGCTCCGATACCTTGGAGTAATGAATGGTACAAATGTATTAACATTTGATAAATAATCACACAAAATATTTCTTTAAATTTTTATGCTTAAATTTATTATACTGGATAAATACAATTAAACTCTATGGAGAACATAGAGCAAAGAAAGTAACATAGGTCTTTTATAAATGCTGTGTTTGTTGTTGTTGTTTTGTTGTTGTTGTTGTTGTTGGCTATTGCAGTGTCTTACAATTGATAAATATTTATTACAGACCAAATATAATGTTCTTTAATGTATTTCTGTTAGTATTAACTGATCATCTAAAATGCATCATGAATATAATAATCATATTGATTTGCCTTTAAACAATGTTGACTGACCATTTGGAGAGTTAGACCCATAAGATGCATTCTGGGAGAAGTGTGGTGATATTGGTTGATCCGTTAAAGCACTTCCAACCCTGCAATGATGAGATTATGGTGAAATAGAATTTTTGCACCAGATATGGTGAATGTCCACATTGTAATAATTCAATAGCAAATGCAACCAAAAAAATTCTTGAAGAAAATATTCTTTAATATAGTGCAAAGTTCAGCTATAAAAGAATGTTTATAAGTATAATCAATTGGCTGTGCCGACCTGAGGTAAACGTGAAGCTAATATTTTTTCTGGTTAAATATGTACATAATAGATATTCCTTAGAATGTTTACCAAAGTACTATCCACAATTAATAGGACATACTTCATACATATATTCCTTACTCCGATTCTTCCTCTCGGAAGGCCTTTGCAAATGGGTTGTGCTCAATTTTCAGCTTGATGATTTCAGTGTTCTGATAGGCAGTGACTCCTATGAAAGCACACTCCTGAAAGTCCTTGGCAAAAATGGCAGTCTGAGACATCTCTGATAAGTACTTGGAGATCACCAAGCGAGGCATATACTTATGCATGGAGTTCAGCACAACTACCTGCAAATAATGATTGCCAAACAAAACAAGTATATTCAACTGATTCCATTGATATCAAATTACCAAATCCATACCATTCCAGATTATATCAATTATATTGTACTTATTATTTCTATTAATTGCTGATTTTGTCTATTAATATTTTGGTTTGATTTTTAATGTTTGTGAAAGAAAGAAAATAAAATTTAAGATAACACAGATCATTTGTTTATAATGATTAATATAATTGAAGCAATCTTTCAACATCATTACCTTAAACATCTTTTATCTTCCTTCTTTAAAAAAAGACACTGCTTCACATGTTCACTTATAAAGCCTCCTTCACAATAAATACACACTTACCGAACATTTCTTATGCCTTTTGTCATTTGTCAACTTCAGTGTCTTGAATGACACTTTGCTAGACATCCAATTTTTTCCTGTGGATGGAGAATCTGGGTGAATGTACCTCAGCTTCTCCTCACAGTGTGGATCTGCATCCCCAGAATGAATCCACTTGGAGCGAAGTAACTTGTAGCGACTGTTGTCCATGGGGATGAACTCCAGAGAAACGCTGTATTTGACTTTCGGTACCATGCCACTGAAGTGTACCTCCATCAATGGAAACATCGACCTGGAATTGGATAAAAGATCAATGGTTTATAGGAAAAAGGGTTATATTTCCTTTAATTAATTAGCATCTGTGGAAATACATTAGATGAAATCATTATGAACCTTGATAATATAATAAAATCAAGATGACACTTTATATTTGGAATCCACCTAGAAGTTGTCCTTGCCCTAATGATTATATTGATCACAAACTCTCATGTAACAAAAATGAAGACAAGAAAAAAGAAGCAAAGCATGCTAATCCTGATAATGAATCACAAATGTCGGTCCACTATGAGTCTGGGATACCTCTTGGTCACATGGACAAATCACGACAAAACCTTGCTTGAATATTCCCTATGATCCCAGGATATGACTGAAAAACTTAAGTTTAGATTAGACTAGTGCATGAACTAAAGTAAGCATTTTAAAGAATTTTTTGGTAAAATGTCATGTGGCTAAGCACAAGATGGAGTATTGAATATTTCCTATGGCCCAGTATGTAACAGAAGAAATCTGAGTTTAAAAAATTATTGGACAGGAAGTTAATAGAATTTATATATTAATCTAAAGTTAACTAAGCACTACAATAATCAAATTTAAAGACTTCATTTACCATCAGGTCCATGAACTTGATGAACTATAAGTCTGATGATTGTCAATCTTTCGAATTTCCACTCATTACATAAAAAAATGAACAAGACAATTTCCATAACTGATTTAATGAATATCTGCAACTGAAGACACATCACCATTTTGGGGGGCTGGAGATGATATAGTCATCCATCTTAAGGTTTAAAATGCCCAAAAATGAGGTACCTAGGCCAAACTCTTAGCCATGGGCTAGGTCACATGTAAGCATGTAATTGGGGAATGTGTTGATCACACTTGGTCACACCCTGAGGGCACATCATATCCCAGGCATCGTAGGGTATGTCTACTAGTATATATATATATACATATATATGTTTGTATATATATATATATATATATATATATATATATATATATATATATATATATATATATATACATAGATACATGTAATCTATATATACACCTCATCTTTAATGTCTGAGTGAATATTCCTTAGAATATACTAGATGTCTGCTTAATATTTTTGGAGTATGTACACTAGCAGGAATATGGTGGATGGAATTATTGTGTTAAATCCACAAGTAAACTAGAAGCTCTTTAAGGATGGAATTCCACAAGATGTGCCACCTGTTTATTCTTCTGCTGGTTCAGAGGTTTGCTGACCTCATTTAGGATATTCTTAGAGTGACAAGGTGTGCTCACGTAGTGTACATATTGTAAATTTAAAATGTAATTATTGTTATATATACCTCAATCATGTAATTGTTATTGTAATTGAACTCAGGGAGTGGATGAACTTGGAAAATGGTGTATATGCACAGGTGGAAACATACCAAGTTCTCAAGAAATAATTTGTTAAAAATAATTTGTAGTTATTTAGCAAGTGCTGGCCAGAACTAAGACCTGTGGCAAATAACTACCTAGTATCCATTAAAAAGTAGTATTTTACAAGAACAAAGTAATTACTTAAACACTAAAGATGAGGTTAGAGTTGTGGTAAGATAATTTTTTTTTGGTTTCTATACAGTTAAAGTGTTTAATAGTACCCACAGGGTTTCCATACAGTGAACACACTTAATGTAACCCATTAGTTGTAACAACCAACTTTTGGCGATTAAATTTATTCTTGAGAAAATTGTGGATGCATCCACCATTTCAAGTGTTCCTAAACCTGTGTGCCACAGGAACTAAAATCTTTAACCAACAGATCAAATTTTTGAAGTAATATCTACCTTCCTGACTTGGTGACAAGCATCTCTGTTCCAATTTGGTTGAACTTTTGCCACAAATCTTGTCTTGCAAGCAATACATCAAGATTGCTGTCTTGCTCCTCTGGAGAGATCTTAGTGCCAAAGCTAGGATGAGCTGGGATGCTTTCCTGATCTTTCCTGCAGATTAATACACATACATTTTTACTTAGCAAATATTGGTGAATAAAATAAATCACGGAATCAGGCATATAGGTATAAATAACGACTTCATGGGCAGATCCAGGATTTCAAAAGGGATATATTTTTTACTCAATAATTTAAAACACACTCATTGTGGGAACCACACCCTTTAAAAAACTCCCAATTAATAAAAAGGGGGAAGGGGAAACACAAAATCCTAAATTTCTGGGGTTGTTTCAGTGTGTTTGCAGAGTCAAGTCACCTTAACTTACTAATCTATATTATATTTGCTAATCACAAGTAATAATATAGATTTGTAAATTATCAAATAAATAACTTTTTTTTTATCCTAGAATATTACTAATATTCATTTATGATGTTGAGTTAAAACAAGTGTACTAGTTAGTCCACATCTGATGTGTGTTTCTAATGTTTATCTATAGTACCATGAAGTGTACAGGCTATAGTAAGTAATACCTTATGGTAGGGAATTTATTATTGTTATTATTATTATTGTTGTTGTTGTTATTATTATTATTATTATTATTATCATCATTAATATCATTACTACCCTTTTTTGAAATTGACTCTTGTAGAGTTTCATTTCTCTTGCTCATAAACACAGTTTCTTTTATATCTTGGAATGCACAACCAGCAGAAGTTACAGCTCTCTCCTTTTTATCATTAAAAATATCTTCCTAAAAACTACTAAAAAGAAAAAACCAATAAACAACAAAAAGAAGATAACAGATCTTGCGGCACTCAGTCCTCTATTTGCAGCTGACAGGGAAGGGGGAGGGGGGGTACTCAGGTAGAGGGGAGTCAGGGGTAAGTAGAGTTTGAAAATATTTATGAATCTAGTAGGCACCAAAGCTTTTTTTCCCCAATAGCTATTGCTTCCAA